>CAKKXW010000003.1:40641782-40659089 GCA_920937365.1 Sphaerophoria rueppellii | reverse complement strand
TAGAATTTAAACCTACTAGCCGTCCATATAATATTTCTTGTCGTAGACAAATATATAAAGATAAGAGGTAACGAAGCTCACGAAGGAATTATTCACTCTGAAGGCTTGAATATATTAAACAACTTCAAAGCAAAAGCCAACAATAACAAAATCAAAAGTCTTACAGTTGTAGTCTCCACTGCCATCGCTACAAAAATAATTCCCAGATTCAACGATATCTAACATCGATCAACAAATCTGTGAGATTCACGATAACATGAAAAACTTTGGCACTCGATTAACACGTATTGAAGAAGAACACTCAGTTTTAATGGAACGAAACACCCAAATTAATAATGCCATCGAGACCCTTAATAAAAACATCGCTACCGTCACCTCTGATGTTGACATTCTGAAAACTAAAACAATAACAACCGAAAACGAAACTTCAACAAATTATATAAGTTCGGAAGTCTCACTTATTAAGGAAGCACTCGAAGCAATGGAGAATAGAAATATATAAACAGATGCTGTTCTTTATAATATACCTGCCGATCATCCAAATTTAATAAGTATTTTCAATCACTTATGCCTTTCGCTTGAGATCAGGGTACCCGCACTCAAAAGCATATTTAGAACTCGCCGAAATGGAAACTCTACGACTTCACCGATTATAATTAAACTCGTCTCACCACACGAAAGGAACCTCTTATTAACGAAAATAGCCGAATACCGAAAAATGCACAAACGACAACTAACTCTGCGCGACGTTGGAATAGAATCAGAATATCCCATTTACATTCGAGAATGTCTCACGAAGAAAAACCAGCAACCAGGATGGAAAACAGACAAATGAACATACGGTGCATTGTACAATGTACAGGTATCATGATCATAAAGCGAATTGATTAATATAATGATTAATGAGACTGTAGGTACTTGATTTTAATGATAGAAAAGGCACAGAATGAATATTGATCCTTTCAATTATGGTGGTGGTGCATAGCAATGAGTCATGCAGTCTTCCAGCTTTGCTCATCGCGGCTGTAACTGGCAACAGACTCCATTACAATGGTCACCAGTGTTCCTGTTGAGCTATAAACTCAAAGATGCTGGAAATATCCTTTTGGTAAAAATGCAAAACAAGTGAATTAAACAATTCACAAAAAAACAAATTCACAAAAGTGCAACAAAAACAGGAGAGCAAGACTTCAGACATAATTTGTTACTCTGGGGTAGTTGCGAGCCCCATTCATAAGTCTAATGCATGAATGGCAATTTCAGTCGCGGTAGGCCCCCTTGTGGGAGTTTTAGAGTGGCTGTGGTTGTCGAGAGATTCGTTCTCTGTAACTGAGTTAATCGTTTCTGGACTCACCTATGTAGATAGAAAAACATCTACCACAGTGTGGTGAATTTTATGGGTGACCAAACAGGTACTTGATTAATGATTAATGATTAATGATTGAGTTTGAATGAAAATCATAAGCGACAGGGGCGGGTAGCTGAAACTGAAATTTATGAAAATTTAAAACTTAACAAAAGGCAAGGAACTGTTAAAAGACAGTGTGGACACGATACACTCTGAAATAAGGGCTCAACGTCAGGTGTTCACGTAAAATGTTTCCTAATCTGTTCCCCAATGACAATCGATACATAACTTCTGGTACCCAAGGGGGGTCGGGCTCGTTTTGTGTGGCAGAATTCTGGTTGAATATGACAACTGCAAGATGCAGTGAAGTCGAAATGTTTGCACAAAAAGTAAAAGACCAGCGGGAAACCGCTGAAGCAATAGAAGGCTCTCAAGAAATGCATTTCAGAATAATCAATAGTGAATTGGTGTACACAGCTTCAAACATCATCAAAAATCAAAAAGTGGAGAGAACAGTGAACGCAGTGTGATCGACAACAGTATAAATCCAGCTTCAAAGTTGAAATAAAAAGAACCACAAAACGGTTGGACTTGATGAAATTCCTGAAACGTTAGTGCGAAAACTGAAGAGAGGTTTAGATCTTTCCTGTTGCTGATAAAGAACATCTAGAAAACTCACTTGGTGCCGAGCAAGCATCTTCATTGCTGGATCTTCTCATACTGAGCACTTTCATAGCTTATTGATCATTAGGCCAGTTCCACATTAGAATATCTCACTGAGATCTCAGAGGTTTCAGAGAATTTTGATGTGGAACAAAAAAAAAAATCAGCTGAGAACTGAGATTTCTTTCTAAGATCTCTGAGATGAAATTATTTTGGATTCGATTTCTATTTTGACATGACAACAACAATGAGAACTGAAAATTATGTTCCACCAAATGATTTTGTTTCAGTCAAAGTGACATCGAGATCTCAGTGAGATATTGTTTGGTGAAACTGGCCTCTTATTAGACAGTTCGTTCAATACTGATCACCACAACACCTGTTGTTCATAGATAGTCATAGAGAAGGCTTATGACAGCGACGATGCGACGCTAGGACAAGGACCCTAGTGTCATGGTTTGCACGAATGGTAGGTGTCGGACGAGTTAGAAGCATAGAGATAATATAATCAAGCACGGGAGAGGTAGCACTACGTACAAGTGGAATTGATACACCGGCCGAGAGAAAAAGAAAATCGAATTCAATAACAAATAAAAAAATAAAATAACTCGGATCTAGAAGTATAACAAACCTCTTTCTATTTTGCACAATAAATTCAAGCGTTCATTTTGACCTCTGCCTCTGTGAGTTATTATGCAGTCCAATTGCATGCAATTCACTACCTTTTCTAAACTTTGAAGTGATTTTAAATACATTCTACCTGTCATTCAATACATCCGTCATTAAATCTTTACTTTTGAAGACTCAGCAATCTTTAAAAAAAAAATACCTGAACGCAATTTAACTGATTCACAGTGTAATTAAATGGATTTAGATCTTAAAGTTAATTACACAAAACATTCTGTCGCAAAATTATAGTCCGCTAATGAACAATTTTAGAGTGATACTTGCTTAAAATGACGTTTGAGTCATGTCTGAAACGTCATTTTAAGCTAGTATCACACTAAACTTGTTCATTAGCGGACTATAATTTTGCGCCTCTGAGTTCATAACAAGTACCATCTTAAAATCCACTCAATCTCGATCACAGGGGATTCCCTATGATCATAGACACTTAAGCAGCCACAACGGACCGGGACAACTAATCACACAGCATTCATGGAAGAGGAACTATATTAAACCTCTTCATAGAACACAGAACGTACATAGATGCAATTACATGCCTTATCTCTGAATCAATAGCCATCACCTGTGGTCGAATTTCTCGAGTTAATGGAAAACAGTACGGATACTAAAAGTGACACACAAACACATCGCGGAGTTCGAGTCACTCTGCTTTAAATTTAAATCAAAGTTCTAATTAAAAAGTTGTTATTTTTTGGAAAACCAGATTTATGAATCGCCGCCGCCGCCGCCACCACCACTGTGCTGCTGCTGTTGTTGTTGTTGATTTCGATATTGTCGCTGTCACCACTAGGCTAAACTGGAAGCGGTACCTTGTCTCTTATTCGTACATAAACGAAGAACCACAAGTCGTTCAAGTCCAAGATGCTAATCAAGTCGAAGTTCAGTTGCTAAAGTGATTGGATCCGAAGCGGATCAGAGTGATCGTGTTTGCAAAGAAGTCGCACTTTGTGTCGGATTATCAAATTCTTTTTTTCTTAATTTAGTTTTAAGTGTTTTTTTTAATTGCCTTTCGTGTCCTTACCAGAATACACAAATTAACCATGAATTTCGCAACAAGTTTAAATATTTTTATTGCAATTTTGGGAATTTTTTGTATTATTGTCCAATTGACAAGTGCCCAGTGTAAGTGTTTTTTGAAGTGTTGTTTGGCTTTTGCAATAAAACCTTGAAAATATTTGCAGCTCGATGTGCTAATCCGAACCAAAATGCCGGTTATTGTATTTCGATTTATAATTGTCCGTCTCTGTTGGGAGTGGCGGGTCGGAAGCCGCTGCAGGAGTTGGATAGGAAGTTCATTTTGAATTCTCAGTGTCCTGGCGGTGTGGGACGAATACCACATGTTTGTTGTACCCGGGATACCGGCTACTTTAGGAGACAGCATTCTGCGGATAGACGAGCGACGATACAGTTTCCATCACAGAATAGAGGTTTTGAGCGTCCGCGAGGAATAAGTAGCCAAGGTCGGAGGGGTGACATCCCAGGCCCACCGGCTTGTGGGGGTGTTACACTGCAGAACAAGATTTACGGCGGGGATGATGCGGAGCTATTTGAGTTTCCGTGGTTGGTGCTGTTGGAATACGCAAGAAGTGAGTAAGACATTTATCAAGTGATCAACGATAGAAAATAGTGTCCTTACGTAAATTTTGTGCCTTTATGTTTTGTGATATTTTTGGGGAGAGCACTTTTTTTATTAGGAAAATTGTCGAAGTTGTACAAAATTTGGACAAAAATGATGTGAAGATCATATTATAGAAGGAATTTAAAATTTCAAGACTTTTTTAGTAGTGATATTAAAAAAAACTATATTTCAAGATAAATTTGATTTGATTTCGTGAATTAAATTTAGATTCTCAATCCGAACGGCTTAATTAAAATGAACTTTTCAACTGTCAACTGATTAAGTAAGATTTATCTTTGCTGATAAGAGACAGTGTCCATATAAGATGAAAACTAACGATTCGGATTCAAAACCATATTTTCTGCCGCACTCAATTTGAGAGTCAACAAATTTTCAATAAAATGTTTCTTTGCAGAACGATTGCAATCAAAAATGTGCTTCAATTATTGTCCTTTTGATTTTGACGATGAATCCTCTTTGACGGTCCTACATTACATGTTCTTCTTACTTCTTCTGTGAGCCGATTCCCTTGCATTGCTTGATTAGAATTAGAAGGTTCGTAGAGATGATACAATTTGTGAGTACCTAGCTCGATTCAAAACAGTGAACCTCATCTTCCGTAGTAAAAACAAAAACCATCAAATTGAATACACATTATTTTGGAGATTGGAATTTACAATCCGAAATCGTTTTTTATTTATTTAAAGTGTTCAATTGGGCAAATGTGATAGTTCTGATTCTAAAAAGAAGAGAATTATCTTTCGTATTTGAAATCAAGGATCAAATTAAAGTATTCTCTCATTCAAGCACAAGACACAGGTCGAACATACTTATTTGGTCCATGTGGCATGTTATTAAAACTTTGAAAGTGCGACAGAGTATTTTTTTTGTCTTCTAAGAGAAATCACTGAAAATAAGATAAGTGACGTATGAAAAGTTCTGGTAAATCCTTTGACCAACGATTGAGTTTTAAAATTGAGTGTCAGCTTTGAACCACTAATCAAAGAAAGAACAAATTAATGAAAGGATAATTTTTTAAAAACAATCAAAATTATCGATTGCACTGAGTTTACATAGTCCAAAAGAAGATTTATATTACTTTTGTATTCATGAATGCTTTACTTTACTTACTTAACTTAATTGGTTCCAAGATGGAACTCGGATTTGGTCCTGGTGTCTTCTTCAAGAAATGGGGTGTTTCAACGACAATATCAAAATTAATCTAGTCTGGGGTACCAGAACATTCAAGGTAATGAAATCGCTGATGAACTGGCTAGGACGGGATCAAACCTTAAAATATTCCAAGCTGAGGAAGTTAGGATTCCCTAAGGTAAGAATCGATCGTAAGATGGAGAAATCTCACCAACTGCAATATCACGAGACAGATATGGGCCACTTACGAGTTTCGACCAGAAACGTACCGAGGAGCTTCTGAATAAACATAGCCAGGATAGTTGCCATTTGCACAGGCCACTGGCCGGTCGGACAACATGGCTTGAAACTTGGTATTCTCCACAACGAATTTTGTTGAAGCTGTAGCTGTTGTGTCCGTAGCTCAGTGGTTAGGTGCGTTGGCTGCCAAGCAGAACGTCATGGGTTCGAGTCCTACTCGTGCCCATAGTTTTTATTTCATCCTTCACGGGCAGTGCCTCTCGCGAAGAAGTGATAAAACTTCCAATCTGTCATGAAAAAGTGCTTCTTAACTTTGCCGTTCGAAATCGGCGTTAAATTGTAGGTCCCATCAATTCTTCACACGTACCCAGAGGATTGTTGAAGAGAGTAAGCCACTTAGGCCTTGGCTTTTCAAGAGCTGTAGCGCCACTCTATTTATTATTTATTTGTAGAGATACGGCGCAAAAGGAAACACTCCAGAAGTTTTTGTGTGAGTGACCTGCTCTTCTGAATGCCAGAACTTAGAGAACTGTGAAATATTAAGATTAGGAACTTGATTCTCAATTTTAACAAAACCAATTGGATTTATAACACTCCAAATCCCTATTATGCACTTTACTGTGTGTATTTGTATAATTTATTCATTTTGGGTAAAACAAGTTTACGGTATGAAAACGGCGTAATAAAAGCGCTAATTGTGTTCCTGAGCAAAGGCTGCCCAGAACAGCCATTCTAACCTTCTTACCTACTTACTTTGCTTAAGGTGGCTCTATAGCTTGTTGTTGACTTGGGCCTCAAACAACAGTCTGCCTCAGTCATCTCGGACTCTAACTAACTGCCTCCAGTTTTGCACTCCCACTTGATTGAGGTCCTCTTTCACTCTTCGTCCCACGGGAATGGTATCGATTCGATATTATCGATACTATCGAAGACTTTCCGGGCCGGAATATTGGTGTCCATCCGCTCTATATGACCAAGTCATCTAAGTCGCTAGGCTAGGTTCGTATGGTCTTACAACTCGTAAAGCTCGCTGTTAAATCTTTTTAGAGGCCATAGTTAATATGAAGAATTTCCTTTCGAAATAGCCTAAGGAGCTTTCATCCGTTTTTTTCAGTGTCCATATACTTTTGCACCTTATAGCAGGACTGAGATGTCTGTTGACGGTGCGGTTTTTAACTATCTTCTCAAGCATGATGCCAAAGAAAGAAATCGCATAACAGTGCATCGCCTTTACTGAATCCTTTTTGACATCCAATAATTGTGTAAGCTCGTTACCAACCTTGATGGAGCAGCGTCAGTTATTTTGCACAAGCGAACAAGCTTGGTAGGGATGTCAAATCCAGACAGAAATTGATGCAGATCGTCTGTACAGATATGCTGCCTCAAAATCGCTAGATAGTGGGTGTAGATTTGGAGTTCATAGGTTTTTCCCAGGCTCCGCTTCAAAGTTAAAATTTGGTCGATGGTTGACTTTCCTGGTCTAAAGCCACTTTGATAAGTACCAATCAGATTGTTGAAGAGGTGCTTCAGACGTTAAAATTACGGTAGAGAGGATCTTAAAAGCGATTTTCCGGAGGCTGATTTCTCAGTTGTTTGGCACAGTTTACAGGATCTTCCTTCTTCAGGATCGGGAAAATTCTTTGCTCTCATTACATAGTTTTCTCTTTGATCAGTGGTTCAGATTTGATCCATGAACCATAACCATACATTACCCGCTCATTTTTGATGTTCTAAATCGATGTTCAGGACTAACTGACCGATTTAATTGGATACGTTTAAATTCAGTCGACCGAAAAATCAATTATAGAAATAAACGAAATGATGAAGCTTGGTCAGCATTGAGGTTGGCTACAATTTAAGCAAAGTCAAGAAACACTAAAATTCCATCCTTCCATGGCCCACATTGATTCAAATATTTATTCAGGATTTTGATTGACGTCTTTCTAGTTCTACAACATTTCTGATCTTCATAAGTGCCTTCTTTATTCTTGATGGCTTATTGCTTTGACTTTTGAGCTATGAATATTGGTCAGCTCATTACAGTTCTGTGTACTTTGCTGTTTGTCTTGCACGCCGAAGACTTCAGCTCTAGTTCCTTGCACAGCTGCAACCCGAGCTTACATAATTTTCATCAGAAACACAGAATAATTTTTTCAGCACGTACAATGAAGACAATTTTTACTGCATTCCCAAAAGTTTCAGATGCCATCGTTTTGTATACCGCTAAAAGGTCTCATTTCGTAACAAAGTTGATGGGTAGGTTAAGGTTAAAACATTGACTTTTGGAAACATAATGTGGCTTTTCTTACGACCCAAGAATTGATCCGTGACGTAAAAGTAGCAATTTATTTTCCCTTAAATGCATTTCTTTCACAAAGAAATTGAATTTTTTTCTCGAAGGATTGATTTGTCTCGAATCTCGTTTTGGAGACGGATTTACACATACTTGTACACGGATTGTACACATATACTACAGCTGAGTTTTCTATTGCTGTGATTATCATCATGTACAAAACGATTTTACAGCTGACCAGACAACACAGACATTCAAAAAAGGGAGTGATTCGTTTTTGCACATTTCTTACACGACAAAAAACATTGAATTTTAGTAGCAATTTTTCGTGTTTGTAAGAAAAGCCGCATAAGGAAATTGGGGTTGCCGAAGGTTGCAATTTGTTATTCTTATTATCTTTATGGACACCTATCAAGTGCCTCAGGATTCGAGTCTATACTGCCAAGGTCTGTCTATTCGTTATTATACTTGCGCTCAATTCAGCTATGACTTGGTCCGAGGCTTTGCCGATTATTCATAAGAACATGGGCAATCCTTAAAACACAAAACGATAAACGAAAATTCTTACACAAAGCAAGTTTCATTAGTCAAACTTTTTCTTAATTTTCTAGAAAATGGCGGAAGATCAACAAATTGCGGTGGATCTCTTATCAACCAAAGATATATCGTGACAGCGGCGCATTGTGTTAGTGGAGCCATCGAGAGAGATGTTGGACCTTTGTAAGTTTACAATTTCATATAACATAGATACATCCATATCAATAATTTAAGAGTGCCTACTCCACTCTTATTCCACAGGTTAACTAACCAATAAAATAAGAGTTAACCCATGGGTTAAAATTTAATAATTTGTTCCCGGAATTGTAAGGAGACGTTTACAAAACATCCCCCTTAGGAATCGATTTGTTGTGTTGGCTATATATTGCTAATACTTCCATTTATTTGTATGCCCTCTACGCTGGAATAAGTTAGTAAACGTCAGTTCCACCTAGTCCCCCGAATAAGGGGTAAATCCTTTGCCTAACTGTGGTTATTAATTTTGCTGAAAGAGTTCATGACACAATGTCGACTTATCCTAAAATTAGGAAATGTTTTGAATTTGTTTTTTCATTTTAAAAATGTCTTGAACAACAAACTAATGTTGTTTATACTTCTCGCACAAATTACGTTTCCATTCAAAATATTTTCGAAAAATCAAGAAAAACCGGAATCAACTGAAATTAGCTTAAATGTGCAAATTTTTTTGTTTGCAAATAATCACGACCTTACTGTGCTGGAAAATAGGCATTTTAGCTAAAGTGATACCTTTTATGATATTTATGAACTCAAATGAAGGTACTTTCTAATACATTTCTCATTTCAGCGAAATAAATAACGCTTAAGCAACAATAATGTTTAAACATCTGGAAATGGAAACTACACAAATCAGTCTTCAGACAGGTTAATCCACTATTTGTTTGCATTTGTTTCTTCGGCTCAAAGTTGACTGAAGGTTCAATGGCCATTGTTATCTTTATGCATGAAGTGTGATGATGATGACGATTATGACGATGAAGTTAACCTTAACAGACTTCAACGTTAGATAAATTAATTGTAAAATCAGCAGTCTTCTTCTGCTTCTTTTTGTTTATTTTTGTTTTTTGTCAACTTGCCTTCTTAACCGGTATTTTGGTTATGTTTGTGCATTTAATCAATTGATAAGAATGAAAAATATTTTTAATTGAATAAAAGTTCCAATCCAGAGAGTTCCAAATTAGACTCTATCAGCTTTGGTATAAGATTATCGTAATTTGATGGAAAGCCTTAGGGGTCTACTCTTGAACCACTTTTGTTTAAATTTCAAGATCAAGGTTTTCCAATTTTTATGGCTTATAATTTTTTTTTCTCGTTCCAGAGTGAATGTGATTCTTGGTGAGCACGATACCACAAAAGTATTTGATTGCGAAGACGGATTTTGCGGAGGTTCAGTGTTGCGCGTTGGCGTCGAGCAAATATTGCCGCATGAATCGTACAGCGACACTCAAGTTCATCGTCACAATGACATTGCCTTGGTGAGACTGAACCGAAACATCATCTATTCTGATCAAATTAGGCCAATCTGTTTGCCATTTACGGTGCCCAATGAGCAGCTTCGCAGTGGGACTTTGCTAACCGTCGCCGGCTGGGGTCGGACACTTCGAAGTGAGTTGCTATTTGTTTACAATTGCTTAAATGATTTGTTTGTAAATATTGAATTATAGGCCAAAAAAGTCCTGTCAAACAGAAAGTTCAAGTCCCATTGGCAGATCAAGGTGAATGCCGTCAAAAGTTCCAGACGCGAAAAATCCAAATAATTGACGCTCAAGTGTGCGCGGGCGGTGTTTATGCCGAAGACAGTTGTGATGGAGATTCCGGTGGACCGTTGATGAGTTTGCGTCAAGGTGTTTGGGTATTGGAAGGTGTCGTTTCGTTTGGTGTGAAATGTGGCTTTGAAGGCTGGCCGGCTGTTCATACGAGAGTTGAAAGCTATACTTCTTGGATAAGAGATAATGTTCGTGCTTGAGGAAGATAAAGAACTGTGTAGTTAGAATAATTTAAAACAAAAAATAGTTTCAGCTTAAAGTGTGATTTTTCGTTATTTATTTATTAATAAATCGATGTAAAACAATTTTTAAAAAATGTATTTATAGTTATCTTGTTAGTAGTATGTAGGTACATTCATGAAGTAATTCTAGTTTGTAGATAGAAATACTAAAATAAAAATTTTGGTAGCGATTAACAACTGGAGAGTATTGAATTAACTAATACAGAGACGTCCTCTTGTTGAATCTGCATAGAACATAGTTTTATTTGTTAACTTGGGATGCCCAATCACCCCAATGGGGTTAAAATCCACACAGATATTTGCCGATTATGACTATCCGATCTTGAAAGACAGAGCAGAATTGTTCTCAACAATGGAATTGGTTTGATCAACTCGGCTGGTATACCATCATCATCTGAAATTGGGATCGGGGATCAGATTTCCCTCTCCGTCCTTACAGTAGGTGCAGCGTGCAGGGCGGTGTATGCTGCATTGCTGCGTTATGTTACGGACAGATCGGTTGGACTTCCGCACCTGTTGCCCACCTGGTTCTCTATTTCTTTCAATTTGACATACAATATTTTAACCCAGGCTGCTTTCTTTTGGCTGTGAAGCTTATTTTCCTCCTTCCTGAGTCTTTTATATTCCACTTCGCTCGCCCGTTTTCTATGAGATTGCTGCATTGCTTGATATGCAGCGTTCTTACGTTCATACTCTAGTTTGCATTCATCATCAAACAAGTCGCTCCGATCCCTGCGACTACTGCCTAAGATGGTGCTATCAGTTTTACACTGACAGTATTTTTGAGACTTTTCCACTTTTCTTCATTGTCCAGCACTCCGAAATCAGGGCTTACGGTTCCCTCTTCATCGAGTCCTTTGAGAGCGAGTTCAAGCGCATGGCTCATGAAGTTTATTGTGTCTTCATCCCACAAGCCAACGCGGCTGAGGATGGAATGCATTGTTCCAGCATTTGCAATTCTTCATCGGAACACTGTACCAACAAGGCAGTGATCCGAGTCGATATTGGGATAATGACCCGAGATCATTGCGATCAACTATACGAGTGACTCCATCAGGTGTTACCCAGATGAATTTCTGGACATCCTAATACGGGAACCTAGCACTCACAACGACCATGTCCATCGATGCTGCCAACTCAATGCTGCCCATTGTCATAAGCGTTCTCATGCAAACTATATGGGCTCATATGTATTGCATGAATGCGTACTGGCCGATGGCATATTTTTGCGTTGAAATCACCAAGGGTAGTGAAGAGCGTCGTTTCCAAGAGTTCATAGTAGGCATTTTTCGCTAGCTTCTTCGCAGCTCTGGCTCTGTAGAGTGATCATAGTAGTAGAATCCGTCGTAGGTTCCATTTGAGAACTCTAAAACCATTGTTCTTTTTTCGTTGCTGGGTCCATCGTCAGTTAAAAATTTCAAATCCAAGCTTTGCTGTCCGGTTGGGGGTTGTTGGTTTTTTTTTTTTTTTAAGAAGAAATTACCACCCTCAAGCTTTATCATATTAGCTAGATTGTCTAGACCCGTTTCCAGCGGCTGCGTCGGGGAGCCTAATGAAACTTCCAGCAGTCCGAGATAGAGAAACTTCCAGCAGTCCGAGATAGAGAAGACGTTGAATCTACTCGGCTGACAACGTTTTTCGTTTTAAATAAATAAGTTATGCGTCTGTTATGCGTCTTCCTCAACATCACGAGAGGCTTAGAAGCACAGCGACACCAGCGATGAAATATTGCATGAAACTGTTTGTTAAGGACCTCCCAGAAGTTTTTAGTCGTGGTACGTTGCAGGCGCATGGATCATGGCAACAGCGGATAAGAACGCTTCTGGATTTTCCAAGAGCATATTTTTCGAGTGATTTTTGCTCCCATTCGTTATGAAGTTAGGGAGCTTTTGACCCGGAACAGGTTTTAGTAATCATGCGACTTCAGCAAGTCATTTGTCAATGGTTTATCTTTGGAATCCCAGTTCCAAACTTATTTGCACTTCTAGAAGGCTTCAAGAACTGCCAAAACTGTATGGTTAAAAATTTATAGAATTTCGTATTATTACTTAGAATGATTTCTTATGGCGTTAGTTTTCATTGATACTCCTGATTTTGAGATTGCTTCCTCCGGTGCCAAGTTGTAGAAATACAAAAAGGTCGGGATAGCAATCCGGATATCCTGCCTTAGCTTGAAATGGTCGCTGTTCTGATGGTAAATCGCAGACGAATCTGGTAAATCAAGGACGGCTCCGGTCAATGACGGACAGATCCGGTCAATGACGGACGGATCCGGTCAATGACGGACGAATCCGGTCAATGACGGACGAATCTGGTTAAAGACGGACAAATCCAGCAGAAGAATCTAATAAATAACGAACGAACCGGGTCAATCAGCAGAAAGAATTTTGGCTACGGGGCTAGTATGTGTGACAAGACCTCTTACGGCTATTTGGGCGAAGACTGTATCCAGTTAGTTTGGTGTTATACATACCACTCCGGAAAACACGTCTGCTCACTTTGAGCTATTGGACTCAACTGATTTTCAAAGGCTGACAGCTGGATATTTATTGGCTACCTGCCATTGACGTGTACTCTTCCGCGAAGCGGAGGTTAGGCTTGATACTTGCAGGAGTTTAAGCAACCGATTTGCTACAGGTTCGGTGCTGCTGGTAGCTGATTGGTCGGTGATTCGGTGGAGACTGACGTTTATCGGATGTTTACTGGACGGCGATTGGTCGGCAATTGATGATTGTTGCGATTTTGGGTGTCTATTTATACCACGAACAGGATGCACATGATGGGTCATATATTCTTTGAGGAATAAAATTCGGTATATCGTGTATGACAGGAGTTTGTAATGATTAATGAGTTATTACTTATTACAATAGTATTGCACTGCCTATGCTGGCATAAAAATCATATCATACGTGGATCCTTTACTTATCAAAGCATTATGACATGTGTAGCAGCATGATCTTTATAGTGAAGGTTCGGTCTCCACAAAAATTCTGTCTTTCGCTTGCCAACGAAAAAATTCAAACTAAACTGATATCAATTCCCATTGAAACATGCGCCCAAAAGCATGCTATAGGTAACAAAACAAAATCTCACTTTCAAACGAAAGTGAAACCAAAACAAAGCACTTTGTAGCCCACTGTACAAACGCTCACACAGCAAGTCGTTAACTCGAGCTTGATTATCTAATATACCAGTTTTAACGTCTCATCTGTTTGTGGCTCTTCCGTGGCTCTTTAATATGTTGTTGGTATCGTTTTATGTTTTATTGCAAAACGTCATGCAATGACCAGCTTCGCATCGCGTAGTATCGCTGTGTACACGAGCACTAGTAGAAATCTTAAAAAAAAGCTTCTGACATAACGCCATTAACTGCTCGCGCAGCTGATTAAGGTTCAAAAATATTTAAATGCAAACACAAGCGAAGAGCGAAGCTTTTTATTCTCCTGCTATCATCGATACAGACCGAACCTACAGCTTGGGTTTGCGAACAGCTGATTGCGATTTTGAAAAAATTAATTTGTGGCAATAACTGCCTATAACCGCTAGTCTCGCAGTCTGTGTTAATCGATCCGTCTCCATCAGTCGATGTCATTCGCCAACAGCAACGGAACGGAGTAAGCGGGGTTGTCCAACAGTCTCGCACGGTCTCGAATTGCGGTTTCAAGTGAGTTGAAAGTAAGTTTTCCAACGCATCAGGTTTGACATAAAGAAGCATTAAGTAAAACTAGTCAGTAGCCCGTTAAAAAATGTTAAGACCTCATACGACCCTGCAATGGCTGACTTTAGTCGCTGTTGGAAGTTTGACGCTTGCAGACGTTGCGAGTATTGTAACGAACGATAATAATTCCGGTAACGCGTTAGTACCCTGCGATATCCCCAACGAGAGTGTGCGTGGACAATGTCGCGAAGCGTCCGAGTGCCAGGCGTTTTTGAAAGTGAATAATGAAACAAGCGATGAGGATGACGAACTGGCGTCGCAACCGGAATTGATGCATTTCCTCGAAAAAGTGCAATGTGAAAGTGAAAGTGGGTCTGCGGAGTCGTCGAATTGGGCGACGACGCAGTCAATGATAGTGTGCTGTCCTTTGAACGGACGTCCTTACGCTCATCCTGCGGTTGAATTGTCAAAAAGTGAAACCAGCGAGCGAATCGCGTCGAAATTCGGCAAATTGTCGCGAGGTAAAATCAAGCGGTTGAAGGGACGCATTATTCAAAAAGTTGACAAAGACGACAGTTTCGACGGATTTTTCACCGACTGCGGCAAGCAAGTGACCAATAGGATTTATGGCGGCGAAATCGCTGAGCTTGAGGAATATCCTTGGCTTGCGTTGCTGGTCTACAACACGGGTAATTTGAACCAATGTCGATATGGTAAGCGGTTTTTCTAAATGTTCATCTGTTTCAAGTACAGACGATTATGGATGCAGTGGGGCGTTGATAGGCAATCAACACATTTTGACAGCTGCACACTGTGTCAAGGGCAAGGGGGTGCGCGAGAAAAATGGATTGTAAGTATACTGATGTGTTACCGGTGAAAGTTACATAAGTTTGCCATAAGTCGTTAAGATGCTAAAATATCAATAAACATCGAAATAGTTTTGAAAAGCTGTTTGTTGTTGATATTATAAAATATTAAAATTACTCGATTGTTGGTTTATGAACAGCTGTTTGGCCTTGAGGGAGAGAGGGAGAGAGAGATTTGAATTATTGCATCAGTTTAAGTTTGTTGTTTTTGTTTGTTTTCTTGGCAAATTTAACACGCGCGCGTTTGGTTTATATTTGTAAAAGTCAACGTGTGTTTGTGGTTTATGTTATTCGAAACTTGTTTGACTGCGAATGGGAACATAATGTTTGATCTGTGGAGATCAATAAATCGAAACGCCAACGCCGCCGCCGCAGTCTGGTGTGATCTGTTTTGTTTTTGTTCGATTAAGTCAAACTATTGTTAACTTAAGAGTTCGCAGACAGCTTGTGATCGTACTTTTTGGCAAGTTCTATATTCGATAGGGTTTTCGAATTCGATATTTTGAGGTCAGAAATATGAACTCAGAAAAAGTGAGTACGGCAATTCTGCCCCTACTTACATACCTATATCACTTCGGTTTAAGAAAAGCCTTGCATTGCATTGAACCAAAATCTGCTATAGAGCTAAAAACCGATCGATAGTGAATTTGCCGTCCGCGAAATGACGGTCCATTGGAGATGATGTCTCCAGGAATACTTTCTTCCCATCTTAATTCAATTCATCATTGCGGGTAGGCAGAATAAGTGGTCTTCATTGCATTTAATGTTCTTGAACCTGAAATCAATGTTATCATTTATCAAGCTTCGAAAAGAATTCTTTCAACTACGGTTTATCAACTTCAATTACTCGATCGTAAAACAACAGAAAAGGCTCTTTTTGACTGTCTTTAATGTATCTATCGGTCTAAAACTTATATGCGAAAGACCCATTTAATTCTCATTTCCAATTTGTTGGTGCGGGCTCTGGGTCCAATACTGATAATGATAAATTGATAATAAATAATAATTTCTTCTTCGACTTGGCTACTGAACTTAAAAAATAATAATAAATATATAGAGTGGCGCGACAGCTCTTGGAGATCCAAGGCCTAAGTGGCTTACTCTCATCAACAATTCTCTCGGTGCGTGTGAAGAATTAAGGGGACCTACAATTTAACGTCGATTCCGAACGGCAAAGTTGAGAAGCACTTTTTCATGACAGATTGATAGTCTTGGGAGATTTGTCAGTTCTTCGCAAGAGGCTGTGCCCATGAAAGATGAAATAAAAACTATGGGCGCAAGTAGGACTAGAACCCACGACGACGTGGGTTGGAAACAAAATCAACCAGCTCTAATCTGCTAATAGGAGCAGAAGTACCTACATACTTTGGCTTGCCAACAATATGAAAAATGTGCACGAGTGGGTCGTACGAACCTGCTCCTGCATGCTAAAACTATATATTTATGATTATATAAAAATAATTATAATTTATTAAAAAAATTAAAATTTGAAAATGTACCTCGTAAATACATTTAATTCCATAAATTTAAATGCCAAACAAATTTAAACCTTATTTTTGATTTATTGAATTTTTTTTTGAAAATCGTCGGAACCGTTTTTTTTAAATTAATTTTTTATATATAAAATTTTTCAAAAATGTCTTAAAATTAATTTGGGTATGCAGTTTTCAAAACTATGTAAATATACATATTATACTTCAATTTGGATTTTTAAAATTGATCCGTTTTTGAGATACAGGATTTTGAAAAAAAAAGTCAAAAATATTTTGAATTTTTTTTGAATACAAAATATTATTTGAACAATATATACGTACTTTCAGAAAAAAACTTACGCTGATCGGACTTTCATTTTTCGGGAAAATCTAATAACAAAAAAACGGTTCTATGGGAGGTACCGTTTTGGAGCAATACAAAAAATTTTTTTTTACATAAAATACATGATTGTTTAAAAAAATAAAACTTGAAGTTCAAAAAAATTGGAGGAGCCGTTTTGGAGAAAAAAAAAGTTTTGGGTTTTGGCCAAAAAAATCGTATGGTGGCTACCCAAATTTTGATCTTAAAAAAAAAATAAAAAAATTGGGATATGAGTTTTTGCTCAAACCTCTAATTTTCAAATTTGAAGTCAATCGGACCAGTAGTCAAGGCTGTAGATGCCTGTAAACTTTCCGACAGACAGACAGACGGAATCGCCGGACCCA
>CAKKXW010000003.1:40593675-40609169 GCA_920937365.1 Sphaerophoria rueppellii | reverse complement strand
TAATTTTGAAATTGATCCCTGTGGATGAAACTCCCGGATTCCTGGAAATGTGTTACGTGTTTTTCTATCTATCGATACCGCGGGCGGGGGATGAGCCTCCAATAAAGTCAGACGACACTTATAACGACACAAGTCATTTAATCCTTGAAATTATACCATTTCAATGGAGTACAGTTGCATCGATAAATAACTGAGGGCCACCCTTATGATGGTGATTATCCTTTTCCGATATACACAACATATCCACCTAACCCTTGTGAAGCCGGGTTGAAAAGAGTCGAGGACAAGTATATGTTCATACAGCCGCTTTTTCCCAAGCTGCCGAAGAGTGAGCAGGGATATGAGACAGTAAAAGTCCATCAATATTAAAGTCGCCAGGATAATGTCATGAATATTTCTTACAACATTCCAAAATATGTATTTTTGACATTCATCAAAATAAGTACACATGACGGGGGGAGTGAGGGTGGGTGAATGAAATGGCTATCGGTTGAGTGAATTTCGGGATTAACGGGCCGAATTTCCGGTTTGGTTTTTCCTGTCGAATGGCTACAAAGGAAGACAAGGACATTTTTGCTACTCTGTGGCATGGAACGGTGAAAGGTTTTTTTCTTATTTCTTTACTATGTCACTAATCACTGGCGATATCCTGAGATTTGGGATTCAGATGGAATTCAAATGTGAAATTGGTTTAGATTGGTGATTCAGCCTGTGCTTTTTCACTGTGATTTTATGAAGACAAGGAAATGAAGAGTCATAAAACCATTTCCATTGGCCATTAAATGGCATATTTTCTAAAAAGGTTGGGCTTTTCTTTGGGTGAGTCAATGCGAAGGAGGAAGTAATTATTTATGAAATATTGGATCTGTTTTGCGTGCGTCTAAAGAAGAGAACTTAACTTGCAATATTTAGGAATAAAATGCGCGTACGTGAATTTTGATTTGAACACATTTTAATCAGATTACATTATCGTGGTATTGGTACTCAATGTTGGGGATTTATACTTACAGAACTTTAAACTAAAAAAAAAAAAAAATAAACCTACAACAGACACAATTATCAAAATCGAACAAGGTTCAACAACGGCAGCTGTCGATAAAACCTTGTACTTACTTAAGGTGGCGCTACAGTCTGTTGTGGACTTGGGCATCAACAAATTGTTTCCGCCAGACACTTCGGGCCCTAGATATTTGTCTCCAGTTTTACAGTCCAAATTGATTGAGATCCTCTTCCACTTGGGTGCATCAACTAAGTCGCGGGCTTCCCTACTTCTTTGTCACTCGGGAATGGGGTCGAGGGCTTTTCCAGGCCGCATTATTGCTGTCCCTCCGCTCTATATGACCCATCTGAATCGCTCTCCCTGGATCTTGACTCATCTGGCTAGGTCTGCGTCGTTGTATAACCCGTTAAGATCGCTGTTGAATCTTCTTCTCCACTCCCCATCAATGCACACGGCGCACACTGGGGATTTTGCGGAAAAAAGTCTTAAACATAAAATTTTGAAAACAAAATTTGTGATGATATTTTCTGATTCCAGAATAAAATCTGCACCTAAATCAGAAAAAATTATTGAAATCGGACCATTGTTTCGTTTTTATAGCCTTTTAAAGACATAACTTGTTAGTGGTATTGATTATATGGTAAAAAAGCACTAAGGTGAAAATTTTTGTTTTTGTTTTTTGGTTTCGCCCCAATATTTTTCTTTATTTTTTTCTTAACGAACTTTATTGTCTCAATATTAAACCGAAGAAAAAAATGATTTTTCAAATTTGGTTTTCATTGTATGATTATTTTAAGAAAGCACTAAAAAATTTGTAATTTTTTTTATATTTTTGGACATACAATTTTAGCTACATTTGCTTACAGTCAGAGACTTGTGTCATCTTAATCCTTTCAAGCTTATCTTTCGATAGGTACCAAATTTAGGTGCCACCAGGTGCCAGTCTGTATTTTATTGCAGATGGAAAACTGCAATTAGTTACAAATAAACTATAAAAATGGTTTTAATTTCAAAAAAAAGTTGTGTTTGCCTTACGAAATCTATTTTAGTAAATTATTTTTGCATTTTTGACGAAAATATTGAAGTGCATCAATAGTCAAACAGTATTTTAAAAAAAAAATCCACTAAAAATTTGACCGGATGAACCGCCATATTGTTTTTAATGAATTTAAGACGCTGCTCATAGCTGGCTCAATTTTGACGATAGAGAAAAATCACAAAGTTGTAGAAAATTTAATTTCCTATAAAATTTGTGAAGACACTTTTTTCTTAAAACTTATCGTTTAAGAGATATGGTAGCTACATCTTTGGCTAACAATCGCATTTTTTTTTTCTTAAATTCGGCGAAAAGCTCTTTTATCTATACTAATGCATTTGTACAAAATAAGTAAAAGAGAGTAGATTTGCCAAACAAATAATTGTTGCATGTAATGTTTCATTTCTTTCAAATCTACTACAAAAATTTACTCATGATAAGTTGACCTTGGCTCAAGGAAAAAATGGTCCGTTATCTTCTGCAAACACAATTATTGAAATCTTTTGAAGTCAATAATTTGTGGAAAAGTGGTTTTAAGATTAAAAATAATTATTGATCCATAATGAAAAAATGTATTTTCCTTGTTGGAACATTGTCCGAAGAGGCTCAAGAATGTCGGAATAAGGACCATAAAAAATACCGACTTAGACATTCTCGGAAATGTAGCCGCATTGCAACAAATCAGGACGTAATGAACCGATTGATGGTGACATCTGACCACTTAATCTCAAACCTCACCCCTTCTTTTACCATGAAAAATCATGATCAATTAAGTGAAGAAGTTATGGCTCTTCTACAAGACTAAAATTTCAATAAAATGCAATAGAAGTGGTTTTTTTGTATTTTTCCACTATACTTTCTTGTGTTTAATTTGATATCTGTATTTGCGATTACTAATATTACTACAATAGCATAATTGTCATTTTTTAATGAATTTATTTAAATTTTTTATAATTCTGCGAAAAAAAAATTATTTGTTTTTAGTATTAAGGGGCGTGGCAGTAGGCGGTAATTCATTATTTTGATTTCTTACGTGCCAAGTTATCATTCCTGAAAATTTTATCCAAATCCATCAAGTGGTTCAGTTTTTATAGAATTTTTTCCGCACTCCCATACTAATTTCCCCAGTGTGCGGCGCTGTAGATAGCCCGAAGAACTTTAATCTCGAAACAGCCTTAGCCACTTTCATGAAGTTTTGTCTGCGTGTCCATGCGTCGGCACTATAGAGCAAGATTGGGATGAGGGTGTTGTTTAGATTTACCTTAGTTGATCGAGAGAGGGCTTTACCACTCAATTGCTAAAAAGCAGCGATTAGAAGAGTTATTCTCCATCTGATTTCGGCAGTGTTATTGCCTATTCCACTAAGTCATATGCGTCTATTGTAATGTTCTGTCCAAGCTGTCGATGTTGGGTGTCCTTCCTCAAAGACATCATATACTTCGTATTGCCATCATTGATCGCTAAACCCATTCTTGCCGCTTCTGTCTCAATTTTCACCAAGCCGTCTTGACATCACGTTGTGTTCTTCCCGTCATGTCAATATCATCGGCTAAAGCAAGAAATTGAACAGAGTCTTGGAAAATAGTGCCTCTGGTGTTGACGGTGTTGCACTATCTTTGCAAGAACGGTGTTAAGCATGGAAAGATTCTGTAAGCTCATTGCCAACCTGGATGAAACAGCGTGAGTTCTCCATCATCATTTAGCACAATCGAACAAGCTTGGCAGGGATGACAAAACTAGACATGGCTTTATGCAGTTCGTCTCTGAAGATGCTGTCATACGCGGCCTTAAAATCGGTAAAAAGGTGCTGGTTGTCGGATTGGTGTTCTTGGGTTTTTTTCTAGGTCGGTCGATTGTTGATTTTCCTGGTCCGAAGCCACACTGATAAGGACCTATCACATTGTTCACATTCACATAAGGCTTCAGACGTTCACATATTACGGCAGAGAGGATCCTATAAACGATGTTACAGAGGCGGATTCATCTGCGATTGGCGCAGTTCAGAGGATATATCTTCTTAAGTATTGAGCCAACAATGCTTTGGGTCCATTCAGCGGGCATGCATCCTTCCTTCCATATCTTACAAATCATTTGGTGCAGCTAGACCATCTCCTCCAGCCGCCTTGTAGGATTTTAGCAGTGATATTGCGAATTTTGCTTCATCTAAATCGGGTTCATGGAGTTGTTGGCTATCATCGTGTCAACTGCGATTCTACTATGATGTTCCGATACTCATTTCGGCAGGCAACGGTTCTTGCTCGATGGCCTTGTGTCAGCTGTTTTTCCTCTTTCTCTCTCAACCTCCTCGATCAGACGCTTCTCGTGCTCCATCTTTTTTCTCCTGAGAAGCCGGCGTTACGTTCTCCTCTTTGCTAGTGGAGTTCAAGAGCAACTCCTGTGCTTCTATGCAGCGCCGTTTTGTATGCCTCCTGGTTGGCTGCATGCGCCTTCTTAGACTCTTTGTCACACAAGGGGTTTCGCTTTGGTGGTTGTGTGCAATCTAGCACATTTGATGAGGCATCTCTAACTGCTTTCTGGCAATGTTGCTACTGATCATAAATACTTGATAATTATAGGCGGCGGCGTAGAGTTGAGATCGCTAGCTAACGAATTTAAAAACACGGAAACACAGATACTTATACCTACCATCCCTTTTTTTTTTAATTTTCATAAGTCAAACTATTTTTTATGGCATCAAAACGGCGTAATCCAGCGCTAATTGGGTCACCGAGCTAAACCCCTTGTAGCCGCCATTATTATTACTACTTCTACTAGCTACTTGAGAACAGTTGCCGCCGATAAATGCTTTCACATAGAAGAAAATCGGCATGATCCTTATTATATTGCCATTCTGACTGCTTCACAAGGTTGGTAACGTTAAGAAACAGAAACAGCATGTTGAGTATAAGTGTTTTCTTGAGAAAGCTAAAACCGCCCAAAATTACAGTTTTGTCAGTCCGCCTTTATTCTTGACAACTTGCTACGTTTTAGTAACGCATTAATTTGAGAAAAAAAATCTGATTTTTGAATTAACTCGTTCGTTCAAAACCGACTCGTGCCCATAAAGTTGTATTTTATCTTTCTCGGGTACTGCCTCTTGTGAGTAACTGACAAAAATCCAAGATTATCAACCGTCATGATGAACGTGCTTCTCAACTGTGCCGTTCGGAATTGGCGTTAAATTATAGGTCCCTTCTGTATGAAGAATTGAGGATTCTTAAGCTTGGCTTTGGCTCTTCAAAAGCTGTCTTGACCCTCTTTTTATTTATTTTTCCATATTAGATTAGATCAATCAATTTTCCATCAGAAATTTTATATTACTCGAAATGATGAGAAACATGGAGAACGAAGCAAATGAATTCTTCGATCAGAACTCTTGCGAAGTACAATTTACAACTTTGTATTTGCAATAATATGTTCAACATGCATATAATTTTGTCTCAATCCTTGTCTGGAAATAGTTCTCAACCTTCATTAAAGATTTTTTTAATAACCCGGGAAAAAATTGTAAAATAAAATTTATACCATGAAAATCAAAGTTGTAAGTTGGCATGTGTCCCGCTTCGAGTTGGAGTCACTTTAAAAAGGAACACAACATTTCATTCAAATTTAACAGAGATAACTACTTATTCGGGTAACCCTTTAAAATGGACATTAATCCTGTCAAATATTCCCCAAAGAATACAACATTATAACCTCATCATCGTTTTCATTCTGATTTACCAAAAATCCAGAAAAACCACCATGAACCCTTCTCTTCCCATCTAGAAGCAACCCTTCCAAAAGACAAAAAATAAAGATAAATAAGAAAAAAAAAAATAAAAAAACTTTTTGTAAGGAATGCCAAAACAAAAACACGGCTGAGTGATTTTCGCAAACGATTTATCCTTTTCGATAAATTTTACATTTTTTTCCGCCGAAAATAAATGGATAAACATCCAAAACGTTGATATGGGAAATAAAGTACAATAATAAAATGGGTATTTACGAGGATAGTGATGGGTTGGATTCTGGATTTTTGCCTTTGAATATTCAAAATGAAAAGTAGTCACTTTGGCTTTGGTGAAAAGGAAAAAGAATCATTACACCGCGTTAAACATCCCCTCGAACAACATAACAATACGCATCGGGATATTTGTGCTGGGACTTGACACATGCTGAAAACAACCCGCTCACATGACACTTTCATTCGGATGACAACAAAAAAAAAAAAAGGAAATCTGTAGAAAATTCCTTCGGGAATGACAACGCGCCTGCCGGTAACGCCGCGCGACGCCTTTTGAGTAATGATTGCTGACGGAATGATTTCCTTATGAAAAATACGGAAATTCGCGAAAAAAAACCCATCAGCCTAACAAACGGAAAAAAAAAATCGTCATGGATGGAAAAAAAAGTTCAACGCCGCATGTGGAAAAATTTCATTCATTTTCCCATTCAATGTGTTCACGCATCATTTGGGGGTGGGCTCACACTTTATCGGTGGCGTTGTCGGGGTCTAATGGTCGACGAGAGACGGAGGGATAGTGATATTCCGAGATTCTGTTGAATCTGGGTGGTGTTGTGATACCCCGGGGTGAAGCAAGGAAGCAAACTTCTTGCATGTGACATCATCACCTCTTCAGAAGATGGCATTTCTGTTTTATTTTATTCCTAGGGTGGGGGAACGAGAATGTGTGCAACCCTCGGTTTTTTTCTGTTCTGTTGGATTTTGAATGTCTATCTTTGGGTAAAAGCATTGTGTTTTTTAGGTTTTTTTTGGGAAACATTTCAGATTTGCAAAAGATTCTAATCTGCGAATATTAATTTTTAACGAGAACACTGCTGTGAACATGATTAATAGTTCGACAGGATATTATCCGTTTTACGTCGTTTACAGATTTTTTTTTCAACACGCCGAAAATGAGGGGTTAAATGCGTTTTGTAATAGGCTCGTTTGTTGATAGTCTATTGACTATATTTGTTAAGGGAAGGGTTCAACTTTCGTGTTGATAGGGTTAAGGTTTCTGACAGTCAAACAGGTTATAATCGATAATGTATGGTAAAATGTACTACGTTACAGAGGGATTTACGGAAGATCTACATTTCAGAATAAGAGAGATTGAAAAAGCTAATTCTTTGGCTCATTGTGGTGTGAAAAGTTTTTTTTTTGCTTTGGTTTTTCTTGGTAAATTGTTTGACAAGTTGAACAAGTTGAAGTCTCTTCTTAATCTTCTCGTCACAACCACTTTCATTTGTTATCTTCATGAATCTTTTCGATGTAAGCCTTAAGGCACACCACTTTTGCACTAGACTTAGTGCATACTGAAGTGGCTGCGTGTGTAAGCGCACGGTGCGGCCAAAAGACTTCACGAGATTTTTTACTCTGCTCACTTCTGTGACATAAAACTGCATCCTTAGCTGAAACGAAGGCTCTGGCTTTGCATTCAGCACTCACATACGGTTACAATGTTGAACAATGTATACGGAAAGTGTGAGAGCAGATCGAATTGATGCTTTTATCAGCATGCTTAAGTAAAAACCCCGATATCCCCGTCAAAAAGGCAATATTACACAACTCTATAAAGTCGTGCTCTTCTGCCTTGATAGTTTTTGACAAGGTTTCTTGAATACGTTCATTTTTTGTAGCACCAGGTTGTCTGCTGAAATTCAAACCTAAACCAGATTAATTTATTTTAAAAATTCTCTTTAAAATATTACCATTTTGAAAAGACGTCCTCTCAAATTATTCACCAGGTTCATTTACCTCCCATTCTACCCTGCACTATTCTCACTCGACAAACCAAGCGTTTCAAATATAAACACGATTTAAAATTCCAATATTTAGAAGCGCATCTGTGTTTAAAATTCTCTTCTATGATCAAAAACTTCACCTGTCACTCACTCATCTGTCATTAGTCACTTGTCAAATTCCAAATCTAACAACGACCATTTATCATATGCAACACCAACCCAACATCCCACAAAATTTTCCGCTTAGTCACTCTGACCATTATCTCCTAACAAATTGACAATGTCTTTTCCTGCATTCCATACTGGTTCTTGTCCTTGTTCTGGACTCAAATTAGCCGAATGACTAGTCTGACCAGTTTTCCAATTGTTAACAAGTTGCTGTTTATTCCGACTCACCGCCCACCATCACCAACCAGCAAAAATGTTACATACTTTCACGTACCGGCACAGATGGTCAGTTCGACGTCATCTCTGAATATTTTAATCCTTTTATTTCAACTCGATGACTTTCAATAAAGTTGATTAAAAAATTCCAGTGAGGGATGATTTTTTAGTTCTCGTGTGCCATTCTTTTGCTTTACAAAATAACGACTGGCGCCCAAATGTGAGGTATCGGTCAGTCTTTCGCTTTTTCCTTTGCACGATGTCTTGCCCGTGCTCTGAATTTCGATGTTAAGAATATTCAGCAACTTCAAAAGGAAGAGATGTCTCTACAGAACTGGAGTCTCTGCTCTTTGGACCTCTGATGCAAATTTACTCGACGTGTCGTTACTTTGTTGGTTCTCCGATTAAATTGAAATTTATTGCAGTCCCTCATAAAAAATGAACATGGGAACATTGATTCAACATACGTCTCGATATCCGGACTAAATTATGCGTACATTTCCATACCCAAAACGAACAACCACCCATTGCCATCTCCCCGGTTTGCCACCAAAACGTTGATTACTTTCAAGGGAAGCGTCGAACTTGGCCTTCGAGCAACTGTGGTTTTTGATCAGGCGTCGGCGGCGTCGTTATGTCTGACCCATGGCTGAGAGGGGTGAGTGTTGGTTCGGTAATTGGAAAACCATTGTCCGAAACATGAAAAAAAAACTCAAACAGGACATCGTTGTCGACTGAAATAGAAAGTAGCTCTATATCGGCATATAGCGACCTTTAACTACCCCTAGAGCAAACATGGGAGCAAACATGGAAAGGATTTTCGTTTACAAAAGGGACCGTAAGAGCGTTTATCATTTTTACCCGGACGACCGGAAGCGACGTGTCGTTGCAGATGATTGCGGGTATTCGGTTATCGATGTGTTGCTGGGTGCTCTGCTCGTTTTACTCATCTGTTTGGTGGTTTTTGGCAAATGTTTATGTGAACGTCGATTTAGTCGATGTCCTTTTTATGATTGTCTTTTTATTTGATTGTAATTTTTTCTCTCGTATTGAAACAATGTCCGATTTTCTCATTCAGATTTTTTTGAAATTACTTTTTGCATGAGTAAACACACACTTTTTGTAATTCGACTTTTTTCGGATTTTTAAAAACAGAACTAACAATCACATATTAGACAGTGCAGTTTGAGGTATTGCTGGATATTAAGTACCCCTTTTAGCTAAGTTTTTCAAACGGTCAGTCTACGGATCTATTTTGTTAAAAAGATTTAGTGGAGTGGACAAAAAAGGTTTTCGATATTCCGGGCTCATGGCCTTAGCCTTGAAGAAGCCAGGGACAAAACGAAGTCGAGGAAACAACAGGATGCAGTGCCCTCCAAGAGTCAGGTAAACGAAAGAGTTTTCAAATAATTCCGGCCAAAAGACAACATAACAAAAAGTCCAAGATAGGAGAAAAAGACCTACTACCGCTTATGCAGGGGCTAAAGTACTGGGCAGGAGTTATGCCAGGATGACCACTAAATTTGAAGTTGCGGGTCGGTGACTCTCAGTGCCGATGAACTGTCGACATTGGAAGACGTCATTATTGGAGGGGTATCTTTGGGGTGGATGCAAAAACTCAGGTTGGTATTCATTAAAGGGCTGGCTTCCTTCTATTCGACCACGCCGAGAAAACGCCGCCATTTTGTTTGAAGGAAGGAGCTTCAAGGCTAAGAATCCGGAATGGTACCGAGTTAATGGCTTGCGTGGGTGACTTCATACCCAAAACTCACAACATCACAGTGTTCCTTAAAAAATGTAGCCAACAAGAAGACAAAAAGTCATTGGCACTTATCCAGGCCCAAAATGACGGATTGACTCTCCAAGCCTGGCAAGTTCTAAAAAGCAAGTCAAAAAGAAAAAGTCAACTAATGGTGATAACTGATAAGCATCGATGACGTGTTGGCCAAGGCTGTTGTGAAAGCTCGACACAAGATTCACTTTAGATTTGGCAAGATAGGGGTCTTAAGAAGCCAGGAGTACTGAAAAAATCTCTGCGAATCTGATTGATACTGGACACATTCGAAAGGAAAATTCTTCGTTGTATTTTCGGTCCCGTATGCGACGTCCAATGGAGAAGAACCGAGAATTGTACGGGCTGTATCAAGATGTGGATATAGTCCAGAAGGCCAAGAAAAGATGACTACATTGGCTCGGCCACATCGAGCGAATGGATGACAACGCTCCAGTCAAGAAAGTCTTCTTATCCCAGCCCCCAGGTTCGAGACGGCAAAGCAGACCGAACCTACGGTACAAAGACCAAGTGCTTAGTTTCGGCAACTGGAGAGTGCATGCAAGGGACCGATCACGATGTAAGGCTGCAATATCTCAGGCTGAGATCCTTCATGGATTGTGAGACGGATAAGTAAGTACCTAAGTAAGTAAGGGTGTCGATTTGGAGCTCAAATTTTTTTCCCAGAGTCCACCTCAAAGTGAAAATTCGATTGACCAATTGAACAATATGATTGTTGACGAAAAACTTCAGACGTTCACATAATATGGCAAAATCTTTTAACTATAAGCGATGTTAAAGAGGCTGATTCCTCTGTAGTTGGGGCAATTTAGAGGATCTCCATGATGATGCTGAAGGTTCGTTCAAAAGTCGGTGGTCCATTAAATTTTAGGCAAAAGTCGGGATACTCGACTGGCATATTATGTAAAAATTATTTCATAAAAGCATGTAAGATCTATCAATCTTATTGAAGTCGACTCAAGTCACATGTTAACCATTATCTCGAAATATCAAAACAGTTGAAGAAACATTGTTTAATCGCCAAAAATAGAACAATTATGAGAAAAGTAAGGCAATCAATTTTGAATGATTGATTACAAGAAAATAAAAATGTCCAAAAACTTCATTTGTACCCCATCATTCATCAATAATGATCACTTACATCATTTGATAAAAGAACTATTTTGTTGTTATCCGCAACTATTAAAATAAAAGAACACGATAATGGAAAGCAAAAAAAAAACTCATACTATTTCAAGAAGTATAAAAGGCTGCCCATAGTTAGTAAATATTATTCAGTGAAGTACAACCCTAAACCTCAGTAGTTCAAAAACTAAAAATCAAAAATAAACACCATGAAATTCTTCCAATATTTCGCCATTTTTGCTATTCTGATTCTTTGCTTGACTGCATCAAGCGAGGCTGGATTTGGCAAGCATTTGAAGAAGGAAATGGTAAGATTTATTTAACCTTATAAATTAAGAAGTTTTTCTAATTCTTTATCAACAGCATAAGGCTGGCCACAAAATCGAGAGTGCTGGTAAACATGCTGCCAATACCATTCACAAGACAGCAGGTGCTGTCGATGATGCTGGTAAAATTGCAGTAGCTGGAGCTGCTGTAGCTGGTGCTTTGTCTTAAATCAACAAAACATTCTATTTTTTAAATATGTGTACCAAATATAAATAATAATAAAAAGTCAGTAAAATAACATTAATTGTCAGAAAGTCTCGAAAATGCTTAAATGCTTAAAGAGAGTTTCTCTGACTTTTTACACTCTAAGTCTTGATTTTAATGAATTTGTCGGATTAGGACATAAATTATTCCTTTATAGCTGGGAGAATTTCTTCATACTGACTTTAAGAGGTGCATTATAATTCATATATCCATGTAAGATTTTAGCCTGATAAAAAGCAGTTGTCTTTCAGACACGACATGGTCCCTAGCATGCACCCTAGAGTCGTCGAAAGCAAGCGCTCTGGTATCCACAGTTACTTGGTTTTTGTATCGGAGGTTCTATATTTCTTGTCGACTCGAACCTGGGGGCTTCGAATAGAAGACTTATTTATTGGCTGGAGTGCTGTCGTCCATTCGCTCGATGTGTCGGAGCCAATGTAATCGTCTTTTCTTGATTTTTTGGACTGCATAATATCTTGGTATAGCTCATTAGCTTCGTGATTGAACCTTCTTCTCCATTCGCCTCAAATCTTTCAAAGAATTTTGCTTTTAAAAGTGCCAGGTATCATTTCCCCTTTTTTACTTATTGTCCAGCACTCGGCGCCGTAGAGTTGGACTGGTCACTGGTTAAATCAAAGTCTTGTCTAATAGGCGGCTGACTATTGTCAGGAGTTTTGAACCCAGTTGTTTCGATGAACTGAAGTAGCATCGGTTCGCTAGGGTAATTTTTTGTCGGATCTCGACTTACGTGTCGTTTGTGGGATTGATGATTATTACAGTGTTTGTTCGAGGTTAACTACCATGAAATCGCCAACAGTAACGTTTTGTCCAAGGTGGTGGACTTATTTGCTAATAGTATGTACTTTGTTTGGTCCTCATTCACTTTAAGACCAACGAGCTCCGCTGTGAAGGCTTCAAGCACAGCTTTTGGGAGCGACCGATGATGTCTATGGCCTCTGAATACCCTTGGAGCTGGGTGGATTTGTTGAGGATAGTGTTTTCAGTGCTCACATCAGCCTTGCGAACTATGTGCTTCAATGCTTCTATGAAGAAGTCCAATGACAGTGCATCTCCTTGTCTAAGCTCTGCACATGTTTGAAGCAACTCAAATGATTCGTTACCCATTTGCACCCTGCACTGTGTATTGTTGAGCGTTATTTTTTTTTCCTGGATCAGTTTGTTGGGGATCCCTGATTCAGACATCGCTAACATAAGCTCTTGGCGATGGGTGATATCGAACGCAGCTTTTAAATCGATGGGTTTTGTAATGTATCATTCTATTACATGCGACCTCTTCCCTACTAAAGAACTTAATGTACAACTTTTCACCAATAAGTATGAAGAACGAACTTGCGTAGTATTTGTTGTTATCATTTAGATGAATATATAGATCTTTATATACGTTCAAATGAAGATTTTTGCAAATAATTCACTAAAACGATTCAAATCAGAGCCCAGGTAAAAGAATTCAAAATGATTCTTTTCTGAATTCTTTTTGGGTCGAGTTGTTTAGTTCCTTGATTTAATTATGATTCATTTCTGAATGATAATGTTTGCTGGGTAGTGTACTAGCGATGTATCATTTCAATACACACTATCGTTTCCATACTAAAGTACTTAATGTACGACCAAACAACATACTTGCCTTTGCTATGCTATACCTTGTACCTTGTACGAGAAATTACTTAAAATAAAACTTCCCCCCTCTTTTTAAAAACTAACCATTTGCCGGAATTATCCGTTGATAGCCGGATTCGCCCATGACAGCTGGGTTGCCTGTTGGTAGCCAGGTTCGCCTGTTGACAGCCGGATTTGTCTGTGACAGCCGGGTTCACCCGTTGAAAGCCAGGTTCGCCTCTTGATAGCCGGATTCGTCCGAGACAGCTGGGTTCGCCTGTTGATAGCCAGGTTCGCCTGTTGACAGCCGGGTTCATCCGTTGATAAGCCAGGTTCGCCTGTTGATAGCCGGATACGTCCGTGACAGCCGGTCGGGTTCACCCGTTGATAGCTACGTTCATCTGTTGATAGCCGGATTCGTACGTGACAGCCAGGTTAGCCCGTTGATTGCCAGAAAACAACAACTGAAGCTGCTACAGTGTCGGACATCATTTCCCAAAAGAAGATCAAAGCAACCCGGACCAATATATCAGAGAGATACAAAGACAGGACACAGGAAGATCGCATTGCTTTTTATATAAATTTATGACTTGGGCCGTGTGCGGATTGGTTTAAAAAGTGGTTTAAACATGACGTTTGGTTAAATTTTGACACTCCGCATTGAAAAAAATGTGTTAAAAAGTAGACATCCATTTTTAACCACAATTCATCCAATTCGCACACGGCCTTAATTAATTTAAGATCTTCTGAAGTAAAATAAAGAAAAGACCTTTAACTAAAATTTTGTAATTTCTTAAGTAAAATCCTGGACATACCGGTGAGGTAAACCTTAGCCTTAGACCTTCAGTACATCACAGTTTCGACTTGAAATCTGTTGATCTTTCCCAGGATTTGCCACAATGTGAATATTTGGTCAATCATTCTTCTGCCTGGCCTAAAGCCACTCTGGTACGCGCCGATTATGCAACATTAAGCAGGGATATGCCTCGGTAATTTTTGAATGACAAAGGAACGCTCTTTTTTAAGATGGGGTGCATAAATAGCTTATCGACGAGTCGGTCGGCATCCATTCTTCCTCCAACACTTTGTGTGATGGTTAAAATACCAACTGTAAGCCAACAAAACCTAACCTAACCACACTTTATTGATGACCTGATGCATGCGGTCCATCAAAACAACTCTTCCATATTTAAAGAGCTCTTTTTTTGGACTTTGAATGGCTCTCTTCCTTTTCTGACTTGGGAGCCTTGACATAGTCTTCGTTCACTGGTCACGGCCTCACGGTTAACTTTCTTCATTGACTTGTTCAACATAATGTTCACTGAGAAGGTATGCTGGAAGTGCTATTTGAATGCATTTACGATTCCGTGTGTCTCGGTGTGATTAGTTTAAGCCAGTTCCAGTTTTAGTACTAAACACCAGAAGCTAATTGCTTTCATCCTATTTATGAAGATATTTTTGAGCTGAGAAGCGGCACTTCTCTTGCTGTTTTTTGTTTTCCGTTGATTTCCAGCCTCACTTTCCTTTCTACAATTTTCCTTAACCTTACCAACTTCTTATTGGAAGACCTTTCCCGACTTAAAATCTTATATCCCAAGGATCCTACTACAAATTTGACTCCTTAACTAAAAATTCCCTTAATCTGGCATCGTGGAAACAAAATTTCTAAATCTCCACCAATTGGATATCAGGCGCTGAAAGAATGCATTTTTGTGGCCACAAAGCCATCCGTCTTGAGTTATTCACTGTCATTTTCTTCTTCTCAAAATTTGTCTTATTCACTTGTTTACCGGTTGCCATCCTGACAGTTGAATATAAGAAACCCATTTACCAACTCGACTTAATGGCTTCAGGTTTTTTTTGTTTCTCAAGCTTAACTCTAGTGCCCAGTTTTATTAAGCGGAAGGAAGCCATTTCAACCAAAAAAAAATCTTTTTTCTTTTATTTATTTTACCCCATTTCGATAAAAGTCCAATTAATTTTATTTCCGTACACAAAAGTTTTCCCAAAAATAGGAATCATGAAAAAAGGAGAAAAAATCCGCAACAAAATACAAAAATCTCCGTAATTACGGAATATCCGGAGCTGTTAGCTATTTTCACCAGAAATGCATATTTCCATAAATTCAATCAAAAAAACCAACTTTACCGAAGGAAGGCGAATTATTTTGACCCGTGATCTCAATTCGAACTCTTTGTTTTTTTTGGACTTCGGTAATTCAGCTCAACCATTTACCCAAAGAATATAAGTTGACAGTCCTACCGTTGGCCATTTGTTCA
>CAKKXW010000003.1:40583252-40593359 GCA_920937365.1 Sphaerophoria rueppellii | reverse complement strand
CTCAACACAGCAATCAAAAAATTTTGGAAAAAACTTTGATCAAACACATTTTATTTCAAAATTAAGAAATAGCAAAATCTGCCTAAATTTGAAAATTCAAATCAGTAACGGCTGGCGGAAGTCACGATTCTCATAGGAAGGTGATTCTCTCTCTCTTAGTAAGATGCATTTAGTTCAAAATTTGTCGTCTGCAGTTGGGTGGCGCTTAAAGCAGTAAGAATTTTCAATTTCAGTCCTGAACACTCTTAAAGAGCTCTTTTTTTAGACTTGGAATGGCTCTCTTCCTTTTCTGACTTGGGAGCCTTGACATAGTCTTCGTTGACTGGTCACGGCCTCACGGTTAACTTTCTTCATTGATTTGTTCAACATAATGTTCACTGAGAAGGTATGCTGGAAGTGCTATTTGAATGCATTTACGATTCCGTGTGCCTCGGTGTGATTAGTTCTAGCCAGTTCCAGTTTTAGTACTAAAAACCAGAAGCTAATGGCTTTCATCCTTTTTATGAAGATATTTTTGAGCTGAGAAGCGGCACTTCTCTTGTTTTTTTTGTTTTCCGTTGATTTCCAGCCTCACTTTCCTTTCTACAATTTTCCTTAACCTTACCAACTTCTTATTGGAAGACCTTTCCCGACTTAAAATCTTATATCCCAAGGATCCTTCTATAAATTTGACTCCTTAACTAAAAATTCCCTTAATCTGGCATCGTGGAAACAAAATTTAAAAATCTCCACTAATTGGATATCAGGCGCTGAAAGAATGCATTTTTGTGGCCACAAAGCCATCCGTCTTGAGTTATTCACTGTCATTTTCTTCTTCTCAAAATTTGTCTTATTCACTTGTTTACCGGTTGCCATCCTGACAGTTGAATAAAAGAAACCCATTACCAACTCGACTAGATGGCTTCAGTTTTTTTTTTTTTTTTTTTTTTTTTCTCAAGCTTAACTCTAGTGCCCAGTTTAATGAAGCGGAAGAAAGCCATTTCAACCAAAAAAAAATCCTTTTTCTTTTATTCATTTTCCCCATTTCGATAAAAGTCCAATTAATTTTATTTTCGTACACAAAAATTTTCCCCAAAATAGGAATCATGAAAAAAGGAGAAAAAATCCGCAACAAAATACAAAAATCTCCGTAATTACGGAATATCCGGAGCTGTTAGCTATTTTCACCAGAAATGCATATTTCCATAAATTCAATCTCAATTTTCTTTTTTTTTTTCTTTAGTTCTGCTCTCAAGAGCAACAAATTAAATCCGACAATAGAAGATGTCACTGGCACAAACGACCGACCAGACGGATGGACACATAAGAACCAGTCCACAGTGTCGCCAGAGCCAAGAACCATCTCCAGCTCAACGTACTTACATGAAACGAAAGACAATTGGAAGTTGAAAGGAAAACTCACCAACGCCATCGCTTTCATTTCAAGGACTCTCACGTAATCCTGTTGAATTTTTCCTCATTTTGTCCTTAATTTTCTCAATTTTTTCTTCTTTCATTGTAGTTCTGATTTGACGTAATTTTTTTCGTCCTCGTTTCTTTTATTTCCTGTTGATGTGTTTCTATTGTTTTGGGGAGAACCATGACAAATCCCTGAACGAAGTCCTCCTGCCACTTTCATCACGAGATGACTTTCGAATTAATTTCCCACACCCGACTAATCAAAGGACTAGCAGGCGTTGTTCTATTGTGTTCCGACCAGCAAAGGTGTCGTGTGATGGATTTTGACTCATCTGTCACCGACGACGACGACGAGATGGTCGAGATGAAGCCTTGATTACCAGTAATGGTGCAAGGACAATTATTTCTATTTCTTTATCTTGCAGGGCTTCACCGGCGGTGGTGTTGGATTTCTGTGTCAAAAGAACCGTGAAAAATTGGCAACTAGATGAAGTGGTTGTGAACCAGACACACAAAACAATTCGCACTTACCTTTTACCTAATGAAATTAGTTCGGACAAGTTTATCGTAATCGTAAGCTTTTATCACGACACCACATCCTGGTAATGAGTGAAAGAATTATACCAAGTGCTTTGTAGTTAAGTTTCACAACGGAGTTTGACAGTGCGAAACGTCATAACGCCGAAGAACTCATTTCCCGGATAATGAGGGTTGGTTCCGGTTCGTTTGAGAGGCCAGGAATCAGATGGTTTCACACATCGCTAGAAATTAATTTAAGTCAGACTAAAATTTGACATATGTCAGAATGGAAAAAGGTCTTCATTGCTCTTGCGATTGTCACCAGCACCAATTAAAGTTCTTTCGCCAATATGATGATAAGGGCGTTCTTATGGGTGTAATGAGACGTTTGTCGGCCTGACTGCGGCAGGTTGAGTTGGCTGCGTGGCATTTTGTGGCAGAATCTAATTATTATGATTGTGCCTTTTGATTGTTCAAGGGTGTAATGGAAATTAATTAACTATGGAAAGTATGGAAAGGCCGCAGGCTGAGGCATATAATGAAGTATTAACTTCGGCACTTTATACACTCCGAAGATTTGAGGAGATTTCTTGTAAGAACATTTTTTGCTGGGTTAGCATATTTTGCTACTGTGGCTAGGTCATGTGGCTAGCGCAAATAAGTATTTTATTGTATAATTGTTTATCTGCGTTGGTCATTTCCAAGTGCCAACACAAGCATTGTAGGTACTTGCTGATCTGCCAAAACTAGGGTCTTCTGTGTTACACGATGTATGTTGAAACTTCTGATGTAACGCTGCCCAATGATGTGATGAGCCCCAATAGAGGCACAAAGGTGTACATAGCAGCTGATGTATCAGATCCTCAAAGTATTGTTTCGAGAAGTTGTTATATTGTTTGTTGCCCAGCCCAGAAAATTGATGATGTATACCACAGCTGTGATGCCGGCACTGGCTATGTAGCAGAGCATTAGGGTGCCTGCGGGTAGTGTTTTTAGCTATATAACAGAAATTGAGCCTAAAGTGTTGAGTTCCGCGAGGGATGTTGTAGATAACGATGTAACAGTATCTGATGTGCTGAGTGGCGGTGATCCCGCGGAATGAAGGCTATCTTGTGAAGCTCTGTCGAGAAGCAAATTAACCTGAGAAACCTATCAGGTTTCTTTGAGTCAAAGAAAGAACCGCAAGAAGAGAATAGAACCGAACAAAAAGGAGAAATGAGAAAAAAATTGTGCGAAGGAAGAAAAGAGGTTCCGCATCCGCAGTTTCTCAACTCAAAGATGTCGAAGAGTCACGTCCCAAGAACAATTGGTTACGGGTTCCAGAATGGGCATAATGTCGAGCGAGTCAATGACGAAGGAGAAGCGAGATCATGTCAATAAAGAACCAGTCCCAGCCTCCAGCACATAAGAGGTAGAAAGATCCGTCCAAAAGCTTATAACTATAACTAGCCTGCCGGGGCAGATGGTATACCTTAGGAGTTCTTAAGATATGGAGGAGGTGTTTTGATAAACCGCATGCACCAGGTCATAAACAAAGTGTGGGAGGAAATGCATGTCCACTGATTGGTCCTTGATATGCCCCATCTATAAAAAGGGCGATCATTTGTCATGCAAAAACTATCGAGGTATACCCCAGCTTAACATTGCAATCAAACGAGTAATAGCCCATCTGAGTTGTTTTAAACATGGGCAGGGCTTAGACACGGAGATGCGCTGTCATGTGGCACAAGGAAGGTGTGACTTAGACATCATCGGTCGCTGTGCTTGAATCTCGTTAGTTTTGAGGTGAATGAGGACAAAATGAATTACATGATGTCAACAAACAAAAGAACATCTGTTCCCCACCGTGGACAGAAGGTCACTGTTGGTAGCAGCAATATTGAACTAATTTATTAAGGTGTTCACCTATAGCTTGGAACAAACATCAATCCCACAAACGACACCTTAGTGTCAACGAAGAATTACCCTAGCGAACCGCTGCTTCTTTGGTTTCGCCAAACAAATGGGTTCGGAACCCCATAACCAAATTCCTACAAGGCTTTGATTTTACCAGTCCGTCTCAACGCCGCCGCCGAGTGCTTGACTATAAATAAAAACGGAAAAAGATATTGGGCACTTTCAAAAGAAAAAATTCTTCCAAGGATTTAGTGCGGAGGAGGGCGAATGAAGGGAAAGAGAAGGTTAAACTGCTAGGCTGTCTGGAAGCCTGAAAGCCTGAAAGCCAAGAAAAGACGATTAAATTGACTTCCCTTCTTCTCTTTGCAGCCACAAGGTTTGAGAACGAAAGCAACTCTGGTTACCAGAGCGTTAAGTTTTGATGAGAGGAGATTGTATGCGAACTATCGTTGCCGATGGAAAACTCAGGCTGAGATTCGGATTCGGAACCGGTTAAATAAGTAATTAAGGATGCGGAAGTAATTACGTTGGATGATCGTTTGCATTTTTTTTTTTTATTAAACGCTCTAATCTCAGGAATTATTAGTTTAAGTTGCAATATTCTTTTTGTGCTAGAAAGAAGGTATGCTGAGTACAAAAAGTTGCAGTGAGGAAGGGAAACGGAAGCATTCGTATTTGCGGGGATTATGTCACAGGTATCAATGATGCCCTAAAACCAAATTAAAATCCATTTCTACTACCAGAAGGCATATAATATGCAAAAACTTGACGCAAGCCTTCAAGTCGAAGAATCCGAAGAATCCCGGAAGCTTTTGGGTCGTTTCAGAAAATAGTTGATGCCATCATATTTGGACTAGACGATGTGTCTGGTCTGGATATATGGATGATTTCATAGTTAGTTGAGCAGATAAAAAAAACGCGTCAATATAAACTGGAAAGACTTTTTCAACGAATGGAAGAATACGGCACGACAAGTCAAATATTTGGGGCACATAATTAAATGCATATTTTTTTCAAATATAGATATAAACGAAAAATGAAAGAGTTCCACTTCATGATATACTAAAGAATAACTCTGAATGAAAGTGGTCAAAACAATGTCAGGGTTCTTTTGAAAAATTAAAGGAAATTCTGTGTCTGTCATCAGTCCTAAAGTTGCGCTGGCATCTGGGCATACAAAGCAAGCGAGTTTACTGATGGGACAGAAAAATTGAACTGATCAGAATAACAGTCCGATCGAGAAAGAGGGTCTCGCATTGATCTTTGCTGTAACGAAGTTTCACCGTATGATTTATGGTTGCAAGTTAAAGCTTCAAAAACTGACCATTCATTCATTTTAATGGCATATGATTTTCTAATTGAGCATATCCGTACCGAGGACTTTCGGTGTATTGATGTGCTATCGCACCTCATAGCATTTGCCACTTTATAAAAAGCTATTCAAATCAAACTAAAGCACTCAATGCAATCTGGTTGAAGCTGCAACACGAAAAATTTTATCAAATATGGTTGGCCGTACTTCTCGCGCCGAGATTATCTTTCTTCAATAAAGAGCCCGAATTGTGCAGAAGCTCCACAATGGTAAAAAGTAAATTTAGGTATGTATTCAACGTCATTGTATGTAGGACGTCATTTCCCCAAAATCACGTGTAAGAATACGTTAAAAATTGTCAAAACTTGGCGATGAATGCAAAATCTCCAGACCGAAATTCAGATCTGGCCAGTAGCTGAGGCCCCAATGCATCGCTTACATATCGATACAGCTAGCGGGTCCAGTCAATGGACAAGGGACGTACTCTTAGACTGATTTTGTTCACTTTTAATCAACTAGGAGGAAACTCTCAAGTCAAACAACTCTCGAGTTTGTTTCAACTCGAGAGTTTAACGGCAAGTTGAAAATTGCTTTTGTTCACTTATTCATCGTCAGTTAAGAAAAAGTTGGCCAACTTTCGTTATTGGAAATTTCCCAGGGATATTTATAATAACTGACATTAAATGCCACTCTAGTAGTCTGTTTTTGCTTACTGCTTCTTCAAATTTTAAATCACGATTCACATTAAAATCAAGAATTGAAATCAAGAAAAATGAAAAATTATAACGAGCTTTCAAACAAAAAACCAAAGGTTGTTTATACTCCAGAGGAGGAGAATTGGCTGGTAAAAAAACGCATTGCTATACAAAAACGAATCAGTTATTGAAAACAAGCTGACTGATAGTGCCACAAATCGGGATAAGGAAAAGGCATGGGAGAAAATAACGATGGCATTCAATGTTGACCTCCAAACAAAGTAAGTAATCTCTCCTACGTGTTTCTATGTTTATTGTGAACGCTTCTTTATTTGAATGGAACGAACCTTAAAATCATTGAGAGAGAAATACAATAAGATTAAGCAATCCCTAAGGGACCGGGCGTATTATTTCTCGAAAGATGGCAAAAAGACCGGTGGTGGTCCACCCAAAAGAGAGTTACTGCCATTAAGGGAACCACTGCAAGAATTGGCGATACTTTTGTCTAGTTCGACGTTGGGTCTTCCTGCTGTAACAGGCGATAGCGGCTACGCAAAAGCAAACGAGTCGGATCTGGATTCTGGAGTACGCAAATCTCTCTCTCAGCAAATCAGTTCACCTACCGGTCAGGTGCAACATATCAGTCAACCTTCCGATCGAGTGCAACATATTTCTTTGGAAGAGGTTATCGTTCAAGATTTTAGTTTTTGCCTGATAAGTAGATATGTCAATGTCACAGTCTTAGGCGGTGAGCCCACATTTGACTGTCAAGCTGGGAACACACAAAAGACCGAAGACCACATTATTGAGCCATCGATCTTTACCTCCTATGGTCTTTAGGCACCAAATATTGTATTTCTTCGAGAAATCGTCGTTCGTTTTGAGAGACGAAAACGGCAGACAAAACCTTGGTCATCCCATTTGTTTAAGTCAAGACGCGGAAGCATCTTGTATTCGCGTCTATCGACATGTAAATAATTATTCTTCTTCTTCGCTACTAGAAGACGACCAATCTTCCCAAGAATAACTGAAACATAACATTATTTTTACACACTTTTTGTAACTGCAATACGTTTTATTTTATAGCAAGTCTATAAAATTCACTTTTTCACAAAATTGTTTTGACGTTTGACTTGAAAAAAAAAAGATGAATACAAAAAAAAGAGAAAAATCCCTGTTTTTGTCTCTCAACTTCTACTATTTTCGGAAGTTGAGAAAACCTAAAGTTGATCAACTCGAGAGTTGAAAACCGAAAGTTTAAAAGTAAAACTTTGACTGAACAAAAAGAAATTCTAAAGTTGAGACTGAAAATCCCAAAGTTGAGTTCAACTTTGAGTAAACAAAATCAGCCTTAATGGCATGAAATATTTCGGATTCTGAAATTTTGATAAGATTGTTTAGGTATGCTTAGGTGTATAAGAAAAACAGCTGGTCATGGGTGCCTGGAAAGGTAATCCTCACGAAGGATGCGGTCGTCTATGGTATCAAACTCGATATTGGGCGAATAATTCGCTCGCATGCTAATCAATTACGGCCAAGGATTGTCCTCGTTATTTTGTTGAATGACTTCAATTTAACAACATAGAAGTCGACTCACCACTGACCTGATCAACAACCGCAGCTCGCTGTTACCCCAATCTGATGAGACAATCAGATCCAACTTCTGCTTATTCTCCACAAGGAAAGACTTCATCTGCATCTACTTCAACAGATGCAATAAAGCTTCGGAAATCAATCAACAACGCAACCGAAACTTCAAGCGCATTTTTAAAGACTACGTCTAACTGAAAGGGCTTAGTAGTTTTTGCGTGATGGTCCGACACCGTTCAGACTTCCACGTTTATATAGTAAGAAGATGCATGCAGCAGCTAACATGTTCATTTTGGAATTTTGGTAGTATGAATGTTTATCGATCCGTTACAAACGTATATCGCTACCTTCGAAATTCCAATATCTTACCTTATGTTATATTTATATTATTGTGAAAAAATATTAACCAATGCTGCCGACTATTTGAGTTGGCAGATGCACACTTTTCGAATGATTAATCAATTGGAATTTTGAATTCTCGTGTTGGCTGGACATATTCTGATCAAAAAAACTGTTGCATGACATTTTCCATCAAAATAAATCCAATTTCCAAATACCAAATAATATCCAATGTCATATTAAACTCGTTCGAACATAAATCACTAGTTAAAAAAAAAAAATACAATCAACAAAATTCCACATTCATCTCGTCGATATGTTTCGACGAATGGAACAATTCAATTGCACAAAAGAACTGGAAAAATCCTCCGTGTCGCCCATTGCAAGGACATTTGCAATTTTTTTATTATTATTTATTACAAAGGATTCAGTAGGAGATGGAGGACAGAAAAAAAAATCGAATAAAGGTACACACGAGTTTTGGTGTCTTTGTAAAGGACAAGGGTCCTTTTACTTGTTGGTACGTGACCTCGTGCAGTCGAAATCAATTTTTTCGTTTATTTGGTGCTTTTATTTTTTTTATATATGATTTTTGTTGTAAGAACGATGTTTTATTAGACGATCCTGGCACATAATCGAGTGAATTCACGCACATTCCAATCGAATTGAAACGCAGCCAACCGTCCAACAAGGAGAAAAGGTTATGAATTCTTTTTTCTTTTTTATGTGGATTTTGAATCCTTTTATTATTATTCAATTGGCAGCGATGAAATATTGGAATCCAACCAGGACGACGTCGTTTTTGTGTCGTCTACATCTCAGTGGATTTAGATACCAAACGCCAGATAGGGTGAATGGGTGCAGAAGGTTCAAATAACGCATCGTGATGAATGTTGAAGCAAAATATTTCTGGAGGTTAAGGATGAGTGTGAAAAATTATAGTCGTGTGGAATTGTATTACGTTTCAACGACAAAAAGATGCGATGAGAAATGACAAAGTATCAGGATTAGACGCGCTTTTGGTTGATGGATTTAAATGGCGCCAATTTTGACAGATACATCCGGTTGTTATGAAAAAGTTTAAAATGGAATTATATCTCATGAAGATGTTTGGACTACATTCGGCAATGGATTTCTCGTCGTACAGAAACTGATGCAAGTATTTCAGGTAAGCAGACTCATGCAAAATGTATTCAGCTTCAAATGTGTAAGCGAACACATCATGACAATCCAAATCAGACTGCAGTTGCCATAATTAGCCTAGTATATACGCATGTCGCTCAGAAAAGTCCGACACAAAAGACTACGAGTTCTATGAACTAGGACAAAACGTATGAGCAATGTCCTAGCTATGGCATTAAAGGTTTTCTCTGTGATTTGAAGGCAAAGCTGGGAAAAGAGAACATCTTTTGAGGAACAGTCGGAAAGCACGGCCTGCATGACACCACAACGAAATCAGGCTGATCGATTTTGTTGCTAGGCAGAATGTTGTGGTTACAAGCACGTTGTTTCCACATCTCGACAACCATAAAGGAAAATAGAGATTTCTCGACCAATTAAGTGTCAACGAGATTGATCACAGTGCGATCGACGGAAGGCACTCGTCCAGCTTTCTAGGTGCTCGAACTTGCTCGAACTTTCCGAGGATCCAACATTGACTCGTTGCCAAAGTAGTGTTACGAATATTTCTACAACGATCAAAAGAAGGATCAAGGAAATGCTGCAAGAAAATTCGACGTCGGACGGCGACAAAAGAAATAGTGCGCGCCAGATCATTCTCTGATCGTACCTTACGAATTTTTTAAAAATGCATCACAAAGTTTTGGTATCCAATTGGTTAGACTTTTTAACAGAATTCTTACGAATGCAGAAGTTCCATCGTCGTTCAAAAAGGCTGTTATCTTTCCAATACATAAAAAAGGAGACTTGAATGATGTTGCCAACTACAGAGGCATATCCTTTATGAATAGATTGCTAAGCTGTTTTGTGGTGTCCTGGTTGCACGATTGAAAAAGTGGGAAGAAGAAAAAATGTTCTTTCAGAACTCCAGGCTGTCAAAGCGTTTCATTCCAGGAATAAGAAGGTTTACGCGTTGTTTGTCGATTTCAAAGCGGCATTCGATTTGGTAAATCGTAATGCTCTCATATACAAACTTAGTCAGATAGGCGTCTCAATCGGATTTCTGCATCTCATCAAAAACATGTATACAGACACACAAGCTACAGTTTGGGATGGATCGAATTACTCTGAACTTTTTCAAACTGATACAGGGGTCAAACAGGGTTGTCCTCTGAGTGCACTCTTATTCGCACTGTTTATAAATGACATTGTTAATCATCTGCCTGGAGGAATTAGAAT
>CAKKXW010000003.1:40565541-40580392 GCA_920937365.1 Sphaerophoria rueppellii | reverse complement strand
TATGTCGTCGGAAACAGGAAGATACGTAAGTTAACATAGATACGGAGGACTAACCCACGTAAAGGAACAAATGTAAGAAGCAATTTGGTCCCCAATGCGAAATCACCGACACACTTTGGAACGTGTCATACAACGTTGTGTAAGTGAAAACTGAGTTTCATTTATAAAGTAAATATATGTGCATATGTATTATAAATCAATAAGATAAATTAAAGTTGCTAATCGAGCTGACGGCAAAGCCAAAGCTTTTAAATTCTTTAAGATAACTTTCACTGGAAATTTTGAATTGTAAATAAATGAATTGCTTACTTACTTACTTACTTACTCATTCTCTGATCGAGTGTCAAGTAACCAGTAGCAACCAGTGTTGCAACATACTGTGCAAGGTTTCACACAGCCACTAAAGCGTAACCCCTGGTTTAACGAAGAATGTAAACAAGGAAATGCACCCAATCAGGAGGCATAGATACAATTGAATGCATAGAAGGACAAAGGCTGCTGTATACGAGCAAGAGAGGAGAGAGGAAATCCGGGTCTTAGGAGAAAAAAAAGGAGCATGAGAAGCCAGCAGCTGGAGTGAAATTCTGGTTTTATTGGAAAGTATAACACCGGACTCAAGGTCATCGAACAAGAACTGATTTCTGTCGATATGAGCAAGGAAACATCATCGTAGGTCGACGTCACTGTAGGTAACGGTGGACCGAATCCCACAGTTAGCCAAGAGCAGTTCATAGAACACGATGATTGCCAACAATTCTGTGAACCCGACCTGGAGGAAGTGAAAAAGGCAATATCACAGTTAAAACCGCCCAAACATCCAAAGCCGCTGGAGCAGATAGTCTTACTGCCAAGCTGTTCAAAGCAGCAGACGACTATCTAGAAAGGAGCATGCAGCAAATCATCTGTAAGATATGGTCGGAAGGAAGAATGCCCGATGCATTCAACCTCAACGTTTTTTCTCCGATCCTGAAGAAGGGAGATTTTTTAAACTGCGACAACTACAGAGATTTTAAGGCCGCATATGACAGCGTCTACAGAGAAGAACTGTATAAAGCTTTGTCTAGTTTTGGCATCCTTGGCCAAGCTCATTGGCTTGTGCAAAATGATCATAGAGATCTCAGGTTGGTCCATCAAGGTTGGCAATGAGGTTACGGAATCTTTGATATGGAAAAGGTTTTAAACAAGCGATTTCCTTAACACCGTGCTTGGGAAGATAGTGCAAACCTTCACCATCAGCACCAGTCTGTTCTACTGCTCACGTACGGCGATTATATTGACTTAACTGGAAGAACACAGCGTGATGTCAAGGCGGCCATTTAGAGCAGATGGACAGGACACGAATGATCTGGTCCGTTAAGCCTTCGACACTATTTCCGAGAGACGAAGAAATAGAGGACGGCTACTCAGGTGGAGCACCCAAGGGGAAGGGGACGTCATTCAACATTGCATGCAAAACTGAAGAACGAGTTAGGGACGGAGCTGGGCTGGCGGAGACTCTTGTTAGTTCACGACGGGCTGTAGCGCCATATTAAGAAAATAAGAAAGTATGTTGACATTAAAGGAATGAAGAATTGTACGAATAATTTTCAATAGGAATCGGAAACAAAATGTTTATAACCTAAACAAACACATCCAAGCATCATCAATTGAACTAGGTATCACTCTCACTGACGCACGAACATTATTCAACCCTCCTCAGAAATATTTCTGCAATAAATTATGTACGAAATCCATCAATAGATGACACCATCATCAAAACACGATTCAATCTCTGCTCCGCTCTGGTAATTTTTCATCAAAATTGATTTAATTGAAAATCACAAAGGATAACCAATCTTAAATGATCCAAATAAACTCGGCAATATCTCAATAGGAACAATAGAGCACGTCCTCGTTACTTTTCGTCATTGTCATCTTCGTCATCCAATGTTCGCCCTCACTCAGACCACATTTTGTCATCTTCCTAAGACTTCCAACACACACGCACTCACAAGCACACAATCGAAGACCTCGTCAGCTCAACATTAAATTGTTTTGCAAACATTTCGCAAATAGGCTAACGAAACAGAAAGCAGGATGTAACATTGACAGAAAACCAGAAGCACCCATCAGTTGCAAAGTATTTTGTCGCGTGTGTCAATTTGCATTTTTTCACAATTCGTTCCACTTCCAAATCAGACAGACGTGCGAACAAGGACCTTCCAATGAAGACAAAAAAAAAACTCAATTTCCTTTCCCAAGAACTCTGCAGAATGTTCTTTGTAATTGTAATTGAAGCATCATGCTATGATGGGGGAGGTGTGTTGCCTCACCTCGCAAAATTTCCCCGGCAGCTCTGTTCCCGTAATATTAATGAACCCATAAGTGTTTCAAATCATTGACACCAGTAACCACTGTTTGGCCCAGATTCCTGTTCTTATTTTTACTCGTGTGCGTTTGGTCCTTTGTCGTGTCAATTTAAAATCGGTGTGAATCAATCGAGCGATATGTATGGAAACGGGAGGGTTCGCACGTTGGGCTAATAAATCAAATTAAGCATCTTCGTAGTAGGTAATATTTTACACTCTACAAGGCATTCCATATGGGACACACATAAGACTCCTTGAATGATCGGCCATTTAAAACAGTTGCACTCCTTCGGTGGCGTTTGTCATTTCAATTTTAAAGAAGACGATTTTCTTTTTTTTTAAATCTCCTTATACATCCTTGAGTCTTTCCTTGAAGGTAAAAATAAGAACAAGATTTATTTCAACCACAAGGAAGATGTATCACACATTGGGTTATTATGTTCCTTCTTTTGGTAAATTATTCAGCGAAGAAAATGGTCACACGGAAACAGCAGGATGTTTTTTCCTTTTGAGTTTTACATTTTTATACATTTTCTGTGTCAATTTTTATGATATTCTAATGGCCCAATGGCAATTTATTGGCTCGAAAATGGTTTTTTTATGCAAATTAGCTTGGGAATATTCCGATGACTTACCTTTGAAACGGGACACGCATGTAAAATAATCCTAGTAATGACTTTGATTCTGACATATGGTCGCACAGGATCTGGTCTGATATTAAGTGCCAAAATTTTATTCAAAAATGCTATTTCGGTACCTCGAAAAAGAGTTTTTCTTTTGAAGTCAAAGAAAAAAAACGCGAAATATTTTCAATGGCAAAGGTAAGATTTTGCTGTTAAGCTTAATTTCGTCCTTTTCGAAGATAAAAGACAGATATAGCAAAATCGCAAAAAAAGGAGAAGAAATTCGCATAAAATCTTGCGATTAAGTTTACAGTTCAGTGAAATTGAAAATTGCAAATTTAGGTAAATGCAAAAATCAACCAAAACAACCCCTTCGCCAATTTTAAAACTCGTCCTTTCATCTTTTGTTGTTGAGTCTTCAATACAACCATTCATCGCCTTCGCCATACGTTGCTATCTCTCAATTTTTCAAAATTAAATTTAAAACCAGCAAAGGACAAACAAAGACCAAACAAAACCATCTTTCAGATCCTTGTTTTTTTTTTTTGCCTTCACAAAGGTGAGTCCTTTCTTCCTTCCGCATTCAAATAACATGAGAAACGGATTTAAAGTGTAATTTGACTATGCATGTCACATTATTTGCAAATTAGCCTCACCCTCCTTCAGTTTTCGACAAAAAGGATAAAAAACAAAATCAGCACACATACGTTCGCCTCAGCATATCATATGAGGTGGATATGTTCACTTTGAGGTCGACTTTCTCTTACCCACAGGGTGAAAGACCAAACAATGTTTTGACATCCCGATTCATCTACATACATCGTCTTCGTTCGTCAGCCATCAATATATGCATCGATAGATTTAAATAACAAGGACATGTGCCACATGCAAAATAAAGAAGAAAACGACATCAAAATAAAGTCAAACAACAAAAAGGAAGAAAATTGAGGAAATCTTTGATCTCGGTGTATTGGATAAGAGAAAAATAAGATACAACCAATAAATACCCTTTGACAGGACAAAGTCATCGTCGTCGGTTGTCGATGAGATGAAGTGATGGCAAATGTTTGCGTTTGTCGTTTGTTGTTGTTAGCAAATAAGGAGCAATGAACTGCAAATGGGTGCTCATCCTCTCGGCTACTTGAGAATTTTTTTTTGCAAATTTTGCAATTTCCAATGAATTGAGGAATAAATGCTTGTGATAAAAAGTGAAGGACTTTCTGCTAATGACATGAAGAAACTATTGAGAAGGAATTTCGAACATTGTTGGTTAATTGTAAGTATGTTTTTCAAAATCAACGAAAGATAAAGTTTCTTAAGTTCAAAGAAGAATAAGTCAACAGTTATACATTTGGAGCTATTCACAAATTTGCTTTTACTAAATCAAAGTTATACCCAGACGTCCAATGTCTGTTAGCTTCACTTTTGATAGCTATAGTCACACAAGAAACAAATAGATCTATCTTCACAGATATAAAAATGGATGAATGTTTGCATGTCCTTTATGGACCCTGAAATAGCCCAACAGATGTTTGTAAAATTTTCATGGTTAATACTGTTGTATTCAGTGATGGTTTCCGTGAACAAAAAAAAATGGAAAAACCTCATGGAAGAGTGTGAAAACTGGAATAACTGGAAAAACAAAACAAACGGTGGAAATCTGATTTCCTTGCTTGGAATTTGTTTGTTTCTAAATGGGTTTTTGAATGAAAAATAGAAAGTTCTTGATGAAAAACTCGGAAAACTCATTGGTTTTAAAAGGGATAGGTATGTAATTAGAAATGGCTGTCCTACTTACGCGTAGGGCATAATTAGCGCTGAGTGCGCCGTTGTGATCCTATATAAAGGACTTATGTCGTTTTCCATTGACGAATCTCAGAATGAGATTTGTGAATCTGACAGCTGAAAGGGGCGTTGAAGAGAGGAAATAGTGGAAAAATCTCAGATTTCATGTTGTATTTGCGTCTTGAGATTCAAGAAAATGACAAAAAAATGAATCTGAGAATCAGAAATCTGAATCTGGATTTTTAACAAGATTCACACCTATTTGCACACAGACTTTCACACACACTTTCAAAAAGTGACATGTGCGAAACGACAAACATGAATTTTTTTTTGTTTTTTTTTGAACTTACGCATTTGAAACAATATTAAATAAAAATGTAATCCTTTTTATTGTCAGAGGTGTTATTTTGAATATCCCATGTCATTTTTGACATTGAACGAGTAGAAATTACGCCATTAATAAAAATGGAACGTTACACGCTTCAACAACTCATTGAAATTATTAAAATTCACTATTGAAATGGTGAAAATTTGGCAGAGACGGTTCGTAAACGGGAAAAGTTTCCGGACCGTGTTATCTTTCGAAGAGCTGATCGCAATTGGCCACCGAGGTCTTGTTATTTAACACCTTGCGACTTCTTCCTTTTGGGCCACGTTAAATATAAGGTCTACGCCAACAGCCCAGCGTCGATTCAAGACCTCAAAGATGGAATTCGTGAGGCTACCGAAGACATAGGGTAGCCACTTTGTGATTTGGTTATGGAAAATTTCATAAAAATGATATGGTCCTGTAACTGTTACTGTAAACGTGGTTGTGGCAGCCATTTGGATGATGTTGTGTTCCATTACGTAACGGCGTACCTTCCTCTTTGTAATGAAATAAACATCCGATCATTTATCTCAAAAAAAAAAAATGCCTATTAACTCAAAGTCAAAGTGCCATTTAGTGAGAGAGAGACAGAGAGAGAGCGAGAGAGATAGAGATAGAGAGAGAGAGAGAGAGAGAGAGAGAGAGAGAGAAGGGGGAGGCGGGAGGGGGAGCACTTAGTGTTTTTGAGATATGAGACCAAATCTAAGATCTTGAATTCTGAGAGTTCCTCAATATCGTTGAAGAAATCTTTATCTAAGTAATGTGTACTTTTCCTAGCCAAGGACGGACAATGACAAATAAAGTGTGGGACTGTTTCTTTTTCGTCCTAATTCTCACAGCTAGGGTAGAAAGAGTTATGAGGTATACCCAATTTGACCGCATGCTATCCTTTAGGCCAATGCCTTGTGCAGGCAGCAACAATCTTGGCTATGTCATGCCTTGGTTTGGAAATTAAATTGATTGATTTTGGTTTGTTAAATGTGGGCCTTTAAGCTTCTAAAACTAATCAATTTCACCTATGATTTGCTTCTGATGTTTATTCGGTCAGGATATAGCCCTTCACAACTCCAAGAGGAGCATATACTCTCACTGCCAGTGAGTTGTGAAGGGCCGATCCTTGCCTAGCTAGCTCATCTGCCTTCTTATTGCCCTCATAGCCCCTATGGCCCGGTATCCAGATTAGAAAACTGATATGTGCGTTTTCTTTGAGGGCCTCTCTGCATTACTGGACCAGTTTAGAGGATGACAAAGTTGAATTAATGGCTTTAATAGCCAATAGGTTAAATAGCCAAAGGGAATGTAATTTTAATGGTGCATTGGTTTTCAAATGGAAAACTGGTTTTTGAATGGAAAATAGAAAGTTCTTGATGAAAAACTCGGAAAAATCATTGTTTTTCCAAGGGAAAATTGCATCAAATTGTTAGTTCTCTGATTTTCTAATGGAAATCTTGGAAATTGTTGATTAGGAACTCAGAAAACTCTGCGAGAGCACGAATAATTTCAAGACCTATAATCAAGTTTTTGCATGGAATTTAAGGTACTTTGGCTTGTTTATATGCCCGGTAGGGTGTAGGGGAATCTTTATCTGGTCAATCCTCAATGCATTTTTATAAAATTTTCTCTGTAGATATAGCCTAGTTAAAAATTATTTTTTTTGGACAATCTTACGAAAAATGCATGCAGTAACATTGATGAAAATAGCAAGAAAGTTAGTTAAAAAGCTTGGAGAAAGATAGGTATTTGGATTCAATCAAATCACATTGCATTTCAACAATATCTGTGTTAGGTAATTATAATTTTTCTGGAGATGCCCTGAAGGTTGGCCAAACAGGATTCGCAGGGTTTATATTTGCGATAGATTTTCGTGATAAAAAATACGATGGAATTTGTGATAGAGCGATATTCAGCCACTTGAACTTTATTTACGAACTTTTTTCTGTTTAAAAAGTATAGAAAATTTATCTAATTTAATTTTAAAGATCTACAAAAATAAGGATGCTTCAAAAAAGGTAAGAATAAAAATTGAAATGGTAATTTTCTTCTTTAATTTATTAAGCTCACAAAAAAATTCACACACCTAAAACAAACTTCAACAGTGTTTGCAATGTTATTCACAATGATATTCTTGGTATTTGGATAGCACTCAGAGAGTTTTGAAGACTTTGCAAAAGTGATATCGGAATCTGAAAGCGAAAATATGTTTAAATAAAATTTGTTGAAATACACTTGTTTCCCACCAGAAAAATAGAAAATCAAAGTAAGAACTTACCTGGAGAAGATTAATCTGTGGCTGTGTTTGAAATTGCTGTTCTGGTCTATAATTGTATTCATTCACCTAGATGCAACTTCATTTAATAAATATTCATATTATTGCGGTATTACAGATTCTTACCATTGGTGGATAAGCAAAGACCAAGCTTATCAAAAGCGTGAACACAAGAAATTGACGAATCATTGTTGAAGTTATTTCGTTGCTACTGCTTCAAGATCGATATTACAACTTGCTACCACAGCAGTTTTCTTAATACTGTTTTGCAACTTGTTAAAGAATTTCCTTAAATACATAAAATTCATCAAAATTTATAATTTTGACTGCATTGTAAACATTTTTACAAATTCGATAAGAAATAATCGCCAAAAATGTAATATTTTTGTTTTCAACGATTAAGTAGGACGTGCTTGATTGCAGAACATAGCAGTGATGTCAGGGACAACGGAGGAGACAAAACATCAATTTATTTGCAAAAGGAGTTTTTTTTTAACTAAGTAAAATGTTTGTTCTCTGTTGAAACGTGCTCTATGTGTAAAGTTAATCAGAATATCAATATCTGAGGGAATCGGGTCAGCTGCCTTTGAACCTGAACATATTTAAATGTTTTCATGTTACAATGGTTTCTCTTAAGCCACAGCCACGACTCTTATCGGTATCGAATAGCACTTCCATATCGTTGTATTAGGAAACTTTCTTTTGCAGTGTTCTACGCAACTAGTATTTTATTTTCTGGGATTCCTCAGGGCTCCATCTTGGGTTCTAGTTTTTAAACATGATCTCTTTACTGAGATTCTTATCCAAAAAAATTTCCCGGTGACGATAGTACCTCAAACATGTTGTATTCTAATGAAGACTCACGTTGATATTAGAGTCAATTGCAGCAGTTTGTTATTGCAACTCATTTGACTGTCTTCAACTAGAATTGAAAAAAAAAACAGCTATGAATCTTAAGAGTTTTATTTTAATCGCTTTTATTTTAAAAACTTCTCTTATTGATTAAAAAAGTGCAATTTTCGGTAGTTCAATTGGTTTCAATGTGTCTTGAACATTCCTTAAGAGTGAAAATGGAGTCTGAAAGTGGAAGAAATTATTGTAATTGGTTCAGTTATCATTTTAACAATAAAGAAGGAGAACAATTTGCAACTCAACTTAGTCATTATCTTACCTCTAAGACATTAAATGAACCTCTTTCTCTCTGTCGGTAGTTTTCATTAGGCTAAAGAAAATAAAAAAAAGGGTTTCGGTAATAATGCATAAATGTTTAGAACTTCGATTAACTTACATGCACAACATTTGTCGCTTCAACCCGTCTGTAATATTCATTTATCTAAAAAAGAAAGAAGGAAAGAGTCAAATATTGACAAATTAACTTTCTAAGCTTTAACCATTGGTGGTGTTGCGTAGGCAATACTTATAAAAACGACTACTATCAAAATGTTCAGAGTCGATTTCATGATGGAATTACTGTCGTTGACTGTCCCCAGAAATCAATCAAAATTGCTTTAAGTACTCGAAATTCCGAGAAACTCGATTACAAAAAAGAAGTTCTTGTTCTTGATACATTTTTTTATTCATTAAAAATTCATTGACATTCAATAATTCGATAACAAAGTTCATTTCTTCTGTGTAGATCGTTTGTAATCACCTAACATTAAGACTTTTTCTCACTTCCTGAAAGTCTTTGGTATGGTGAGAAGATGAATAATCACATCACGATTGCAATAAAAGTCTCTATACTCATCCAACATAGTCTATTTTTTTTTGTGCTACAAGCGGAGAGTGGCGTTTTCATGTAGAAATTAATTATGTCACCAATAAAAGTTGAACAGCCTCAAAATTTTGATTTGAATTTATATGGCACTTGGTTTACCGTATCTCAACAAGTAGATTTTCGCTTATCATGACTCAAGCTATCACCTTTGAGATGATTTTTCGTTATGTTACAGGGTGGGCAGTATGAGATTGGATTTTGCAATTTTTTTCAATGTACTGAAACACATGCTGAATGACGATGTCACACTGCCTATTCTCTGAAGGACAGAATTGCGGCGGAACAGCTCTTAGGTAAAAAAACAGCAACAATTAACGAACAGATATCTCATGTCTGATTCGACACATAATTAGTTTTATCCTTCCGGTTGTGTATACGCTTGAACAACGCTGGGAAATATAGCGACATTACTTTGAAAATCATGGTAATATTGCAGAATGTGTGCGAAAATTGCGTACGTATTTTGCAATAAGAGAAGCAACGTCAGCTCCGTATGTCCGTTATCTTGTGAAAAAAGTGAAAGAAACTGGCATTCTCAACGATAAAACAAATTGTGAAAAGTCAAAAACAGTCAATGGCGATCGTTATCGGGCCATGTTGAACAAATTTTTATTACAAAAATTAAAAGAGGAAGCTACACTCGATGTTTTACGCCCTGTTTTTGAAGATCGCATTATCAGCCGCAGAGCTGATGTCGCTTGGCCACCTCGGAGCTGCAATTTGACAACGTTGGACTATTATATTTTTGGGGTGCCGTAAAAGATAAGTGCTACGCCGACAAGCCAGAGACAACTGACGCTTTAAGGGACAATATTCTTGAAGTCATTGGTGAAATACAGCTGCACACAATCGATTAAGTGCATTAAAATTGGACCGATCATGTAGGCTACTGCATGGCCAGACGAGGTTATTTAAATGAAATTATTTTCCATTACTAACCGGAAGGATTGTACTTTTAAATAAAAAAAGAAATTTGAGAAAATATTCAGCAGTTTTTTTTATAGCATTTTCAAAAAAAAAGGTTTTTGGCGGACCCTTTATTACAAGCTCTGAAGAGTCGTATCGAGTTAGTCGAGCAAGATACATCCAGGAGTTAACATTATGTAAGAACACCCGGTGAAAGCCGTAAGACTTGTCGGCAAAAGCCGGAGTAATCCGTAAGACGACGATTCGGCAAAAGCCGTAAGACCAGCCGGAATAATCCGTAAGCCAGCCGGCGAAAGCCGTAAGAATCAGCTGGCAAAAGCCGTATAAGACAATCTGACGAAAACCGTCGGGCCAGCCCGTGAAAGCCGTAAGACTAGCTGTTGAAAGCCGTAGGACCAGCCAGCGAAAGCCGTAAGGCCAGCAGACTAGAAGCAACTGCAGCAAAGAGCAGGAAAGAACGTAACCCAGACGACCCAGGCTTGATGCCTGAGAGGAAAACGTAATAAAAAAATAATTTGTAGTTCTTCTTAAGATAACCCCTCTAACCGGCGAGCAAACCCCAGTCTTTGATAAAAAGCTTATAAGTTAACCGGATTAATGAATGCGTTAGAAAACTGGGGCAAACAATTGATAATATGAGAATGGTTTTCATGTTCATGTTTTTTATTTCATACAATTCACACTCACTCCTTCGAAAATATTATAATTATACTGGTACTATCGTATTAAAATCTCCTCTACCTACTTCTGCCGAATGATATAATAGTACTAATTTAGTAATATTTGTCAAAGTAAGCCTGAAATAGTCCAACCATTTCTTTATCAGAGCTTACCAACTGAGATGGGTCCCAACCGTTTACAGCCACCTTTACTTGCTGATTCATTCCACCAGGGGCATTTAACCTGCAGATCTATCAAATCTGTTGAGGACTCACTACTTTTGTACCAGTGGAGTATTGGGTACCAAATGTTGAGAGAATGTCCGGGTAGTGGTGTTGATAGCTTAATTAAGTATTTTATACAAAATCAAAAAGCCGTTCTTAATATATGGCCAGGGTAGCGGGTAGTAGAGAAAAGAAGTACTGGATAGCGGGTAGCGGGCAGAGGGTAGCGGATAAAGTGATAACAAGGTAGTGGGTTAGCGGTTGGCGGGTAGAAATAGTGGGTAGCCAGTAGCGGGGTTGTGAGTAGTGGGATAATTGGGTAGCGGGTAGTGGGTAGTGGGTTGGTAGCTAGGTATAAAAGTGAAGGTATTTTATTTAAGGCAGCACAAGTCAAGCACCGGCCGGGTCAGCTAGTTCTATTATATTTGCCTTATGTCTAAAGCAACATATTGGAACTTCTGACAATAATATCTAACAAGTTTATAGATGAGAATAAAACATCGCCATTATTGACTTTCATATGAGGCATCATGTTGTCGGTTGTCGCTCAAATCTTCTTCACACATAACTGCTATCATTTATTACTCTCACTCTCAATCATCCAATATCTTCCAAAAAGATCCAATAAATATAATTTTCAAGCAATTGCGGATCTCATAAATTTTCCTTCACCCAAAGCCACAACACCATAACAGAACGATATGCAAACTAAGAAGGTCTTTGCTTTAATTTTGATTGTTTTTACAATTTCTACTGTGCAAACAGCACCAGGCTGGTTTAAGAAGGTTCAGCTGCGTTTGGTTAGAATTGTTTTATTGTTTTTCTAATTTTTGCATATTGTGTTTCTATTTTGAATTTCTTATTCTATTAACAGGGACGTGCTCTAATACAAACACGTGACGCGTCTGCGAAAGCAATTGAATTAGCACAACAAGCTGCAAATGTTGTAGCAACATTGAGAGGATGAGGATTGTGATTTGAAATTGTAAAAAGTGTTTTTTTCGTGTTCTAGCTAACTTTTGAATTATGAAGTTGTAATGAAATCTTAAAATTTGTAAAATTGTATTTATTTACTCTTTGTTAGTTCTTCGAACACATTTTTGTCTGCTTGAAGTTTTAGTTAATTCATACGTGGGACAGTAAAATCGATTTGCATAGTAATATGAAGTGAAATGTGTTAATTTTGTATGAAAACGCTAGACATTTCCTTTGAAATAAGATTGCTTGCCAGTGTTGTACCGGTTTAAGAACTTGAAAACTTTAATTCAGAAGTGAGCAACATATTTTTACATTAAGTGCAGAAGTTCGACCTCTAGGGTAGTCGGCAGTTTACTACTGATGATATTTCAACTCTCATCTATGTACGAGCAGTCATCAACGCTGCCAACCTGGCCACGAGGTTTTGGTTTTCATCTCCGCTACAAGCAATATACGGAGTAGGCTCTTCTCCCTAATCTAATCAACTGCCGATATCATTGCATTCCAAGACAGTGGCGCAGACGGGATCGCCATGTTGCTTATTAACAAAAGCTGAAGTATCGCCAGGGCAACGAGGGTCTATTGATCTTAGTAGAATAGTAAACCTTATTTCGGTCCAATGGAAAGAATTGATAAATGTTTCTTAACGCAAAATTTTGTTTAGCATTTTAGTATTACATTGGTTTTTGAAAATACTTTTGTAAACTTTTCCTTCAGAACTCGAAAATTCGTGTGTTCCTCGGATTGGTGATGAGATGATTAAAGATGAGCCCAATGTATGCGTGCGTTCATTATGGCTTCCTAGTTTAAAATAGTACTGGTGTCAAGGTTATAGCCTATACGCCCCGGTGATTTAGCGCTTGTTGCTACCGGAAAATATCTGACCACTGTAAGCGAACAATTAGAAAGCAGATTATTCATGGTTAGCAACTGGAAGGTCTCTTCACCAATTGAAGGAAGTGAAGGAAGATACCTATTTTTAGAAAGGGCGAGATAACTCGGAGAAACTTATATTATAGATAAGAAACTTAACTGGGACCAAACTTTCAAGAAAGATACAAGAAAACCATCATGATTGCCCTCTTCTCGTGTAGTAGGATTCTTGGCAGAAATCGGGGACCAAATCCTAAAATCATCATGTACATGTACATCACCATTGTTAGACCCATTCTTACTTATGGCAGTTTGGTTTGGTGGCAAGCTGGTACTAAGGTACCAAGAATAGCATGAATTAGCACTCCTAGCACCTTGCCAGTTCATTCAGGTTCCCCGACCATAGCAATGTCTTCCACAAATCATGGCAGTGGAAAACGCTGCTAAACAAATATCCATGATGGCCATATCACACGCTGATATTATCATTTTCATTGATAGCCAAGCAGCAATAAAAGTGATCTCTGCCACTCTTATCAAATCAAAGCTTATGTCTTGCCGGCGCGAAGGGCTTAGAGTAACATCGTTATTAAAAAAAAAAAAAAAAAAACATGAGTGTGAACTTCCTAGAAACCTGTCTTTTCAACAGAAAACTTACTTACTTACTTCTTAATGGATCCCCAAGAAGCATACAAACGGGACATTACCACAAAAAGAAGATGGAGTTTAATACCAACGATCCATGTAGGGACTACGGCAATGAAGACGAGCATGAAAACACTTTTCACTCCCTTTGTCGCTGTCAAGCAGTCTGCCACACTAGCAAGACATATTTAAGCAGCTATACTTTCTTAACGAATAAGAAGAACTATCTGAACTCCCAGAAGCCATTGGTAATATTTTTTTCCGGAAGTTATAATACTTGGCGATATTACAAGGGTTCTTCATTGATCTAAGTGCTCATCAGGCCATACCTATAATATAAACTAACGGTTTGGTAACCGGTTCTCAACAAGGCTTCCCATGGCTTAAAGACGGATTTGAAACGGTTGCTGAACGCAGTTTCCGGCTTTAAACGAACAACAAGGTTTCTCTTGGGTTTTCAACGGGTTTTCCTCCGGCTTTCAACGGTTCTTCGATCGACTTTCAACAGGGTTTCCCTAGGGTCGTCATCGGCTTTGAACCAGTTTTCTCGGGTTTCCAACTGCGATTAATCGGTGTCTCAACTGACAGGTCCGGGAGTAAACTTTGAATGAATGATTGGTTTCCGTATTTTAGGAGGTATATACGTTTGTTACCTACGGTACGGCCCTACAGTGTTTTTATGCATAAACTTTATATAGTGTCTAATGACAGTTACTAACGTATTGAGAAAAATAATTCCGGAATCGTCGTCGTGTTGTTGGATGTCTAAGTCTATTGACGTTGAATTTGGGTATTTCGATACTTTCATTTGATCTCAGAACGATACAAAGAAAAAAAAAAAACAAAAAAAAAAAATAAAGTGGCTTACTCTCATCGACAATTCTCTGGGTGCGTGTAAGGAATAGAGGCAAAGTTGAGAAGCACTTTTTCATGACAGATTGATATTCTTGGAAGTTAAGTTTTGTCAGTTCTTCGCAAGAGGCAGTGCCCGTGGAAAATGAAATAAAAACTATGGGCACGAGTAGCACTCGAAACCACCACCGTCTGCTTATTAGTCAACGCTTATCGTTACTTCTACGGTAAGTGCTCTAGAGAAATAGCCAGTTGCATTCCACCCCTTAAACAATTCAACCGTAATACCCGCGCTTCCAGGAATGCCCATCAGTTTACACTCGAGCCCAACTTCGGTCGTACGCTCAAGTATAGAGAATCGTTCTTGAGCCGTACTACGCGAATGTGGAACTCTCTTCCACACTCTGTTTTTCCCGATCATTGCAATGTTCAGGAATTTAAAACCAATGTACACCGGCACCTCCTCTCTAGCCCCTTCCTTCTTTCCTAATCACGATGAGCACGGGTATCAAAAATAAAGTAA
>CAKKXW010000003.1:40538925-40561823 GCA_920937365.1 Sphaerophoria rueppellii | reverse complement strand
TCAGTTCCGTTGGAGAAAAGATGAAATGAGCGCCAAATTAAACGTCAAAATAAACGTCATAAATTTTATCAGGTTTTTTTTCTGCAGTTTCTGCTTCAAATTTGTGAGATAAAATTCTACGATTTGCAGAAAATTTTTCCCATACAAATTTTGACAGCTCATTTCTACCGATAGAAAATTCTACGGTTTCTACGGTTTCTATGGGTTTTCCGCGTTTACGTGAATACCCCTAGTATAAAAAAATATTTCCAGTACAGGCGAAATTCTAATCGGCCAAGTCACACAACATTAAATATAATAATAGAGAAATCGCAGTAAGGAACCAGGACTTGGCACGACTTTGTCTAGTTTCATTACTTTTAAGAAATAAACAAGCAGCAACTCCGAGACTTGGCTAGTTTTTTTACAGAATGTTGTTAGTTGGATTCTCTTTTCTTTATTCTCTTTATTTTTTTGCTTGGGGGAAATGTCAACGATAAGAACAGATTATCAGTTTTAAGATACACAATCTTCACACGCAAGTAGCCATGGTATAACAGTCGAAAATATTGCACCAGTCAATTTGAATAGTAGACGGTTCTTATGAACTGCCAATATATACACCTCCAGGCACTGGGCCCCTTAAGAATCGGAGAAATTTAAATTACATTCAGTTGTTGTAAATTGTGAGCCAATTTTGCTATTCTAATTTTAAAATAAATTAAATTATAAATATAAAATAAAACACATGGTTTGAGGTTAAGTTACGTCTACAAGAATAATTTCTCATTATGGTTTCTAATATGTTTGATATTATTATTGGTTTCACGGTGATATTAAGAAAGTTATCGTACCATCAGTGTTAATAACCATACTTCTTGGAAACGGCTGGACAGATTTGTATTAAATGTTAGGAGATATGTGTGTGTGACAACGTGATATTCAATTGATGGGGCCAGAAAGTGTTGTGAAGGATAAAAAAAAAACATGAAAAAAATCATCTTATAATAACGCGAAGTGGATGGTTTGCCAGGTCCCGGGCATGCCATGTATAATTTTATCAATGTGAATTATTCAAATCTAGGCCACGAACGGACATTATGTAACCTTCGAACTTTCAAGTAGTCTGGAAATGCCAGTCTAGTTGGATATTGAAGGCGATCAACATTGGCACATTTGTGGGTATAATAAGGATTCGTGTTGAAATTGTCAAATTAAATGGTGTCATCGACTCGTCGTCAAGGCCTAATGACTAATCGCGAACCGTGTGGGTTAATATTACGGAGGAATAAAACTAGAGTTATGAACTTCAATTGTTAATAAATTATGAGGTATGAGTTCTGCAAACTCTATTAACGGATTTGCATGAAACCAAATCCCCTTGCAACAACTGTTGTATCTTGAAATTTACATTATTGACGTAAAGGTAATTTGTCACTTGAGATAGAATAGACCGACTTGGCTCAGTTTATCAGTTTTATCGTTGCAAGTTTGCGAGATTGTTCTCGAATATCACTGATTATCTCGGCCTTATCTTACCTTCTTATGTGTTGGTAAACATGTCTTCGATGTTTATTTTTGCGTCAAAAAAAAAAAAAAAAAAAACAAACACATGTATTGACAAAAGTTGCTTTTTATAGACTTCCATTCCATACAAATACATAAATCACAAAATGTGTGTTTCTGGAGCTTAAACTATAGATGGAGACAAAGTTTCCTGGCTTTTTTAAGTTGAAATGTGATGAAAATGAAGTTACTGTTCCTTAAAACAAAAAGAAAAAATATTTGTGAAAGGATTAGCTCTGTTATCCTCGTCCTTGTGCAGTAGCTGCAACATTAGCGGCTTGTTGGGCTATTGAAAGACCCTGAATTGTAGCATCTCGTGTTCGTTGGCCTGCTCCTTCCTATATAAAAAAAAAAAAAAACAAAAAAATATTTACTAAAATACCACAGTTTGTATAATCAAATTCAACTCACAATGCTCTTGCCAAGTTTTGACCAGAAATCCGCTTCCGACTGTCCAGTGAAAATGACGAGCACAATGGCAGCAAGGATGAAGAAATATTTTGAAAAGTTCATGTTGACTGTAATTGAAGTGAGTTTCGACTTTCGAAGATGATCACACACTGATTAAATGTCTGCTCGACTTCAAAGCTTTTTATACCTTAAAATAGATCCAAATGGGGGAGCCCCTAGAAAAATGGTAAATTACAATTAATTAATTATCTCTTTGTATTTCTATCATTAAAGACGCGTGTTTTCAATATGTCATTAAAATAATAAAACCTCCAAGTTCTATTGTCAAAAATATTTTAATTGCATAATTAAAGAAAAGATAGCTCCCCACAATATAGATAAAGAAAATAAAAACATCATCTGCAACCCTGTTCAAGGGTGTCCCAAGCGAGAAGTCACGTTACTTCGAATAGTTTATAATTCTGAACTTGTATCATAAAAGGGCCGGTTATATAAACGGCTTAAAAATATTCATTTTCACAAAAGAACAAATCATGAAAGAATAAAAAATTAATGAATTAAATCCTCACATCGAATGGCTTTTAGCTCAAATTTTTATCAAACGTATGCTTAATGCAGACTTAACTGTTAGAACCGTCTTGATACCCCTCCTCATCTTATATCCATAAAACCACCTTATTATAAGAAAAAAACACCCATAGAGCCAAACATGGCTAAAATCGTAATTGACTGTAAGCCGTTAGCGGCTTAAGGACTCAGCAGATAATCCTAGTGTACGCGAAGAGCTCCGTTAAAAAAAATTACACATCATTAAATCACTCGTCAAAAAAAAAAAGGAATTGATTGGAAAGTAACGAATTGGCAGGAAAAAGTTTCCCACCACCCGCCAAACCAAATCTGCCGATGCCGTCGTCGTCGAATGTATTATCTGTGGCGCTTTTAAAGAAAGACACCGTATAACTTTCTAATCTGATTGATGCCTCATGGGAACCTGACAGGTTGTCTTGATTAAGACACAAAAAAATAATATTGCTCCTTTTGCCATTCAAATGAAGAAATTTTATGCAACTTACGCGGTTCCTTCATCATCGTCCTTCTACACAATACTCGTTGTCTTCAATTTCGAACAATATTCAACGAATTATTGACGCTGCCGCCCCAATTCTGATTCCTGTCCTGATTAAAATTCAAAATGTTACTTTCGCGCTATAGTCCTTCGATTCTAGTGACTGCGATTGACTGAACGCTCGCACTGTTGAATATTGAGCCAGCCAGATTGACGTGTCTATGACATTAGACTTTCTACAATGCCTACAGCAACAAACAAGTGATACAACAACAGAACACGGCAATCTAACTGCGTGAGGATTATGAAAATTAATTTGAATAATAATACGCTTTCAGGCTTTTGTGTTTTTTCAGTTCGCTCTCACTTTCCTTCTGTTTAATGCCTGCTTACCTACCCCACACACCTTTCGCATTAGACAGGATTTGGCTTGTGACAAATTTTGAATTAGATCCTGTTCAGCAGGAATATACGGGAACAGAAACTGTACCAATCTGCATAGCTTGTCTATGCCATGCGGAGGATATTAAAAAATGTCCTTTTTTTCCATGAATCGATAATAATTTCAATTGGAAAACATGATTAGGTCCGGGGCAGGGGGAGATGAATTCAATATGTGAGTTAATGCGTCAGTAAGTAAAATATAAGTACACACGCAACACGCACTGTTTACGATGTTGATTACGACACTTGAAAGTATGGCAGGATTCTTCGAGAGGATTTCGTTGAGTGGAGAGCTGCGAGTTTATGAGGACATTTGACATGAATTGGATATGCTTGTGCGTATGCATAAATTGCGTGTCCCCTTAAGCGGAAAGTAGGATAACATGTTGCGCAGCAGGAGGAAGGTTGAGATTGAATAGGATTGGAAACTGTTACACGGTTTTTGTAACCTTTGAATGCTGTTTCGCGGGATGGGATGACTCGAGGCTAAGTCTCGTCAAAATTCTGTGAAAACTCGAATATGTAAACGGAAACTGGGGTTAAGTGATTTTGTTTTCGAATATTGAATTGACATTTCTTCAATATGATGTTGTACTTGACTTATGAGGACCATATTCCCATTTGCATACGATTTTCAAGAGACTAGAAATCCGTTTGACGAAGGGATTTTTGAAGGCCTCGAACGCACTTTTGGGATTAGCTACTGACTTAGATGCCAGTCAAATAAAAAACCACCACAAGATGACCCAAATTATATTAAAAAGACAAGTTATGTGCGAATTATTTATTTATTTTCAGACATTCACGTAAAACGTATATTCATACGAAATTGATAGAAGAATCCTTCTTACTTCTGCTGTGGCTGTTCTTGGCCTTCTACAGTAGCGGCAACATTAGCGGCTTGTTGGGCTATGTCTAGAACTTGAAGTGTAGCATCTCGTGTTCGTTGACCAATTCCCTCCTATGAACAAAAAAAAAAAACAAGAAAGTATTACTTCAAATTACAGCTTGTTTCGTCCAATGAAACTTACAATGCTATCGCCAAGATTCGACCAGAAATCCGCTTCCGACTGTCCGGTGAAAACGACCAGCACAATGGCAGCAAGGACGAAGAAATATTTTGCAAAGTTCATGTTGACTTGTTTTTTTTTATATGTATATATTTTTTAGAGTTTGAAGAAACTAAAAAGTTTTACTGTTTGACTGACTTATTGATGCAATCGCTTTTTATACCCCAAAATCGGATGTACACAAAATGGGGACTCCCTTGAGGAGGGTTGCACATAGGTGGTTAACAGATGGTGATTTATTTTCTTTATCTATATTGTGGGGAGCTATTTTTTCTTTAATTATGCAATTAAAATATTTTTGACAATAGAACTTGGAGGTGTTATAATTTTAATGACATATTGAAAATAGGCGTCTTTAATGATAAAAATACAAAGAGATAATTAAGTAATTGTAATTTACCATTTTTCTAGGGGCTCCCCCATTTGGATCTATTTTAAGGTATAAAAAGCTTTGAAGTCGAGCAGACATTTAATCAGTGTGTGATCTTCTTCGAAACCCACTTCAGTTATAGTCAAAATGAACTTTTCAAAATATGTCTTCATCCTTGCTGCCATTGTGCTCGTCATTTTCACTGGACAGTCGGAAGCGGATTTCTGGTCAAAACTTGGCAAGAGCATTGTGAGTTGAATTTGATAATACAAAATGTAGTTTTTAGTAAATCTTTTTTTTTTTTTTTTGTCATAGGAAGGAGCAGGCCAACGAACACGAGATGCTACAATTCAGGGTCTTTCAATAGCCCAACAAGCCGCTAATGTTGCAGCTACTGCACAAGGACGAGGATAATAGAGCTAATCCTTTCACGAACATTTTTTTCTTTTTGTTTTAAGGAACAGTAACTTCATTTTCATCACATTTCAACTAAAAAAGCCAGTAAACTTTGTCTCCATCTATAGTTTAAGCTCCAGAAATACACATTTTGTGATCTATGCATTTGTAATATTAAATGGAAGTCTATAAAAAGCAACTTTAGACAATACATGTGTTTGTTTTTTTCGACGCAAAAATAAACATCGAAGACATGTTTACCAACACATAAGCAGGTAAGATAAGGCCGAGAAAATCAGTGATATTCGAGAACAATCTCGCAAACTTGCAACGATAAAACTGATAAACTGAGCCAAATCGGCCTATTCTATCTCAAGTGACAAATCACCTTTACGTCAATAATGTAAATTTTAAGATACAACAATTCTTGCAAGGGGACTTGGTTTCATGGAAATCCGTTAATAGAATTTGCAGAACTCAGAGCCCATAATTTATTAACAATTGAAGTTCATAACTCTAGTTTTATTGCTTCGTAATATAAACCCACCCGGTTCGTGATTAGTCATTAGGCCTTGTCGACGACACCATTTAATTTGACAATTTCAAAACGAATCCTTATTAAACACACAAATGTGCCAATGTTGATCGCCTTCAATTTCCAACTAGACTGGCATTTCCAGACTACTTGAAAGTTCAAAGGTTACATGATGTCCGTTTGTGGCCTAGATTTGAACACACCACAATAATTCACATGGATAAAATTATACGTTTTTTAATTTTTTTTCTTATCGTTCACAACACTTTCTGGCCCCATCAATTGAATATCACGTTGTCACACACACATATCTCCTAACATCTCATAAATATCTGTCCAGGCGTTTTCAAGGAGTATGGTTATTAACACTGTGGTACGATAACTTTCTTAATATCACTGTGAAACCAATAATAAAGGGTTTTTCAATAGGGACGCTACAAAAGTAGACCGATACTGACAGCAAACGACGCCATATTTTGTCCCGCCCTTTTGACATTTCTCTTCAGTAAGGTTTGCCATTTCATCATGGAAAGGTATACGATCAAACAACGGACGAAATTATTAAAATTTACTACCGAAATTCGGAGTCAGTGGTCCACACTTTAAGAGCGCTACGTACAATTTATGGTCGTCATAATCGTCCTGCCAGATCGACAATTGAGCGTCTAGTGGAAAAATTTTAATCCACATGCTCAGTACAAAATGTTCCCGTGCCAGTGAGACAAAGAAGTGCCCGTAGTGTCGAGAATATTGCTGCCGCTAGCGCATCAATTGCGGAAGACCCAAATCAGTCTCTCACACGTCGTTCTCAAGCGTTGGGCATCTCTGTGACGTCGTTGTGGCGAATTTCGTGAAAAGATCTTGGCCTACATCCTTACAAGATCAAATTGACGCAAGAACTGAAGCCGCTTGATCACCAGAAGCGTCGTATGTTCGTGAATTGGGCTGAGCAACAACTTGAAAATTATCCGGATTTTCATCGGAAAATCATCTTCAGCGATGAGGCACATTTCTGGCTGGATGGCTTCGTCATTAAACAAAATATGCGTTATTGGTCAGGCAGCAATCCACATGTGCTTCACGAGGCACCATTACATCCCGAAAAAATCACTGTTTGGTGCGGTTTACATGCTGGTGGTGTCATTGGGCCGTACTTCTTGCGTGATGATCAAGCACATTACGGTGCATGGAAATCGCTACCGCTCAATGTTAACCGATTATTTTTGGAATGAATTGGATGATATGGACTTGGACGGTATGTGGTTTCAACAGGACGGTGCCACATGTCAAATCCATATTATAAATCTATCTTTTCTTTTTTCCGGTTCTGATTCTTTTACGCTAGCAACAGTTTTTCGTATTTTCCATTCGCGTTCATTACTTATTCTTTTGAGAAAGATCGGTGCAGTATTTACGCCTAAGATGGTTGTAATTGGTGATCGCTGAATCAACATACATATAATATGAGGTTCAACCCTTGAACTCGTAAAGGTGCCACGTTGGCTTGGCCACAAGGAAATATGGAGATGCCAATGTCCATGAAGGTTTTTCTTGGACTTAGACCTTGGCTCTTGTGAATTGTGACCTTTCCCAAACTAAAGTTTGATGGAGGTTTGTTTTCTGAACGACTTATACAAAGTCACTCGTTCCCAGTCATTGAAGCGTGTTCCGGTCGCTTTTTTTAGCAAAAAAAAAAGCTTGGGTCGGTTGAGTGCGCTCCCGGAGCGAGCACTGAATAAGTATACACACCTCGAACACGGTGGAAATGCACCGGGCGAAATCAGATCGACAGAGACCCATCCAGAGCTCACGTCGAACAAACCTAATGGCAATGAGATATCGAAGTACTCAGATGATGGTTAGATATTCACAATTTATACCTACATTTAAAAATGTCTTTGCGAAACACTTCAAAACATCAACGCTTAAGAGTTGAAAGCATTAAATCTACAAATTCTGTTTCCAGACCTCAACAAAATAAGAAAGAAGAAAGAATCACTGGTGCTCATAAAATAAATTAAACGCAGGCAACCTCTTAAATAGAAATTATGAACCCTGCATAACAAAAATCCTTAACGACTTGTAGAGTCCTTGCCATTCCTTTTTCCACACCCCTCCGCCATATAAGAATTTAACATATTTATGAGTGTGACACTTGAAACCGGGAAACACCATAAGAAATTCGCAAAAAATTCAAATTTGCAAAAACAATGTTATTTTTTTAATTCCAGCTCCTTGAACAAAATAAGAAAAAAGAATTAACCACCCATAGGCAAACAGAACACTTAGCAAAGTTAAATTTCTGTCAACTTCCGCTCGATGTCACCCTTACTTCTCAGTTCGCACTGTTGATATAGGACACAGAAACTCATAAGGACAAACAGTTCCCACTTTCCCAGCATGTCTTTGGACGACTTGGCGCATTCAACGTCAGCAATCTCTGTGTCGTGTCTGTTGGGCGTGTATTTAAATAATAAATAATTTTAATGGCGTCTGATTTCGCTTTAAATTGTTCATAAATCGCGTATTAGAATGATAAATTGCTTGTGCCGCCAAAATTGTAATCCAATCTAACGGCGGCGACAGCGACGACAATGAAAACGATAGCGATGATGTTTTTGAAAATCACTGCTAACCTAAATATGGATAGAGTGTTGGATGCATTAAAAAGATTTGATGGCGACACGCAAGGTTTTTCGCTTTTGTGAATGGATATGGGAGAGAGTTGAAAAAGGACATTTTAATGGGTAAATCCTTGAAAACGTTAAGCTTGAAATTATGTTAAAATCACATAGTTTCAATTCTTTATGGTGTTCTAGTTTCCTGGGCGGAATTTTAATCGGTTTATTAGGTTAATGGATTTTGGGAATGTGTGTTTAAGTACGGTATCGGCCTTTAGCTTTTTTTTTTGGGATGTCCGTTGACTTAATGTCATGTCGAAAAGCATGAAGAACTGGAAAACAGTAGGTGTTTCCTTGCGAGCTGTTAACAAGTGCCACGTTGTTGTATCAAAATTAGAATCGAGTCCTTTGCGTCTATTGTGTTTGTTGGTGCAAGCCCAAACCTGGCTCCTTACTGACTATGATGGAACATCAAAAAAAAAAAAACAAAAACAAAAAAACATTTGGTTCCCTCAGTCTCTCTGTCATCCAATTATGACAAAAACATTTATTTACTATTTCTTTTCAAAATCCATATCCACTTTTACTTTCCGACAACTGCACTAACAGCCGCACCCGCTCCAGCAATTGCTGCAGCATCCTCAGCAACTCCTCTTGCTCCGTGAATTATTTTTGGGGCTTTCTTTCCAGCTTTTTCCTAAAAGCACCCACATTTATATTTCCTTCCCGATTCAAAATAATCAATGTCAACTCACTAAGGCTTTTACGACCTTATTTTTACCCTCAGCTCCATGTCCAGCAAGGAAAACCAAAGCGAAGACAAACAGAAAAATGTATTTAAAGTTCATTTTGATTTTTGAAAATTAATTTTCACGCTTGTACACCTCAAATTGATATCAACCCTCTAAATTTTTGAATCCTCTTTTTATACTGAAAATATTTTCAACTCTTATCTGAAAAACGATAAACAACCAAAAGGGTCGTTTAATCTCAAATTAATTAAATTTTCACAAGTTCTAAGCACTTCAAACGATATTTTGGTTCGTCTATGTCTGAGGAGAAATGTTTGTTTGTCTTATTGCATTTTTATTTGTGGCGTAGTTGAGCTTATGAAGTGCAACCACTTAAGTCGGGTAAGTCAAAGAGTGTCCTCTTCAAAGAATCGTTTTTGATAACATCGTCTACAAGTGGCCAGCACGCGTCTTGCTTCAAGATGTGAGAATATTATATGAACAACATGGTGACCAGAATAATTCTTTTCCATTTTTCCTTGGAGTATAAAACTGTCGCCGTTACTTTTAATCTGCCGCCATAAATAAAGTCCTTTTAATTTAACCATAGGAATAAAAGTATTCGTCAGTACAAACATTTTATTTTGTATATTTTCACATCAATAAGCACATCCGCAAGTACATTTGCATCTGAGTATTTCATCATCATCCTTGTTGGTCGCCAGGAGCTTAAAATGTACCAAAATTCACATTCTGGTAGTGTGAGGAGGATACTTAGTTCACAGGACACAAATCAACCAACTGTCTTCCACTAGTATGTTGTGTGATTTTTTCGAAATATTGTATTTTTAATTCCAAAGTATCAAGAAGAAATAATAAGAACGAGTTATGTCATTTATCTCCAAACAATTCTCATTGCTATGTGTAATACAACACTATGTGGCTATAAGGCGGATGTATGACCGATGATATATCGATACATATACCCCTTAAACGAAAAGTGTCGTTCTACTAAAATCTGTTGAAAGCAAAAATCTAATTTTATAGTATTAGCATCACTTGTTGTTAAGAAATTTATTATAAAATAAAACTGATGGTATCCACTTCCTTTTCGTATGTAAAGTAATGAAGATGTGTTTTATTGATAACTATTTTTATTCCAGTTGAATCTGAGCTAAATTCAACAAAATCTTAGATGATCTGTTTTCTTTCAGCAGCCTTACCAAACGCCAAGGATAGGTGATGCCAATTTCATGAAAGGACAAAAAGAATTCAAATTTGCTGTCCGTTTTTTCCAGGTTTCGAGAATATCGTTCGCGATCCGAAAAATATCGATACTTTACACTTTTTTCCGATCTTCTCACGAACCGAAAAAAAATTAAATTCTCATACAGATACTTTTCTCGGGAACCAAAAGTTGATTTTTTTTCTCTTTTTATTATCGTGAGAGATCGGATCGGATATGTAAAATTCCTTTCGAATTTCGTTCTTTTACGGAAAGAAATTGAAAAGATCTGAAAAGAACAACAACAAATTATTCCTCGGATGTGTTTTTCGGTGTAAGGTTGATTTGTGAGTTGTTGTTTTAGGTAGAAAAATTTGTTTCTTATGAACAAGAAACAAATATATCAACTTGTTTGAGATGTGCTAAAAAATTAAAAGGACTGGACTATAGTGGCTGGTGCTTGCTTTAATGACATTGCAAATGATGAACTGTCGAGAAGTAGAAGGGTTTCCATTTCCGGTGCCGGAATAAGAAAAGAAAAAAAATATCTGTTTGCATTGACATGGGCAAAAGAGATTCTTATTAAATGTTGTGTTGAACTTGTAACCGTTAAAAATATGCCATTTAGAATTTTCCGTAAAGCAGGTCTTAAAGAATTTATCCTATATTCAAAGAGTCCCGCTTCCTACCCAATGTATTAGAGCACTGAAAAACATTTAGTACGAAAGACGCTCCCTTAGGAAAACTGGCCCAGACAGTTCTTGCACTCCCTTCAACTCAACAGTGGCGTAGATAGCTTTTCGCTATGGGGGGGGAGGAGATAGATCTAGTTCGCTAATTTTTTTTTTGAAGTTTTAATAACTCAAAAAAAAAAAAAAACAAACAACAAACTTTATTGAATTCATAAGATAATATTATATTATACACATTAATTTGATAAGTATAAATCTATATACATCAAAGAAGAGCTTATTTTTGTCTTCGTTCGCTAACCGGCCAAATCAAATTCAGTGCTCACACCGGGAGTGCACTGTTTCTGGCACTGAGCTGACTACCGAACGACGCAAGTTTTTTTTTTTTTTGGGCGAGAATTTTGGGATTCGAAAGTGGTCAATTCAGCTGTTTCTGTTTAATACAGGGGAAAAAACGCACTTCTAATGCGTTTGGTGTGAAAAAAAAAACAGGTCGACAAAGCTTTAAAACAAAATTAATTGAATTATGTAGAATTTTGAGAAAAATCAATAAAAAAAAATTTAAGTGCATAATTACTATTGGTAGATTTGTTAAGTTGTTGGAATTTGAATGACCGGTTGAAAACAGGTATAATTTCAATGAGTTTTTGGCGGATTTTGGTTTAATTGTTAAAAGATGTACATTTAAGCAAATAGATCAGATAAAACAAAGCAAAAGAAATTTTATCAGCAATTATTAAGAATGATAACAGATTAAGTTGCCATTTAGGACAGACTGGTGGCTACTGACATCCGTAAAACGTGTTTAACATTTTCAAAAAAAAAAAAAAAAGGAAGGCAGGTCTGGTCACTCTCTATCGTTCTGAACTTATTATTATTATTATAACACTTAAACATGCAAGCCAACGAAAATGGCAAAAGTTTCACCAATAGGGATGAGTGTCCAATGGCCAATAAGAAATCATTGGAAGCATTTATTAGAACAAGGAAAGAATTACATACGTGGAAATCAACAATTGTTTGCTAGTGCAGAAAAATGTAACCTGATAATCTTCGATCTACACCTGATTGAGAAATTAACGCGAGTTTGAAGTCTTCAAGTTGGTGGAGATATGTAAAAACATTGACACTAACTCCATAACATACGCGAGTTATGGAGCTAAGCGAGGTCATCGTCAAACCTAAAGTTAACGATAACGATGACACCGCAGAGCTCCATTCACCAAAACTAGCCGGTTCTGAATTTTTCATTTCACGGGAACGGAAATTGCATGAGTCGAATTACATTACAATAAAGGAAGTTCATTAGTTGTTTGACAACCGAGGTAATCAGTAATTTACGAATTACGTCAAGGCTTAAAAATGTTTCTTCTATTGTAGAAGGAGAAAAAGTAATAAAAAAAATGTTTTGAGCTGCCGTATTCGCTTTGGAACTGTCAACATTTAAGTATCCTTGTTTTGAATCCATCGGGAATGCCAAGCATTGATTGTTTTATTTCCATCTTGAAATTATCTTCATGGATTAAAACACTCATATGCGAGCTCTTGGAATCAACGCAGGTCCTTCTCTGAAACAATTTCAAGTTCTACGCCTCTTTACCAAGTTTCACATAACCTTCAAAAAAAAAAAAACAGTTTAATATTTAAATATGTACGTCAGCCAATTTTGATTCTACCTATTGAAAAAAATTATATCACAAAACATATTGATTACATATAATACATGACTTGATTTATATTTATTGCAACTTCGTTCCCCAAAGTTATTTTTTTTTCAGCTATTGTAAGTTTTGTAAATGACTAACCACACAATTTCAGAGAGAAACCACAAACACTTTGTTCACGTCTACGTTTGAATTATAGTCTATTTTTGCTTCCAGCTTATGTTATTTTTTAAGTTTAATGATCCTTAACAAAACAAGAAATTGATCAAGTTCAGAAACTGAGTAATCCATTAATTTCCTATGCGTGAATTTTGCTGAACGTCACCAGAACAAGCACGTACTAATCTGTGAAATTGAGGAAGGGCAGGGTTTTTTTTTCATAGACGTTAGCTTTGTTATGGAGTTGTATGCTTGACTCAGAGAAGAGCTTGCGTCCACTGTTAATGCTTACTGCTTAGTCACTTTAGTTGACTTGAAAATGTAAGTAATTTTTGTTTTTTTTTTTTCTGCAGTGAGGTAGCTCTGATAAAGTGTGTTATTATTCTGATGAAAGCAGCTATAATGCTCGCTGGAAGACATAAGGCTCAAAGACGTCAGCGACTGAATTGAGCCCGCTACTTCTTGGTTGACCTTTCATCTTGTGTGAGTCGATATAAATTCATTGCTTGATGCCTTCCGAACTATAAGTGTCATCTTCAATTATTGTAAAATTGAATAACTAGGCCTTGTGAAGTGCCGTGGAGAGTAAAGCATTTTACATGAGGCTGAACTTTTGCATTTATTTCTTTTTTTGACTTCTGTTTCTGGTCTTTCAAACGATTGTAAGCTTAATAGGGTTGAATTTCTACAATTAGATATTTGATGATTCAAGATCGAAGCACCTGGACCTATTCTTGAGGGTAATAGAAGGTAGATTCGAAGTTATAAAGCGAAGTCATCTAGTTTACAGAATCTTTCGAGGAGGTCTTTTGTGGTGTCGTTTTGCTGAAAATTGCACATGTGGCATTATTTTATGAAATACAGTGCCTTGCACAAGTATAACGGCACCCGAAAAAATGCATTTAAAAGAAAACCTACAATAGGAGTGACTCCTTACAATTTTTTATTGAGTTACATCACTGATGAAGCAAATTGAGAAGAAAATAAAGATCCGTTATTTCCTCTCCTGGTGTTTAAAAATTAAAAACAGATTTTGATGTATTGCAAAAATATAACCACACAATCTGCAAATCTCTTTGAAGCTGCATTCAGTCAAGTGCTTTCAAATAAAAAAACAACAATGCCACGCGGTACGCATTTAACCGAAAGTGAAAAAGTCAAAGTCTTGGCTTTTCGGTCAAGCGGCCTAAGTCTTAGGGCTATTGGAAGACGAATTTCACGATCGATCGTGTCGTTCCAAATTTTTTAAAACATCCAGAATCTTATGGGACAAAAATAAGACTCAGGCGTCCGCAGAAGCTGACACTTCGCGACAAGAGGCGTATAATCGATGCTGCATCCAATTCGGTGCATTCTTTGCCGGAATTTCTTCCGTTTCAACCGTTTCTCGTGCTTTAAAAAGCAGTGGAGTGATTGTTTGAGGCAAAATGGTTCCAGCTCCAAATTTAACAGCAGCCCACAAACAAAAAAGATTGGAATTTGCCCGCCAAAACATAAATCAGCATTGGAAAACCGTGAGGGACTTTCTATTAATCTACACTAAAATCTCGTTATTCCAAATGGCATACTGGAATGAATGTTTTTTATTAGGTTAATTTTAGTGATGAAAAAAAATTAAATCTCGATGGACCAGATGGTTTTAGCGGATATTGGCACGATTTGAGGAAAGAGAAAAAGTTTTTTTCCAAGAGGAACTTTGGTGGTGGCAGCTGTATAGTTTGGGGGGCCTTCTGCGGTAAGGTTACACTTGCCTTCACCTCTACCAGAATGAACAGTTCTGACTAAACTTCGGTCCTTGAGGAGAATTTAGTACCTTATTTAAGACGATTTCACCAAGTTGAGCATGTCTTCCAGCAAGATAATGCCCCAATTCATGTAAGTCGTCAAAGTTTGGATTGGTTCGAATCGAAAAACATTAATTTGATGGAGTGGCCGTCACATTCTCCAGATTGCAACATCATCGAAAATCTTTGGAGAATTTTAACTCGAAAAATGTATGCCCATAATAAGCAATTTGCTAGTGTTGCTGAGCTGCGAGAGGCAGTTGTGACAGAATGGAACGCTTAAGACGACTCCATATTGAAAAATCTAGATAATAATATGCCAAAAAGTATTCTTAGATTGGTGGAAAGTAGAGGCAACATAATTGCATATTAATTTTTTGTTAAAAATGAACTTTAAAGAAAAAACAAAAAACAATAAATGTGGTTATATTTTTGCAAATGAAGAGGAAATAACGGTACTTTATTTTCTTCTCAATTTGCTTGATCAGTGATGCAACTCAATAAAAAAAATAGTAAGGAGTCACTCCTATTGTAGATTTTCTTTTAAATGCATTTTTCCAGCTGCGGTTATACTTATGCAAGGCACTGTATTTTCGATTTTGTCTGCAACAACCCAAACAAGAACAGCGTTCTGCAACAACGGCATCTTGTCAACAATTCTTTTTTGCTTAGGATATATAAGTTGGTGGTATATTTCTGCTTAAAGAAGAATCAAACAATTTTTTTCTGTTTTGTTCGGGTCTTCTATTCAATTGACGACTTGAGTTTGATGTGACCTCTCTTGCGACTTCCCGATAGTTTCGATTCATAGAGACGATAAGTGGTTTCGAGACTAGATTTATCTATGTGAACCTGAGTTTAAAACGTTCTGACGACACAACTTTTTCCGTAGACAAAAATATAACATTTTGTACTAGTTGTAGGTAAAAATATTTGAATATACCATTCTTCAATCTTGGGAAGTTGTACTGACAGTAGCTCAGTTTTGAGTTTGTGGAAGTTCTCCTTAGGGAAAATGGGTTCTTCGAAACTATTATTTCAAGTTCTGAGTATAGGATCTTGTCATATTCCCAGATTGTATGGGAGCATCTTCCGGCCTTTGCTGTGGAGGATTAATCAATGCTTTTTGGTGGCGATTGAGTGTAATCAACTCTGGTGTGAGCCATTCCTTGCTTGCAAGATCCTAATGTTAGATCTAAATGGTGTATGGTTGGAGAAACCTGGCCGACATTTGAAATCATTGCTCAAGGTCCCAAGTATCACCAGAAGCAGGTTCAGAATAGAAATATGTAAAGCTTGAGCAATTGCCAAAATAAGGCTTTGTTTATGGTGGGTTAATGATTTAAGCAGCATCTCCAGTAGTTTCACAAGTACTACTACTGCTGATTTTCGACTTCACATAAGTGGCCAGTGAGTATGATGGTTAGCTAAAGCTGCTGTAGACTGCTTGTTGTTGCACAAGAGGGTATAAAAAAGGTAATTAAATGGAAATAAAACTGTGATTCTGGCATATGTCAAGATTATACGGCGGTCAGCAAAAACAAAAAGAGGCACGTATCAGGTCTCTTTGCCCAGAGTCTTATAATGTAACGCAGACAAAGCTTAATGTCAAATTATTGAGTATTCTTCAATTCTTCTATGAAGATGTGTGTCCATATTTCCCTTCATGAGAATCATAATCATTCCAAAACATAAAAGCCTTAAATCCATTTGCAAATCGAGTTCATTGCCATACTTAAATGGCCAATAACCCACTCCGAAATTGCCACAAATTTCTTCACCAATATCGTTTCTTTATGCAAAACCCAACGCAAACTTTTTCTTTTGTTAAAGTCCTTCGAATTCAAAATCGATTTCAAATTACGTACAAATGTTCACAATTGCTGTTTAAAATGAAATTCAAAACTGCCATCATGGGTACTTGGACACAATTGCCAGATTACTCTAAATGGGTACTTGACCAAATTCCATTATCCATCAGTTTCGATTTACCCTTTTAACATTACCGGTTCTGGAACTGGTGTGTCTCTAGTCTGTGCATCTGGATAGCTTCATTCTCATCCTGGGAAGGGCCTCATTCATTATGAAGCATTGAGTCAATATCAATTTCGAACAACAAGGCTAGCCGTAGTAAAATTTTATCACCTCAAAGTTGTTGAGAGGGTTGAGATGTGCCGGTCGCCTGTTGTATCCATTTAGACTGTTGCTGAATTGGATGGACAAATGAGCGATAAAAAAAGGAAAGACCAGGACCTTTTTCACATCACTTTGAGGGTTAAAAAAACGAAGAAGAAGAAGAGCAGAAATATATTTTTGGCATGATTTCATCACATCAACTGATAAAAATGTAACAACTGTCGATCAGACCGTTTTGAAGGTCGTTCCATTTAGGATGGGGACGCAGGATGAATGAGATGAACTGAAATCATATGTGAGCTCGTTCGTAAGCAGAAGGGGCACATTTTTTTTCCTCTTGGTTAGTGCGTGCCTCAACGTAGTCCCTTTTGGTCAGCATTGGGAGAGAATCAGATTACATTGGCCATTTTCATAAATGTAAAGCACTGAATGGAAATTGACATTGATGTGGGATTATACGAAAATTTGATGTGTTTTGATATGGGGTGTCATTTTTTCCGTTTTTTGTGATGCAACAATGCGAGGGCAAAGACAGTTCACCACTTTGTGTAATCACTTAAGGAAGTCTATTGACATGGCGATATTTAGGGAATGATGCAATGTCGTTAGTGATTTTATTTTATGTATTTTGTGGCGATAGTTTTTATTTACTTTAATTGAAATCTAACGAAAACATTTTCATGTCACTAAGGTCACATGTTGCAGTCGCCAATATTCATCATCATAAGAGAAACAACGACAATAAAAATTCCTCAAACTGACCCAAGACCGAGACATAATAAAAATATCACAAAAAGTCTCATTTTCTTAACGTAAACAAACAAATGAATAAAATCATGTAAGTTGCAGCATCTCGAGAGGGTGAATAAAAAACATTACACCCCTGAAGCTTGACCATTGATGTTTAGTATAAACATTCTCATTCAATTTATATTTGACGTTCTCTAACGGTAACCTCTGGATTTCCTTCAATATGTTCCTTTGTTGTTATCATACGGGATCAACAACAAAAGGGTCTTTGTAAGACTTGCCATAAAACCAACATGTTGCTGGCAAATGCTTTTGTTCTTCTTATGTGCTCCAGTGTAGAACTAAACGAGAAGTAAAATAATAACTGAAAGTATGCAAATTCAGAGAATATGCAATAAAATGTCAGTTTATGCTGATTATGTCTTAATAAACATTTTGGCAGATTGCCCTGCCGATGGCTTTTGGGGATGCAAATGGAACAAAACAAAACAATAAGCAAATAAGTTGCTGACATTTGATATTCATATTACTGTTTTGCTCTAAAATTGCTTAACATGTAGCCAAGTCTCCGAATATGAGTCATGAGGGAGCGAGCTTATTAAGACAAAACATATTTCCGTTTGCTCGCAGTTTTTTGCTGAAATGTTTCACTGTTTCGCAACTGCCTCATTCATAAAATTTTAATGGAAAGGAGCTGTCAACGTTCCTTGGATTATGTGATCTAACGTGAAGGAATCAGTTCCTTATGTGGGCTAATCGGCGTACCTCAGGGTTAGGTTATGTAAGGTTAGGTTAAAGTGGATGTCATGGATGGTAAAACATACACTTAGGCCAATTGAAGGTCCATTGTGATACCACATGAATCTAAATAGACTTTCTTCGAAAGCTCATTGCAACCAATTAGAATTCCTAACGAAACGTAGAAGAATCAGGACAAGTGCAGAGGAGATAAAGCACTGTTTCTTCCTCCTCCTCATCCATGTAGTTTCTGGCAGAAATCATTAGAAAATATGCCTAGTCGCCCGGCGTGTCTTCCGTTAAGACGTATCCAGTAATGACACTAATTAACGAGCTTATATGCAATCTGCTTAGACATATCAGGCACCTAGATCTGATGTTTGAGTCCAGATTAGGCCAAATGTTTTTTGTCGCCTGTGGTTATGTTATTCCACCTGATGTTAGTCCTCTTAAATAGCATCTTGTTGTAGCAAAAGTTTGCATGCAGCGTTAGGAATACCAAAATTAGGCATTTGTGGTTTAATGGGTAATGTGGTACCATATATGGCGAGTTCATCGGCCTTACAGCTTTCTGAAATGCCTCTATGGCCCGGCACTCAGTGAAGGTGAATGTTAAACTGTTGTGCCATCTCCATAAGAGAGGATCGGCAGTTTTGGACCGTAATTGAGTTTGTAGAGACAGAGTCCAGAGATTTTATAGCTGCCTGACTATCTGAGAAAATCCGGATAGATATCAGATGTGGATATCAAGTTTTCTCTGAGCCCGAACAGGACCTCCTTAATAGCCAAACGTTCTGCCTGAAACACGCTACAACGATTTGGAAGGCTGAATGAGAGACTTAGTTTTAGTCGTTCGGGAGTACTCACCTCCACTAACCCCATCACTAGTTTTCGATCCATCTGTATAGAAGGGGATTGCCTTCTCTTGCAGGAATGTTTTGTTTTCTCAAAAGGATCTGGAAGGTATAGAAGTTTAAAAGTTTCTATCAAACTGTAGTTGGGGAATGGTGTAGCCTGAGTGCTTTGGAGTTGATTCTAGATAGTTAAAAATAACAGAGTGGCCAATGTTATTCTCAGTCCACTGTGAAGAGGCAGTCAGGCGAATAGCAGAACTAGCAGCTATTTGTTTGTTGATTGTATCCAGAGGTGTCACATAGAGTAGGGTGTCTAGTGCCGCATATGGGGTTGTACGAAGTGATCATCTTATACTTAGGTATGCTGAGTATTGGACTTTACTAAGCGTATCGCAGTTCATTTTACGTCCAAGGTAGTCCACCGTACTGTCACACCATAAAGAAGAATCGGTCTGATTACCGATATGTATAGCCAGTGAGTGATTCTGGGTTGCAGACCCCATTTGCTACCAATGGCTTTCTTGCAGGTGAAGAGAGCTACCGTAGATTTTTTAATTCTTTCGTGTATGTTGGTCTTGCAATTCAGTTTTCAATATTAAATAAGACCCAGATATTTATCTTCCTCTGAAAACTTTAGTTGGATACCGTTTATAGAAGGAGGGTCGATGTGCAGAATTTTATATTTCCTAGTAAATAGGACCAAATCAGTCGGTTCTGTGTGGGTTTCTCCACGAAGAAATTAAAAAAGGTGGTCATTGACATCACCAAGGAAACAGCATTTCATAATATCAGCTCTACAGAACTCTACATAATTCGAAGCGTTGTGCAAGCGCTTAGCTGCTGATTTAGTTTTGCAGACTTATGACAGTTACTCTCAGTCAAGATCTCGAGACAAATCAAGTACTGCTCCGCCCCCCCCCCCCCATTCGACCTCACAGTTCTTCAGTTTTTCTACCAGGAGAAGTACAACTGATGCTACCAAAACCAGAAGTAATTTTTCATTCATTCTGTTCTGTAACTAAATTGAGTTAATTTTTTATAAAAATAACACATTTAAGTGACACAAAAATGACCTTAACTTCTTCCTTCTTTCTTTTAATAAATCAGCAGTTTTCTTGTCAAAAAAATAAATTTCTAAAAAAATTAGGTTGAGAAGGGTTGAATCTCACAATAAATATGACTAATTAGGTGATTAACGAAAGAAGCGAGCCTTCTGTTGCATCAAAAGGTCCACTAGTCGTCGATTTGTTATAAAGAAAAAACCCAAAAAAGAATCTGATACTTATTATGTAAATTAATCAACAAAAAATTAATTTTTACTCACTCGAAAAAGGGTTGAACTTTGCTTTACAAAACCCATTGACGCATCTAATTGATCAATTTTTTATGAAACATCTCGTTTGGAAGTTAGCTTGGTTTTGTCGTCTTAAGAGGGATGAACCTTTCATTCAATCATCCAAAATTGAAGAAGAAAAAGTGTGAACTAGGTTATTAAAATCATCTTAATTGAATGACTTTTGAGTGGCGATAGCCGAAGTAGGGCAAGAAGAAAAAAGTATTTAATGAGCAGTAAATTGACGCTGATAGTTCGGCACGTGATTAAGTGTCAAGAAGAGGGTGAATAAGTCAAATTTCAGTAGATGTCTTCGCGAGTATCACTTGCTTAAATGGGAGTAATTCAATCATTTTTCGATCGCCTCATCCACCTTTTTCTGTACTGTGAAGAATCATCAACGCCTTCTTTATAATCACAAGTTTGACTAGTGACCTGGATTCTGGTTCAATTGCCAAAAGTCACGTACCAAATTACCCAAATCAAGCAGAGGCAACATCTGAAACGGAGTTAATGTGCCCTCAGGACAGTCATTTTCAACAGCAGCGTATTTGGAATTGTCAATTAGTGAGCATTTACGTTTGCAGAAACGATGAGTGAATATTAAATATGTATTGGGCAAGCCTCTGCAATTTGACTGATAAATGGTATAAGACGAACAGGAGAACTTTGCTACAAACTTCAATCAAACATTTTTTATTGAATAGTGTTTTATGTTTGGAATAATATTTACACCATTAACAAAATTTGTCAGAAGTACTTTTTAAGACAAGGCACCAGCAACAGCGGCTCCAGCAACTGCAATCTTGCCAGCATCTTCAGCTGTCTTAGCGGTCTCATGGATTGTGTGAGCAGCGTGCTTTCCAGCGCTATCAATTTTGTGTCCAACCTTGTGCTAAAACCAATGAAATATGAATAAAAAGTTCATCAAACTTGATAACCTTGATGTCTTACCATCTCCTTCCTGAAATGCTTGCCAAATCCAGCCTCACTTGATGCAGTCAAGCAAAGGACAAGAATTGCTAGGATAGTGAAGTACTGGAGGAATTTCATGTTGGTTGATTTTTTTGTTTTGTTTAACAAAAAGTGTGCAAACGAATTGTTTTGATACGAAATAAGTGAATGAACGCTGCTTTTATACTAAATTCAATTCATGTCTTTTCAGTCTATCAGACTTTAATTCTTCATTTTTTATCTTTATAAGTCAGAGACAATTAAAAATAACCAAATTTTTTATTGATGAGCCACGAGTGATGTTTATTCACTGTAATTCATCATTTCCGAAAAAAATTGATAAGAGAATGTCTATAGCAACATTTAGTTTAGTTTAGTTTATTCATCAAACAAAGTTACAATACGTACTTTAGTGATTACTTGATAATCTCTATATATATAAAAATGGATGTGTGTTTGTTTGTATGTCTCTTATAGACTCCGAAATGGCCCAACAGATGTTTGTGAAATTTTCATGGTTGATACTGTTGTATTCAGTGATGATGCATTGCTTTTCAAGTGGAAAACTGGAAAATTTCGAATGGAAAACTGGAAAATTTCAAAATTGGTTTTCGAATGAAACTCGGAAAACTCATTGGTTTTCAAAGGGAAAGTTCCATGTAATATTAGGTGCAGAGGTTTTCAAATGGAAAACTGGAAAATTTAAAAATGGGTTTTAGAAAGGAACTCGGAAAACTCACTGGTTTTCAAAGGGAAACTGGAAAATTTTTGATGGGGAACTGGTAAGCAAGAAAAAGTAAAAAAAAAAATGGAAAAATGGAAAAATTGAAATGAAAAAAAAAAAAAATTGGTTGCGCGTTGCTGGTAATGAGAAGTGGGCTCTGGCTAATGGTGTAACGGTAAGCGTGTAGAAATAATTGGTAGCGTAACAGAGTAGTTTCGTAACGGGGCGGCGGATATGGGTAGACGTACTGGGTAGCACAAGGAGGTAGTGGGTTGGTTAGAGTGGTAGAGGGTTATCCTTATCGATTATCGATTGAGGCAGTACGAAGTCTGCAGGGTCAGCTAGTTACATATAAATATATATACATCTTTTAATTTTAAACATTACCACCAGCATAGTTATTTAAAATTAACAATAAATTTGATTTAAACAATTATCTACTAACATTGAAATCGATCAAGTCGCAAACAGTATTTGTTTCTCTTAAACACCTGGATAATGGTTCATTGGCAGCATACACAGTTCTGTGAAATGGAACGTTAAAAAACGGTTGGTTTCTAAGCAATCTCGCAAGAACATTAATCCCAATTAGATCTAAGATTTGTGAACAATCAATATGGTCAGTTAATATGTCACGAATGAACATAACCTCGTTGAATTTTCTACGAATGTTAAGGGGCAAGATACCAAGTAATT
>CAKKXW010000003.1:40521313-40532352 GCA_920937365.1 Sphaerophoria rueppellii | reverse complement strand
TCTTACAAATGTAATTATTATTTCACTTGAAAGATTTGTTTGACAGCTTTAATTTAATACCTCTGTGATTTTTGTAGCTTTCTTAAATCCAAAGATATAAGCATATATGTCGAAAAAGTGCTGATTTTTAATGTTTGAACTTTCCGAACTTCAATCTCAAATATCTCAAATCTCCCATGAGTTATCGACAAAATATTTTTGAAGATGTATCCGGCTTAGAACAACCTTTAATTTGATACCAAACTCATTGGTGTACACTCCGGGCCGGATGTCCCTTATAAAATGAGCAATCCCCTTTAAAGATTCATTTTGAAGGAAAATTGATAAGGCTAGCGTTAAACTAAAAAGTTTTTCGCATACCATGAGGCTTACCAGAAAATCACTTGTTTGAATTGCTGCTAACAGAATTGATGCTTTTGAAGACATTGCACACGCCTTGGTCGATATTTCTTCAAGACTAATAGCAATACGTTTGAAGAGCTCTACAAATGCAAGAATGCTGTCATGCCTTTCAATAAACCTTGTTTCACAAGGGCACAAAAGTCGGTTTTTCTGCTTTCTGGTGCGTATTTTTGGATGACGATTTGGAAAGTCTTATTTGCATTTGAATGGTTTCGGAAGAAATTAGCTATTTCGAATCAAGGGTGTTGACATGGCATTAGACAGAGCCAGGTTCAAGCGATGACTTGCACAGTGAACATATATGACATTTGGATACTGTTGCCTTATCCTACTCTGTACTCCACTAAAGTGGCCCGACATATTTGCCGCTCCGTCATAACCTTGGCCAACACACTTGTTCATATCTAGATGTAGTTCCTCACATCGCTGCAATATGGTTTTAATCAGGTTTTCAGAAGTTTGGTCATCAACAGGAATAAAACCTACAAAATCTTCCCGAAGCATACTTTTCGTGGGCTCTCTGTCTGTACAGCAGTCAACATATCGGACACATATTGAAAGTTGCTCAGTGCCAGAAACATCCATTGTTTCATCAGCCAGAATACTAAAACAACTCGATCTTATAACCCGGTTAGATATTTTTATGGTGACAATATCAGAGCATATATCCAAGATTTCGTTTTGGATATCTGGGCTTATATACGTTGCATTTTTTTAAACTGGTTACGATGTGGTGTTTTAAATTCGTATCCCACGACTCAATTCTAAAACGCAGAAGTGCTCTTAATTTTCCATCCTTTTTTGTAGGCCCAGTTAGGGATAGAGCCCCTCTATCGTTATCACCTCTTAACGGAAGCTCCTGATCTGCACCAAAGAGAATAGACTGAATAATTGGTCTTATTGCAGCTCTATTTTCGGATATTTCTCTTGCACGCTGGCTATTTAATTGGGAAGAACAATATACATAAGTAGTGAGGAACTAATAAGAGAATATACAAACTTTTGTTCAAATATTTTTTTTAAAAATCATTTCGGGAGGGGCTTGAGCCCCTCTAGCCCCCCCCTGGCTACGTGCCTGTGTAGGGCTCATATGAAAGCATGCAACGCTTCGTTACAAAGGAAGTTTACAATCATTAAGGCACAAACTAAGTGTTCCTCTTCTTTAAAAAGTCAGATAGTGAATCAACCCTGTTTTTCGACTTAATCAAAAACGATTTTAATCAAAGACTTTATTTCTTCAAATTATTTACTGTACGAATTAAATAAAAAAAAAAAAAACGATTTTTCATTAAACCTGTGATTAAACGTGAACATTCCCATACCACTTTTAAAAGCCGTCTGAGTTAAAATATAAGGATTCCTATTCCGGTCTTATTTCCTTTGTCAGATAAATCATCAATTCGAAAACTATTTTCAATAGCATTAGTATCAACATTGCCATCCGATTTCTTATATCCTCCAGCCGTCTCTGTTTACCCTCACATCACATCTCATAAGTTATCCCATTTGCCAGCTCCGCATTGAACCGAATCATCAAAACAAAAAAAAACGCAATTCACCTCAATCCCAATCTAATTAAAACCGAAAATAATTAATACCCTCGCGAGCAGCCTTACAGGTTTGCCATTCGAATGAAATTTTCTTCGATTCCTTCAGGGAATTCGACATGGGTAGATATTTATTTAGTTCATATGTGAACCGTATCCCTAAGCAGTGTCAAAACGATTCTTAAGACATCTTCAACCAGAACGCACCCTTTCTCCAGAAAATTAACAAAAATCCACATAAAACCTATGATCCCGTATCGGGTAAGGTTTTTCGGTTTTATCAAAAATGTTCGCGTTAATTCGATATACGTTCAAGGATATAAGTAACGTGTCTAATGTGTCCTGTGTGCGGTAGCGTAATAAGACGTTTGATTAATTAAAACGTCTTTTTCAAAAGTTACAAGTCGAAAGTGTCTCTTTAGGGACCTGCCTCATTATAAAGTCGAATTTATTGGATTCCACCTAAAATGAGAATGAAGAAGGCGAAATTGTTTAAACTTTTTCGTTCGTTTGGGGAATTTTTCATAAAGTTGTTATTGTGCGAAGCCATCCAAGAGGAAAAAAACCTATTCGCTTTCGTTTGCTTAAAGGGTTTAAACTTTAAAGATGCTTTTTTTTGCTATCTTCGGGGTTTGGGTGGTTGGTTGGGGTGGATGTGTAAATGTAATCTGCATATGTGATTACCCGGTGTCGGTGGTTCGGTATATATTTGGTTGACAGAGGCGTTTTACTGATGAGCACACATTTGCTAAAAGTCGAGTTGGAGTGGGGTTCCTCGTTTTTCCTCGTTTATTCTGACAATGCAATAATTTTTCACTTGAAAATCGGTTTTTCATTTTTTGGCGGGCGGTGTTTGGTCTGTGTGAACGTTTGTCGGCGACGGCTTGTGGGTTGTTTTGTGTGTATTTTTTATTCATGTTCATGTGTGGAACGATGATTACATGTTTCATAAAAGAATTAACTTTCTCTTTGACTGATTAATTATGGGCCATTATGGGTGTATAAAAACTGGGTGCGAAACAGTTGCGAAATGAATACGAGCAAACATCAAACACACACGTTCTTTTGTTATTGCTTTTGTGGGTATAAATTAAATTGATTGTGCATGTGTGTGGATATTGGTGGGGAGAGTTTTGTATGTCGGAACTGCACCCTGGAGGACGCATCAACACGTGTTGTCGAATATGTTACGCAAAACCAAATGTTTGGCGTAGATTTTTCTTCTATCATTTGCTTGTCTTTGTCCTGGAATGGGATAACAATACTTTTATCTCTCTCTTCTTATAGGTAGGACCATTGCCTCATCCAGTCTCCAGTTTCGCATGCCTAGTTGGTTCAGGTCATCTACCACCTGGGTGCTCCACCTGAGTCGCGGTCTTCCTCTTCTGCAACGCACGTCTTTACGAGTTGAATTCAAAGACTCTACGAGCCGGAGCATTATTTTCAATTCGCTCTATATGGTTAGGTTGGGTTAGGTTAGGTTTAGCGGGCTGATAGTTGATGTTGTCACCATCACACTTAGATCAATGTAGATCCATTGTGGTGTAACTTCCTGAAAAGTAAATAACCTATGAATCATGTGGTTCGATTGACCATTTAGAGGTCTTGGCAAAGTTTAGTAAGCTTTTGCCTGGAAGTTCTGATAGTTCCTCTATTTCACTGAAGAAGAAGTTGCCTAGAGTTTTCTTATTGGTGAGACAGAGTGAAGGACAGCGGCAGAGAAAATGAGCAGTGTCTTCATGCTCATTCTCATCACCACAGCCTCTTCAAAGGTCATCCGTATTGAGCCCCATCTTCTTCCTATGGTAGCCGAGTAGGTTGTGTCCTGTAATAATGCCGATAAGGGATCTTAGGGAGGGTTTGTTAAGAGTTAAAATCCATTCGGATCTTTTCTAATCGTATCTAGGCCATAGCTTCCTGGTGCTAACACAGGTTTCTAGGAGATTCTATCTGTTGTTGGATTTTTGAATGATGATCTTACTGACGTTATGTTTCAGCTCACATAACAGGATTCCATTCCTATATGGTTGTCTATGAGAGAGCGTTCCAGTGTAGAGCCTTCTCTTGCAAATTCATCTGCCTTTTCGTTGCCTGGTACATCACTATGGCCAGGAAACCAGCAGAGACTTACGTTATGCTGTGTGCCAAGAACCTTTAGCTTTTCGCGACAGCAAGAAACAAGCTTCGACTTGATTTGGGTGGCAGAGAGAGCTTTTATTGCTGCTTGGCTATCTATAAAAAAAGTGATGTCCGCGTGTTATATCACCATCATGGATATATGTTTAGCAGCGTTTTTCACTGCCAAGATCTCAGCTTGGAAGACGCTGCTATGGTCGGGGAGCCTGAATGATTTGGCAAGGTCGAGGCTTTCCGAGTAGAAGCCTGCACCTACTCCAGTATCCATTTTAGAGCCATCGGTGTAGATGGTAATGGTTGAGTCGTTTGTGTAGGGCACACTATTTTCCCAATCAAGTCTATTGGGGAACCTAGTATTAAAAGATTTGTTGAAATCTAAGCAGGGGGTCATATAATCTGTGCAGATATTGGTATCTACGTATTTTGTAAGAATAGCTGCGTGGCCGCTCTGGCTAGTTTTTCAGATGTTAGTTTGGCTGAGCCTGAGGGCGCCGTTTGTTGCTGATTCTTGGACGAATAGGTCTATTGGGGTGAGATATATGATCGTTTCTAAACCCGCAGTTGGGGTACTCATCACACCACTAGTACAGATGCAAGCCATTCTTTGTACTTTGGTGAGTGTTCTTATTCGCTCTATATGACCCAACCATATTAGTCGCTGGACCATAACTTTTCTGGCTAGGTCAGTGTCGCTGTACAGCTCGTACAGTTCTTGATTGAATCTTCGTCTCCATACTATCTCAGATATGGAGACAGGACCAAAAAACCATCGAAGAATTTTTCTCTCGAAGCAGCCCAAAGCGGATGTTGTCATGGTCCATACATTAAGATGATAAGAGTTTTGTAGAGTGTCACTTTAGTTGCTCAAGAGAGGACTTAACTACTCAATTGCCTTCTTATTCCAAGGAAGCAGCAATTGGTAAGAGTGATGCTTCGTTTGATTTCAGCGCTGGTGTTTTTATCTAACTTTATAGCGGATCCTATGTAGACGAAGTCCATAAATACTTCGAAGTTAAATTTGTCTAAGCTGACGTTTGCTCCAAGACATCTTTGTTGGTTGTCTTTTCTTGTTGACAGCATTAATTTGGTTTTGACCTCGTTAACCGCTAGACCCATCTCCCTGGCATCCGTCTCAAGGCTTACGAGCTCCAGTGACATCACGATGTTTTCTTCCGATTATGTCAATGTCGCCTGCGTAACCTTGTAACTGGAAGGACTTTTGAAAGATTCTGCGTCTGGTGTTGACGTTGGAGTTTTGCACAATCTTTTCAATTATGCTGTTGACGAAATCGCATGACACGCATCGCCTTGTCTTAAATCTTTTTTGACCTCAAATGCGTCCGTTAGGACCTTCAATTTAACGCCGATTCCGAACGGCAAAGTTGAGAAGCACTTTTTCATGAAAGGTGATACTCTTGGAAGTTTTGTCAGTTCTTCGCAGGGGGCGTGAAAGATGAAATAATAACTATGGGCACGAGTAGGACTCGAACCCACGACGTTCTGCTTAGCAGCCAACGCACCTTACCACTAAGCTACGATCGCTGTCATACGCAGCCTTGAAATCGAGCATACGATGCCGGTGTTCCATTCGTCGGGCATGCTTTCCTCCATATTTTTCAGATGAGCTGATGTATGCTTCTTACCGAATTATCTCCAGGTGCTTTGTACAGATCGGCGGCTAGACCGTTCTAGCTACTTTGTTTGACTTAAGTTTGGATATCGTTAAATTCACTTCGCTAATGTCGCTTCACTCAAATTGAATGGTTCTACATAACTGGTGGAATTTTGTTCGCCATCTTGGAAAAGTGGTGGTAAATAGATCAGTAGATTTACATGGCTCCTTGTCGACATCGAGTTGTGGGAATCGCGTACTTGCTTCCATTCCGTCTTGCTCTGGTAGCCCGAATTCGTTATGTGAGATGATGTCGTGTAAGCTATGTCGCCCATACATTCTACCAAAGATTTTTTCTCTACTCAGCCTGGCATTCAAATCTTAATGTCGTAGCTTGGGCATTCCTTGTCAAGGAGCTCGAAGAACCTGTCGTTGGTTTGTTCATCCTATTCTTGAGTGGAGGTTTATTTTGGAAAATTAAACTTTGATGTGGATTGTAGTGATGCGCTCATTCACAAATAAAATCCCAACTACTAATCGCTTTCAAAGAAGACACTTACTTTTTCGACGGTAGCAGTCACCGTAGTGGATATCAGTTTTTTTCGTTTAGGCCCGGACCATCAGATAGCAATTCTTGGATGGCGGTTATATACTTGCTTTTTAGCAGTTTAAGGCTTCCGCTTATTGTTTGGCTCCTTGACCTATTTTTCCAGATGCAAAACCGTAATTCTTTGTCCTTTAATCGTTTGCTAGGTTATCATCATTGGTTTAGTCCGTATCCAAGACTTGTTGGTGGTACGGAACTTTATTTTCTTGCGGAGGGCCAGATCTTTAATTTAAGTCCAAGGACAGGGAGCCGCCCAGATCGCTGCTTATAGGCCTGGGTTGCGAATGTATCGTAGTAGCCCTATATATCTAACGCGTTCACTAGGTAATTCATCCTGAAAATAACTGTAGACGAGACCTTTGATTCCATCTGGAGAAGACTTCGACTGCCGCGCCTGTTGCAGAAAGGAAAGGACATGCCTTAGTGGATGCATTCTCTCTCCTCTCACCCCTCTCTCTCTCTTTGCTGCCACCAACAACTCTCATTGAGGATGTACCCAATCTTCGGTTGAGGTAATAGGCATCTGATGCGCACCGCACCGTGTCTTTTCTTCGAATACTCAGTACATAACAAACTTGTGTCTGAAAAGTTATGGTTGTTTATAAATCTTTAAGATATTTTAGAATAATTTCGTGCTTCAACTCTTTCTCAACTTGCAAAAGCAAAAATCCAACAATTCAAAACAGTTTTTGATGACTCAGATGGTCCCTTCTATTTTGTGTGCCTTTCTTTCCAAAAGAAAAACTGCCTCCAGGCTATGAAACGACCAGCTAGTAAACTAAATGGATAACTTTTCTGCACCACAAGCCTTTTTTGGCACCCGACCCATCAAATAAGCCCTCATCATATCTCTACGAGATTGTTAGTTCCGTTCCAAACCAAAATATAAATATTCAATACGTACTTGTAGTTTCGAAAATATTTTCATTTAATTTTTGCCTTTAATCCTTTTTTGCTGTGTGTCCTTCACCCCATCGATAAACGATGATGCTCGCCCACAAGCAAAAAGTTAACCTTCTATCCATTTTGATGGGAATGGGGCTATCCTTCGGACAGTTTTTCAAGCGTAGAAATATTCAACTTGCGTACAAAATCGCTGGAGGGCATTATTTCGAGAGAATCGCCAACAAGATGTGTTTTTAAATGACAAGTATATGGCACAATAACGTAACCAGAACCACCACCACAGCACTGACATACACACACAAGATTATAATAACAGCCATGGCCATGGGTCGTAAAATTGAATGGTCATTTTGGTTCATTCATTTGTACGAAATTCATTGCCCCACATGTGTTACACAAATTATTATGGCTCTTATGAATTTGAGAGGGTAGAGGGCGGGCGGGTAGTTGGTTGTGGACCAGTGAAAGATTGACAGAGAATGTATAGAGATGGACCGGGGACGATAGTGGTCTGGTTATTTCTGTACCTATTCGAAATAGCCAGAGGAGTTTAAATTTGAGGAAAGGTTTGACAGGATATTTTAATGAACGTTGAAAACTCAAAATTGGTTAGCCGCTGTCAAGCTTGAGTGAAAGAGAAATCAATTTAATATGAAAAGTGTAGATTGTTATATTTTATAGGTAACTGCTAGAATGAGAGAGTTTTGAGTGACTGTCCAAATTTTATAAAAAAATTGCATTTATACATCCGTCTTTAGCAGGTTTTTTGGGTATAAAATCTTAATGCCTTTCGAGCCAAGCAAAGTTTTGAATCTTATACGTTTCTAATTTGAAAATGTTGCGTATCTGACCACTTCATGATTGAAGTAATTGTGATTTGGTGGCATACTTTTTTCAAGTTGACTTACAATACTGAGGACTAATGAGTCGTTGGTATCGGACTGCTGCTGGGACAGGGATCAGTCGTGAAAATTACACAACGGTAAATCCTTATCACCTTATCGAAATGTGATTCGGATTTCTACGCATCAACTTTAAATCCACCAACATAAGCCTCATCTGCTATCACGCCCCCTTTGAGGAAAAGGTGAAGGCACTAAAGACAGGTTCTACGAGGTCCTTGAAAAGACCTATAAGCAATGCCCAAGCCTTGCAATTAAAATTGAACCTGGACATTTGAATGCCAAGCTGAGCAGAGAAAAAATCTTTATTGAAATAATCCGGCAACAAAAGCCTTCACAATACCACTTCCTATTACGGATTCAGGATAATGGAATTCGTTACGGCGGGCGCTAGAAATAATGTTAGCAAATACGCGATTCCCACATCTCAATATCCACAAAGGGACATAGAAATCTCCTGATCAATCAACCGTCATTCGGATTTTAGCTTGCAAAGTGTGGTTACATTCCAATGTGCCAACATTGACTCGGATCACTACTTTGTTGTCAGAAGCGCTTGTACAAATGTATATATCCCGATCGAGACCAACTCGTGAAATGTAAAGAGGAAAGCCGACGTCAACGGCTGCAAATGCTAGAGATTGCTAGATTTCTTTCCGATCGTGTCTATCCGATAACCTCTTTAGAATTGCTGTGCTGCCAGCACAAAGTGTAGATAACCAGTTGCAACACTGACAAGCTATCAGATATGCCGCCTCTGAAGTGTTTTAGGGTGTAAACGTCCATTACACCGAAAGCCCTGATTTGACGATGACTGCCGATGTGGACTCGAGCCGCTTGTGATTTCTACGAGTAGAAGAGGAGAGAGGAGCGCAAACTTCTCAGAAAAAAAAAATAAAAAAGGATAAGGAGTGCGCGTTCCAGAAGATAGAGCGATATCTCAAGAGGAACTTGGTTCGAAAGTTTTACAAAAAGGTAAAACAAACCAACATGGGAACATCGGAATCACAGTCAGTGCTGAGGATATGGAAAAAACACTTTTCAGAGATGTAAAACGGCGTTGACGAGCAATTCCAGCCTGTTGTGTCGAAATTTAACCACTTGGGTTAAGCAGACCACCAACTTCAATCATCCGTCATTGACGAAGTGAAGATAGCGATATCCAAACTCAAGTCAAATAGTGTCCCTGGAACAGCTAACGAACTGTACTAAGCTGCAGGAGATGATTTGGTAAGGAGTATGCACCAGCTCATCTTACAAATTTGGTCGGAGGAAAGCATGCCCCTAAGCATCGTATGCCTGATCCTCAAGGAAGGAGATCCCCTGAACCAACTACAGAAGTATAAGTCTCATAAACATCGCCTACAAGATCTTGTCTGCCGTGCTGTGTGAACGTTTGAAGCCTTTCGTCAAGAACCTGAAAAAAATTTACGCAGTTCCATCATGGTAGGAAGAAGCCTAACGGTCGCTTTTGAGGTCAAAAAAGTTTTTAGACAAGACGATCATGCGTTGTCATGCGATTAATTCAAGATCATTCTTGAAAAGATTCACAATTCACTCCAACGTCAACACCAGAGGCACAATCTTTCCAGAGTCCGCCCAGCTATAGGACAACCAAGATCAACATTTTCGAGCCAACGTCAGTATATACAGATTTAACTTCGAGGTAGTTAAGGACTTCGTCTATCTGGGATCTGCTATGGCTATGGCTGGGATGGCTATAAATACAGACAAAACACCAGCGCTGAAATAAACAAAGTATCACTCTTGCCAATCACTGCTTTTTTGAACTTAGAAGACAATTGAGTATGTATTAAATTCCTCTCTCGAGCAACTAAAGTGTCACTCTACAAAGCCCTCTTTCAAATATTAACTGTTTTCAAATTCCCATTATTGAATCGAAAGTGCGGAAACTGCCTTAATTTTTGAATTGCATACTATCCATTCCCATTGCTACTAAGTTTATCGTTATCACTATCACCGGATGTGAAATCCCTCAAATTTTGTCAAAATATTACAAGTGTGCAAAGATCTGACCCATTCTTCATAGCGACAATAACTTTTTCAATCAATTTAGCATGGCGTCTAAAAAAGCTCATGCTAAATGTTGCTATAGACATTCTCTTATCAATTTTTTTCGGAAATGATGAATTACAGTGAATAAACATCACTCGTGCCTCATCAATAAAAAATTTGGTTATTTTTAATTGTCTCTGACTTATAAAGATAAAAAATGAAGAATGAAAGTCTGATAGACTGAAAAGACTTGAATTGAATTTAGTATAAAAGCAGCGTTCATTCACTTATTTCGTATCAAAACAATTCGTTTGCACACTTTTTGTTAAACAAAACAAACAAACAAAAAAATCAACCAACATGAAATTTCTCCAGTACTTTGCTATCCTAGCAATTCTTGTCCTTTGCTTGACTGCATCAAGCGAGGCTGGATTTGGCAAGCATTTCAGGAAGGAGATGGTAAGACATCAAGGTTATTAAGTTTGAAGAACTTCTTATAAATTTTTGATTGATTTTAGCATAAGGTTGGACACAAAATTGACAACGCTGGAAAGCACGTTGCTCACACAATCCACGAGACCGCTAAGACAGCTGAAGATGCTGGAAAGATTGCAGTTGCTGGAGCCGCTGTTGCTGGTGCATTGTCTTAAAAATAACATTTGAAAAATGTTGCTAATGGTGTTAAAGACAAATATTGTTCTATACATAAAACACTATTGAATAAAAAATGTTTGATTGAAGCTTGTAGTCAGTCGTTTAATGTCAGTCAAATTCCAGAGGCTTTCCCAATATTTAATATTCACTCATCGTTTCTGCAAACGTAAATGCTCACTAATTGACAATTCCAAATACGCTGCTGTTGAAAATGACTGTCCTGAGGGCACATTAACTCCGTTTCAGATGTTGCCTCT
>CAKKXW010000003.1:40504845-40516834 GCA_920937365.1 Sphaerophoria rueppellii | reverse complement strand
TACTATACCTGTTTTATTTACTTCAACCGGCGCGCTATGAAAAATGAGGTAGATGAGGTAGTTAAAATTGGCTCGAGCATCTAGCGCGAGACTGGTGCCAGACTAGCTTTTTTATTTGTTTTCAACTCGCGAGTCTAGAGGCCATCGGCTGAGACAGAACAAGACATTAATACAACAGAGAGAGACAGATAGACACATAGAAGGAAAGAACACATAACAGAAACCTACGTGGCACAGAGGAGGAGACACAGATTTATATTAGGCGTATTTCTTTTTTAGCTCTGAGCAGGGTACGGAGCTGTCAAAAAAAAAACCCGTATTTCTTTTTTAGCTTAGACATATCTGAGCGCTCAACTTTTGTTTATTTTTTCGATCAGACCGTGGTCAGAGCGCGATCTACGAGCTCGGTTAAAATTGATGGAGTAGATGGAGTAAAAAGTATCGCGCGGCCAACTTCATTTATTTTGTCCATATCATGAGTGAGATGACGCGAAAATAAAATAAAACGGTGAAAATCTCGGGCGAAGCAAGTAGTTTTCCGAATGAAGGTATAAAAAATTGTTTTTGTCAGCTTGTCAATTTTTTTTATACATATGTGGCGATTCCGTGCTCAGGTTTGTTTCTTTATTAACTCGGAAAGGTCTGAGCTTACTCTGCTCAGACCGAGCTCGATGAGCTCAGGCTCTACTCCACACCCTGCTTAGAGCTAAAAAAGAAAAACGCCTATTGTCTCATATTATCGCACAGGTAGCCTCAGATAAGCTGGCGATTTTTGTAGAAAAAGAATGCTTACTGCCGAAGCTTGGGCTTGAACCCGCAGCGTCTGGCTTAGCAATCGACTACTCTATCCTCTGAACCATGCTTTTGCCAGGAATAAGAAAGTAAACTTGATTGATTATGTATATTTTTTGTTAGTTCTAAATTGTTTCCCATGAAGAACGAATTTACATTAGGTTCAGAAAGACCTATCATTGAAGTTTCGAGATTTCCTTAATAGACCTTGGCAAGACCCGTGAGCAAAATCTCGGTTGTTAAACAAAAAGCACATCACAACTTACTAATTTTTTTCATAGCTTATCATACTCTGCCGAAGACGAAATCTTCAGATCATCTGTAATGAAACAGAGCCTGGAAACAGAAGTCAAGTTTCTCATTCTAAGTCAGTTAACGCTTGAACAACGTTGAAAATCATTCAAAACTTATTTTAAATGTGTGCTCTCGCTTTCAGGCACTATCCTTAATAATAAATTTATTTATATAATATTTATTCTCAAAGTCCATAGAATCAGCAACTTTCATTTTTTTTTTACATGATATCAGATAATGCGAAAAGAACTTATAGCAAGCAACATTCAACCAATAGTCTTAAGCGAAAGGCCCGCTTTCACTTGAGTCGCGGTATTCCTCTCCCCCTTCGCCCCTCGGGAATAGTGTCGAAGGCTTTCCGGGCCAGAGCATTTTTGTCCACCCGCTCTAAATGACCGAGTCAACTGAGTCTCTGGACCTTTAAGCCTTCTGGTTCCATGTCGTTGGTACAACCCGTAAAGTTCGCTGTTGTATCTTCTTCGCTATTCCCCTTCAATGCACACGGGGCCAAAGATGACCCGAAGAGCTTTCCTCTAGAAACAGCCTAAGGCACTTTCATCCGATTTTGTCAAGGTCCATGCTTCTGCACCATACAGCAGGACTGGGATAATACAATTACAATTTTACCTTAGTTGCTCAAAAGAGGGCTTTTCCACTTTTTCCACAATTGCTTTCTTAGCCCAAAGAAACAGCGATTAGAAAGAGTTACCGGCGTTGATGTTAATGCTAGCGGAGCCTAGCCTATACTACCTCGTCCTATTGTGACGTTCTGTCCACGCTGCGGTGTTTGGTGTCCTTCCTCGAAGACAGCATATACTTCGTTTTTCCCTTATTTCCCACTTAACCCATTTTTGCTGCTTCTGTCTTAATTCTCACAAAGCTACCATTGACATCACGCTGTGTTATTCCCATTATATCAATATCATCGGCGTAAGAGAGAAGTTGAACGGATTGTTGAAAGACAGTGCTTCTGGTGCTGAGGGTGGAGTTCTATACTACCTTCTCAAGAACTATGTTAAAGAAATCGAACGACAGTGCATCGCTTTGTCTGAATCCTTTTATGACGTCGTAAGATTCCGTAAGCTCGTTTCCAACCTTGATGGAACAGTGTGAGTTCTCCGTCATCATTTTGCACAAGCGAGCGGACCTGGCGTCAGGGATGCCAAAACTAGACATAGCTTTATACAGATCGTCTCTGTAGATGCTGTCATAGGCGGCCTTTAAATCGATGAAAAGGTTGTGGGTATCGATTTGGAGTTCATAGGTTTTATCCAGGATGGACCAATCAGATTGTTGACGAAAGGCTTCAAAGTTTAGACGTTCATATATTACGGCAGAGAGGATCTTGTTGACGATGTTAAGTAGACTGATTCCTCTGTAGTTTACGCAGCTTATATAATTATATTAGAGGATCTCCCCGAAATAGAATTTATAAGATATAAAATACTCATAAGTCGTAGTTGCTTGTTTCTTTTAGAACGTCATTTTCTGACATTTCGACGGTCTTACACTTCTAACTACACCATACCATTTGCAAAAGAAATGCGATCATTGTTAGATCTTAGATCATCTGCAAATATAAGAATTTCACTGATTTGAGCAAATAATTTACAGATAAAACAATTATAAAAGTGGTCCTAATTGGCTACCCTGCGGAACACCCGATTTTGAGGCGATCGGCCATTTCCATTCGGTGATGGCACTCTGATGATCAATAGGTAGACAAGAGTCAACAGACCTGATGGTTGTTTGGTGCGCGTTCGAACGACGACTTTGTTTTCCTATTTAAAATACGGTTGGGACGTTGGGAGGCACTTTTTATGACTACTGTTTTTCAAAGTTCAAAAATTGATAATAAAAATTTGTTTAAACAAAATCGAAAAGCTGACCAAGTTGATTTTATAATTATTTATCACAGTAAATTATACATTCCTTATTCAAGCATGAAAAATTAAAGTCATTCATTAATGTCTCAACCCGTCAAAACAAAGCATGTTTCAAAAATTATAAAAACGTAATGGCAATGAGCATTTTTATTTTTCTGTCTCGCCTATAAAATTGAATCTATGTTTTCAATTAATGGCGACTGAATTCACAATTACTATTCCAACAATAAGAACTCGGAGGCAGTTTTTTTTCTTCTTCTATTTTGAACCACAAAAAAAAAAATTGAAAAAAATGAAGCCATCATGATTTCTTGCTACCGAAAAAATATTAATAATTACTATCCTCGACATCATTACTAAAGTCTGTGATTAACGAAAAATAGAAAAAAAGCCACAAACTGCAAAAAAAAAATATTTCAGCACGAAAACTGTTAGTCAGACATTTCCACTCATCTATGCCCGCATTCAGTTTCACAACTCTTTGAATACTTAATAAATACAAACCCTCTTAAAAGTCACTAGATTAAAAAAAGTACTTCCATTCCAGGCACAAAAAATATCCTTCATCCTCCAACAAAATTTTAAAAAATCATCAGATTGCAACAACAAAAGTTTTTCTGGCCTTCCTTTATGCTGTCACTTCAATCAGCTTCACTGGGAAATCACTGTTATATTGAAAGAGCCGAAAAGAAAGAAATAATAAAAAAAAATAGTGTAAGACTGGCTTGAAGCCAATTCCTGAGCATGCTTCACTCTCTGCAATATACAATCAATATTTTCCCAGTTTAAGCCCTCTGTGGTGTTGCGAAGAAAAACAGCATCATGCAGCTCTATAACTTGCATTACCTACACACATACAAGTTGAGGAATTCAAATCAAAATACGATGAGGAAAGGTTAATTTCACGAGAGCTTCTTTTATCCAAATTCAACTGTTCTTACGTCATTTTATTCCTTAATACTCTATCAGCTATAATCAGTAAAATGTTGACTATATTTTCTGCAGCATGTTGCTATCAACATTTCTAGCCCACGATTTTGAATACCCATTACATGATGAGACACCATATTTAAACATTACTAATTACAGCAACATTTGAGTTGAGTACAGCCAAATTTCATGAAACAAATAAAAACCCAATTCGTCAACAAGTTGCTAGAGAACTCTTGTTGATATTAATTTCGAAAGCAAGAATTCTTACTTGAATACAAGTCTTCAGCCCAGAAAGAGCGATATAACTAGTTAGATTCGTAGCGACCAGATTTTTGTTGCTAGAAAATCATTGCAAACTTTTCAACAAATGTTACTGACATGCTGCAACGCAGGAAACATTAATTTGACTATGAAACACGACGAAAACTTAAACTTTAGGACCTTGAGAAATTCAACTTCCCATCACAAAAATACCACAACTTGGGTAAATACTGCCAGGAGTTGGGGAATGTCTAGGTGCTTGTTCGGCTCCAATCTGATAAACATGTGGAGCCACTGTGAATATTCCATTCACCCTCTCCCATCAATAGAACAGGAAGTATCAGACATTTTATGGCGAAAATATACTTTCGCTCGTGCCCTTGCTCTTCCGGCAGCAACTCCGAGTACACTTCATGATGACGATGACGACGTTATTTGGCTGGCTCAGACACCCAAACAAACGTCAACAACCATGCCAAACCGTAACCCAGCTTGTTGTGAACCATAAAGTATCCGGTCCTTGCTATCGTAGTCGTCTGGCACGTTCGGTTGTTTCGTTCTTGGTTACACATTGACGACGACGATTGACGCGAAGTGGTGCATCGTATAACGTATACTATGATAGTACTACGGATGATGGCAGCAGAGGCGGCGAATAGTCCTTGAATGAAAGTAAAACCATTGCATGAATTCGGAGCCAGCCGGTAGTAGAGGCTTTGCATTGTGCAAAAGAGCATAAGGAGTCCTGATACGGCATTGTGATGCACTTGCAGTTACTATGCGAATAGACATTTTCATTTGGTGATTTAAGTCCTTGTAAACGAATGGATATGGGTAGAGGTAGGAAGATGATCCGTATATACTCTTTCATTAGTGCAATTTGGGGTTCATCGAAGGTTGGGTACCCACGAGGCGAGGGTTTTTGCTATGTGATAAAATGCACAATTTTACGCTAGGCCAAAAGAGAGGAATGTTGAATCGTTGTAGTGTTTGTATGGGTTTAGTTGTACTGGTTTTGTGTATTTGTAGGATAATTCTTTTGTAAGCTGTTCTTTGCTATGTTTACGCTAAAGAGATGGCTTTTGCTAATGCCAACAACTTTTAAAAGGGATGAGCTTGACTCTGAAGAAGGTTTGATATTCTTATCAAAAATCAAAGAGAAATTCTTGCTTTGGATTTGACAATGTTGTCGTTATAAATTTGAATATTCGCTCTGATGAAGTCGGGCGATATGAATGTTAAAAGGACTGTTGAGATACAGTACTTTTTTGGTGGATTTCTGAGAGTTCGATCGATTCTGAACTTTTCCAATCTGCGACCACTATCGTTATAGGGCAGAAATGATCGTTAAGTTTTATCAGTACACGACGCTAGTAGTTTTGTGCATTTATAACATACAAGCTCGACCTCCAATTTATTTTTTATATTTATTTAGCTTAGTACAAGCTTTAACTTTTAAACTGGAAGGCTCAATCATAAACAAGACTCCTATGATAATAGCAGAATATGATATTTAATTTCCTTGTTGAGAGCTTAGGCCGACGGAAGATAGTCGGATTGAACTGTACGATCTTTTTTCTTCCACCTCCTTGCAATAATGACTGTAATGCTTTTATCAATATGTTTGATTAGTATCTCGAAAACGTAAGCTAAATATGCTGATTTCACTGACGTTAATCACGCGACTTAGCGAAGTAGATTAAGCAAATCTCGACTTTTCTGGGATTTAGGGTACATATTAGAACATCAAAACGTAGAATAATAGCACATTCAGTATATTACTACGTTTCGTATTCCATAAATCCAAGAAAAGTCCAGCTGTATCGTTAATCTACTTACTTCGCTAAGTCTCGTTATGTTCAACATAATATAAAAAACTCACTCCACTCTGGTGAAGTGAAATCACAAAAAATCAACAAACAAACAAAACATACCCTAAAGGCACAAAAATAATGCAATTTTGATAACTTAAGCACGCTTAAGTGAACTATCGTATTCACATGAACCCTTTGATCAAACCATAATAGGCGTGTTTTATTATGCATATATCGGGGTAAGGGTTAATTTTTTACACACAAAACAACACCAACCTAGGACCCCCATACCTATCGGGATTTATTTTAGTATGTTATGGCCATAGACATAGAGATAAATATAATAGTAACTAGCTGTACCCTGCCACGCTTCGCAGTGGCACATGTGATTGGATGGTTGAGAAATGAGAAACAAAACAAAGATTACATTTCATATAAATTAAATTTTGCAATATTTTTTGTGATTGCAAATGCTATAAATTAAAGGCCTAAACTGCTATCCGTTTCCCGCTACCCCGTAACCTCGTTACTCTCTATCCTACCGTACACCCTAACTGCTACCCATATATGCCCTCTACATACTCCCGCTTCCTGTCACTCCTCTAACCCGCTACTCCACTACCCTGCTCATATTTCATTAACGACTTGGTCGATTTTTCACAAAATACTTTAAAACTCATTCACGCCACTACCCGAACATTCTATCAAAATTCGGTGAGTCGAACTCAATACCACAGAAACAATCAAAAATACATGTGCATCACATAATCCGGTAAAAATTTCAAATAAACTCTACAGTACGAACAATTGAAATTTTCATGACACACGATATGAAATGATCTTAAATATTCAGTATTATTATATTATAATAACATGAATCAAACCACACACACGTTGTTCAATGAAATTTAACATTTTCAATTGTGTCCCTAGCTTAGTGATTGGGGGCTTTGGTTGCTAAGCCGAACGTTGTGGGTTCGAGTCCTACTCGTGTCCATAGTTTTCATTTCATCTTTCACGGACACTGCCTCTTGCGAAGAACTGACAAAACTTCCAAGAGTATCATCTGTCATGAAAAAGTGTTTCTCAACTTTGCCGTTCGAAAGTGGCGTTAAACTGTAGGTCCTCTCAATTCTTCACACTCACCTAGAGAATTGTTGATGAGAGTAAGCCACTTAGGCCTTGGTTCTTCAAGAGTTGTCACGCCACTCTAATTATTAGTCATTTTCCAATAAAAATAATCTAACATTTTCAGAGGGTTTCACAAATTAAACAAATTCAACAAATCTAAAAAATCAGACCTAGCAGATTTCGTACTTCCTTGTTTGATAAAAATAAGACCTTAACTTTTGCACCCCGCTTAACTCTATTCACGGCCCTACTACGCTCTACCTGTTATCCGCTACCTGCTTCCTGCCACTCGGTACCCCGTTACCCTACTACCCGTTACCCTACTACCCGTTACCCTACTACCCGTTACCCGCTACTTCTACACGCTACTTGTCACCCCATTACCTGCTACCAACTACCTCGCTACTCCACTACCAGCTTTCCTGGTCATATCTCATAAACGGCTTGGTCGATTTTATACAAAATACTAACATTTACGTCACTACCCAAACGTTCCCTCAAAATACGATGACAAACGCTCCACTGGTACAAAAGTAGTGAGTCAAACTAAGCAACAAATCTAAAAAAAGAAAAAAATCGAATATTCGTAGCTATATTGATATATTTTGCTGAAGTGAGAAAAGCATTATTTTTTAACATTTGCACCGTTTGTTATTTGAAAAGTTTACATTTTGTTTTTTAGCAACCTTCTACCCTTATTCCTCTTTAGTTTGAAACAAAAATTAAGAAAATCGATCAAACGGTTGTTGAGTTTTTCGTGCGTACACAAACCAACATAACATTTTTATATATATATAGATAGAGCATGAAAGGTAGCTTGAAAAGTGTTACATCGGACTGTATCAAAGAAGACGAAGTTCCCCTTTCTCTCTCTGAGCTCTTTTGTATGACAACAATAATTTTGATTTAGACGTTTCCTTTATTTTTCGATAAGCAAAATAATTCTTCATCAGCGCTGTATTCACTTCATGATGTAAGTTCTAACGCCGGCACAACTGTCATTTTCTTGCTGGCCATTTTATCGACTGCAATTCAATTTATTGTTTTGCCTTTGCCAAGGGAAATTTTGCAGAGCTGGCTACTGAGTAGTAAAAAAACCACGGCTGCGGAAACTAATATATAATCATCTAACTCTCTCCTTCAAAAACATTACAATCCCCACGCTCAGCATTTGATTGCCATCAAACATTTTGTTGAGACTAGAAAGCTTATAGAGTTTCGACCAGAAGGCTACATTGAATTTTTTTCAACTTCAAGTTTTCAAGAGAAGCTATCGCACCAAACTTGACAAACAGGCGCGGATCCAGAATTTTTTTCTGGAGGGGGTCACAGGATAGAAAAATACCAAGAATAATACCAAGAATAACCAAATAAACGAAGCAAACCAAATTTCTTCAAGTAATACAAAATAATCATTACATTGATATATAAATTTATTGTGTGTATACAATTATAAACTATTTAGGGATATAAAAAATGTAGGCAGGTACTCTCAAAACTACAGCCCGACTCTGAGGACCCTCACTGACACCTCACAAGTCACAAATTGAGGTGAAATGATTTTTGTGACTTTTTTCATATTCTGGTGCAGAGTCACGACTTGTGACAGTCACAAAAATTTTCAAATTTGTGACCTGTCTCAGACCAGGTAACAAGAAACATATTGCTGTTATTTTGAAATTTCTGTTTGAGGTTCCATGTTTGTTGTTAACGATTCCTATATCTGTAAATGAAGAAAAATGGAAGTTGAATTTTGCTATCCAGGAAATTTTTTACAATATGACTGGTCATTTACTGCTAAGAAAAATATCTTTTACCTTGCATTTTTTAATTTCAAATAGTTTTTTCACTTCTTCAGATTTCAGAAAGCAGAAACTCGAAAACAAAGAAGATCGGATACTGCCTTACGTTTTACCCTCCGGGTACCACAAATTGTATTTAACCATTACCTCGTGTATATGAATAAATGAAAAAAAAAGCAACAAAAATCTGGTGGTATGTTGAAGTTTACTGAGATAGTATTATTAAAAACACGCACACTCTAGCAGTAAACTTGTAGACATTGTCATTTTGACAGCTTGATTTCCAATCTCCCTTTTGACTCATCTGGGGTTGAAACAACAATAATTTTACTCACCATGCTGAGTTGAATATTGTTGCCAGTTTTCTTGTGACTGTTATTTCAGAATTCCTATTTGTAATCGAGTCACAACTACCCTCACAAGAAATCAGTCACAAGCGCTTGTGACTTGTGCCTCTGCAGAATCGGGCTGTAAGAAACATCTTAGCCAATAAATATTTTTATTATGAATTTTCTTCTGAACCGTTTTCTCGTGTTTTTTCAAATGACTTGGCGCCTTTTATGGTAGCGTGGCTAACTTCACAGTTTGCAATCAAAGCATTGAAAGAACAACAGTCCATTGTTGATTTCAGTGTCGTTGGAATCAAGATAGTTTTTATTGAATTTTGCAATAAAAAAAGAAGGTAACAAAATTAAAACCAGAAAATAAACAGCAAAAGTAAGAAGATAAAACAAGGATTCATTTGACGGACGCTTCAGTGCTTAATTACCGTACCCGATCACAGCAAATCAAATAAGTTTTAATTGAAGTCATGTTTTTTCATAGACACCCCTATTGCAGAGTTCCTCGTAGCCGAAGGAATACGAAAATATTATAATCATAGGTCCCGAACGAAATCAAAAGAGGCATTGTCAAATACAATTCAATTATTCTGTTTTTCGGAATCAGTTGACTACTTCAAAACTTGAAATTCAAAACAAATTAAATTTCTACGACGTGTATTCAGAGTAAATTTTAGGGTTTTTTTTTTACTAAGGCCGTGTGCGAATTGGGTTAAAAAGTAGTTAAAACTTGACGTTTGGTTAAAATTTGACACTTCGCTTTGAATAAAATTAGACTAGCTGCGGAGCAGGTTAAAATATGACAGGGGTGGTTAAAAATTCATCCATTTTTAACCACAGTTCATCCAATTCGCACACGGCCTAAAGATGAATTTGATAGCAAGTTTTTTTGTATTTCTGTATTTATTCGGTGCAGTCACCATTTACAAAATCATCAATTTTTTGATTTTGCGGATCTGCAACATGTAAAAAACAATTAACTCCAAAAAACGAGTGAATTGGATGCTATTTGTTGGCATTTCCAGCCCGGCCATTTTAAATACAGCTTATTCGATGAAGGTTCAAAAAATTGTGCTTTAACTTTTCTCTTTCTAAAAAAAAAGTTTGTATCTTCCCATAAAAAGTATATCAATGAGGACTGGACTATTTACACAGTTGTTTATAATTTGTTTTTATTTGTTTTAATGTCTCAAAAAGATTGCCACTTTTATTTGTTTTACAGTTTTTTCAACATTTTTCATTCGTCGTGTGGATTGTTTCTACAGTTAAAAATTCTGGTTCTAGAATTCTTTTCAGAGGGCAGAAAAGTAAGATAATTGTGGTCATTTGGTTATTTCCCGGTGCTTAAGTTAGCAAAAACAAGGTTTTGTTTGTTTGGTTTTTTTTTTCTATTCGACTTGCGATTTAACTCTATTTTGTCAAATGTGACCTGTTTGGGGGGGGGGGGAGTCATGCCCCCCGTGACCCCCCCCCCCTTGGATCCGCGCTTGTTGACAAACATAATGCATATAGCACAGATAATAAACATGTACATGTATTGTGAAAAAGTTGGGAGTGATGATTTCACTCCCTGAGGGAGTGATGGGTAAGCACTCCTTTTCTATTTTGGAAAAGGCCATAAGAGAGAGAGAGAATCGGCTTTCTATGAGAATCGTGACTTCCGCCAGCAGTTACTGATTTGATTTTTCAAATTTAGGCAGATTTTGCTATCCCTTAATTTTGAAATAAAATGTGTTTGATCAAAGTTTTTTTTTTTTTCAAAATGTTTTGATTGCTGTGTTGAAAAAAGTACGTGCTTAATAAATGAAGAGATTTACAAAAAATAAATATCGCATCATAAGAAAAATTGCTTATCAAAAATACAAATTTTATTCATAGTTTTTTAATTCTTTTTGTTTAAAAAATTTATTTTTCCTCCAATAGTTATACAGTTTAAATGTCGAATTTTATGCTTATTAAGAAATGTTTGCGAAAAATGTTTTTATTTTGATGGAATTCTCTTTGAAAAAAGTACGACTTTTGTCCATTTTGGAGTTTTCGAGCCTTTACTTCTAAATAACGAAGTACTTAATTGAAATTTTGCTCCAATAGTTTTTGTCTACAGAATGACACCTTAATCATTTCAATACGATATTTCTTCGCTTCACAATACCATTTAAAAAAAAAACGCAGTTTTGGTCCGGATCCGGAACACTCTTAAAGAAAAATGCTCAAGGAGTTTAAAGAAAATCGTAGGAGCCGTTCTTGTGAAAATTGAAACTTTTGGTTTTTAGACAAAAAAATTGTATTAGATTCTAGTTAGTACTTTTAGAATATGTTTCAAGCCTTTTAATGCAATTTTATTAACTTTTAAACGACTTTTTTCAAGAGTTTTCGAACGTAAACACGATAGGTTAGACAGATCAAATTGTATGGTGGCTACCAGAGATTAAAATGAGTATGTTTGAACAGTTCGAACACGTCCAACTTTTTCTTGTGTGCTTGTTCATACTCGTTCGTTTGCAACCCTTATTTATGAATAAATTGATTCATAAGTAAAAAGGCTTGTAAGTCAAACCAAGCAAGCAGAGGAAACTCGTAAATATTTTTCGGTTTCGATCATTTCAAGTCAAATTGATTCACAAGCAATTTGTTTGCTTGTACTTACTCAATCATGTTCGAGTTTTCGGGTAAAATTGATTGGATGTTTCAATTTTTTTTTTCTCTACGAAGAAAAAAAAGAAAGATGTAGGCTT
>CAKKXW010000003.1:40438833-40493253 GCA_920937365.1 Sphaerophoria rueppellii | reverse complement strand
TTTTTATTTTTTTTATAAAGCCACTGTCCATGAGTGACCGAACATCTCGAGATTCTCGGTATGTGCATCACTGACCACCTCTTGTGGACTGACCATATACTCGATGTCGCCAAAAATGCCGCAAGATGTTTGGGTTTCTTAAGACGGTGCAGGAAATTTTTCTCCCCGTCTGATCTGGCTATTATCTATAAAACCTATATCCGTCCAAAGCTTGAGTACAATTCACATCTCTGGGCTGGTGTTCCAGATAAGGGCTATAAAAAAAAAAAAATTCGAATCGAAATGGATGGAAAAGCCGAAGTTCAGCGTTACTGCGAAATAAATATGGACTGAAATATTTTTTTTATTTTTCTTTTATAAATTATTATAAATGAATTAACATTTATAATTTAAAATTGTAAATATTTCATTTTATTTTGGTAATGTGTGGGATAAGTTGAGGGATTTTTATAAGATCTGTGTGGGATAAAAGGGATTTTTCGCACCGTGTGAGGGAAAAACGAGTTCAAAAGTCTGGCAACACTGAGTCAGTCAGTATACAAGTTTGAAGTCAATCGGACCAGTGGTATTATATATTCTCTATGGTGCTGTGGGTGCGTTTACAGACAGACAGATGGACGGAATCGCCGGACCCACTTTTTTCGATTTCGCTATCATCGTAATGTCATATCTCATCAAAAATGAACTTTTTTTGTTAGAAGCTACTAAGTAGTGAAAAAACATGGCTTATATTTTTAATAATTGTAAAAAAATTTTGAATTCAAAATTTCTCCTCGTTGATAGTGGTAGCCTCTAGAGCTCATATTAAACAACCAATGCACTGGTTTGTGCATATGCTAAGACCGACACGACTAGTTCACAATGGTGCAAGTTTCATTTAGCCTGGGCAAGTTACCTTCTTGCATGTGATAAAAAATAATATCGTAAGCTTAAGATTATAAAAAAATAAATAGAGTGGCGCGACAGCTCTTGAAGAGTCAAGGCCTAAGTGGCTTACTTTCATCAACAATTCTCTAGGTGCGTGTGAAGAATTGAGGGGACATACAATTTAACGCCGATTCCGAACGGCAAGCTTAAGATTATATACGAGATAAAAACGATATAAGAAATAGACACATAAGAAAAAAACATTCCTAACCTCAAATCAAATGCAATAAACTTCCAATTTGAGCTTTAGTTGGGTTGAATCACAACAGTTCGTTTGAATTAGGTCTTGAATTGTAGCTCACAAATGCTTTTGCTATAGTTATCTGCTTGACCAGCCGTTATTAGATCGTTGTGGAATGGACCAAGTTTTTTTTTATGGCCACTCCAGCCACGCTGAGACTAGACACTAGACTAGACTGATTTGTATTTATCGGCTTCAACGAAGAATGCAGACTTTTGAAGCTAAGTTTGTAATACTTTATGATTTGAAGTTTTGTTGCTAAATTATTTGGCTTAACATAGCTGCTGGTCTATTTGTAGCAACTAAACAATGTTCCTCGCCATTTCTTTCCATCCAAGTTATAACCATCTTCCGGACTCGCATAATTATCGAACCAACCATGATGCCTTATATTGTAGTCACCATTTATTGGTTCTACAATATGGTTGAACATTAAAGCTGTCCAAAAATTTAACATCAATAATTCAAACGGGTAAGCAAAATCATTAATTTTCAATTGCTTTATTCACAAGACCAAATTGTTGACAACTCCCACTTTGTCCTGACCTTTACTTTAATACCAACAAACAATTAAAGTAGCTTTAAGCACTCACTGATGTCTACGCACAAATCCAAACGTTCTTTTATTATGTCAGTGGCGACGAAAATCTGGCACATAAAATATTCACAGACTAACTATACCAATTTGCCACCCTCTCTGACGCCCTTAAGCCAACTCAACGCAATACTATCATTTATTTTAGTCATTTTGGAAACTCCTACTGAAAAACTACACTCATGACTTCTGGAATGTTAAAAGCACCCTATGACTTTCACTATTCAATCTGCAATCTTGAAGGTTTTCACTCCAATCAATATCGATCTCAAATTGATTCAAAATTTCATTTGAAAATTATAAACAAACACCACCTGGGAGTGTGTCATAGACTCACAGGTGTGTACACAATCTTTAAAACCCCCTAAATCATTTTAATTAGAAATTCGGTTCATAACACCGAGCCATTTGCTTATCAGAAAAAAAGATAAGAATCACTTAAAAATGAGAACGAAAGTGGTGGAATCTAAATCGGCTTATCGCCGTATAAAGACTGTCAACATAACAGATTCAGACTAAACGTGATTCATTGATGTTTGGCAATGGCAAGGCCTTTTTGTATTTTTTTATTTTTATTTACATTTAAAATGTATTCTTAGATAAGGAAATTTCATTGTTGATAAGAAACTTCGACTGGAAATTAATGAATAAGGCGTACCGCGGAAAAAGTTTAGTATTTTGACAAGTGATTTAAATAAAAGATTGTTGAAAATGCGTACTTCAGAGAGGATTACCCAACGAAAAATGTGTAATAGCGTGGGCCAAATGCAAAATTGAAAACGTGTTCCTTCTATTGAAAGAGCTGGCACTGGACTCAAATGAAAAATTCGAATATTAACTGATTTAGGAAACTTATTCTTCACTTCAATCATTCAAATAATTTCTACGAGCTTCTAATTCTGCAAAATGACTACTCAAGTGACGAGAAAGAACCAGATTGCGTCACCGAAACCGAGTAAAGAATACATTGAAAACTATTTTTAAATAGCAAAACCCCTGATTTGACGAAGAACGAAGGCAGCCCCACAGGAGGACAATAACTGCTCGTGAGGACGTGAGCTCTACGAGACGACAAGGAGAGAGGAACACAGAGTTCTCAAAAGCAAAAGGGGCAGCATGTGTAGCGTTTGGAAGTTTTAGCGGAAGGTAAAACAGTATAACGGCAATGACGAACAAAATTCCACAATAAGGCAGGAGCCATTCGTAGACACGACAATATCCAACGGTTCCGTTAAGCTGACCTAGAAGAAATCGGCAATATCACGGCTGAAATATTACACAGTCGCTGGAGCATGTGTTCTATAGCTGTGGAGCAGGTGACGATCTAGATAGGAGCATTAATCAAATCATCATTAGGGAAAGAGAAGGGCATATGCAGAGAAGGTGAGAGATGGTGTCCTCTTCTTCTTCGTCCATACAACTCCTGCAGAAGTCATTTAAGACCAAACGTATTGTGTGTCTGCCAATAACACAGTGTAATGTGAGGACACCTATTAGGGAGCTAATATGAGATCTGCTTTGAGATAACAAGCCTTTGGAGCGATTTAAGTCAAGTGAGGGCCATACGAGTTTTGTGGCTGCGCATGTTGGTAACTTATACAACAAGTGCTTGTTATCGTTGAGGCAGCTAACATGTAGCTATCGGTATGGTATACCTAACTTTTCTCTTTCAGGTGAGGTAAGTATGACGATTCCATTTAAAGCGAGTTTTCAACGTTCAGGGTCGTCATAGCAGAAATGGTAACAGATGTGTCAACATTGTCAAAAGCGCCCAGAAGGCAACCAGTATTCGATAGTTCTAACCAGAGTATGCAAAGCTGTTTCTACCGATTTCCCCATGCAGAAAGCATGCTAATACATATAGATAGTCTTTTATCAGTGCTATTACCTGAATAGATATCGATCAATCGTTCCAGAGTTTTAAGAATAAATGATGATAAGCTAATAGGGCTAAAATCTGTTGGGGTGGCATGCGAGTATTTTCCCGCTTTGGGGATGAATACTACCTTTACTTCTCTCCATCGCTGAGGTATATGTACCAGATCTAGATAACTCAATGATGGACAAAGTTATAGCACTGTGGCTCAAGTTAAGAAAGTTAAATTATTGCCAGATCTGGGAGGGTTTGTTGTATTAACGGATTTGGAGCTATGTGGCAAGTGCGTGTCCAGTAGCAGGTTTATCGTTTCTTCGCAAGAGTTGGTCCATGTACTATCTGCGTTCTAAAGACAACCGGGCATGGTTGAATATGTCAAGATAATCTTTCTTAATCTCGATGCCTTCGAAGATTCTTCTATTGAGTTACAAAAGGATTTCTTGGCTGTTCTCAAATTTGTTTATACTTTTTAAGGGATTTCTTAAAGAAGTCCCAATCGTTAGTGTTTCTAGTTCAGTAGTCCACCAGTAAAAATAAAAAAATAAATAGAGTGTCGCAACAGCTCTTGAAGAGCCAAGGCCTAAGTGGCTTACTCTCATCAACAATTCTCTAGGTGCGTGTGAAGAATTGAGGGGATCTACAATTTAACGCCGATTCCGAACGGCAAAGTTGAGAAGCACTTTTTCATGACAGATGGTACTCTTAGAAGTTTTGTCAGTTCTTCGTAAGAGGCAGTGTCCGTGAAGATGAAATTAAAACTTTGGGCATGAGTAGGATTCGAACCCACGACGTTCTGCGTAGCAGCCAACGCACCTAACCACTAAGCTACGGGCACTACTACTACACTAGTAGTCCACCAGTATGGTTTCTGTTTTCCCCTGACTGTAGTAAGGTGAGCAGTTTCCATGGTCTTATTGAGGGCTACTACCGTATAGCTAGACCCCTAAAGTTACAATAATCATCAGTTGCCAACCATTACAGCCAGTTAACACCATAAAACAAATAATAATAAGTTACCAGCCGCACGGAACCAGAAACAAACGAAATCGAACCAGAAGCAAATTAGTTGCTAACCGGACTCACGAATATCAAACAAGACCTGGACGAGAGCTTCAGTTTCAGCGTCTGCCAACGGTCAGAGGAAATTGTGACATCGATATTACTTCCTGCCAATGACCGCAACCACGATTTTATTTTGTTCCTTAAAAGTACATCACTTAATGGTTTAGTGAGAGGTTCTCTCGGAACGTTTGGGAGTGCTGTCACAAGAAGCACAAAATTACTTAAAGAAGGCTTTAAGAAGTATTATAAGCTCTTATCCCGCTTCTTTAAGACTTTTTTATGTACCTATTAAGTACATAAAAGGCGAAAGTGGGCGGTCCGATAGAATGAATTAAGAAGATAATTTGGTTCTTATTGAGGTTTTTAAACGGAATATTTTCCTTCTTATATACTTCTTAGCGTCTTCTTAAACACTTCTTTTCGCACTCTTAACTCCTTCTTACAAAATTCGTAGACAAAAAAAGAAATTATCAGTGAATTCTACATCTAGTTTTTGTTTCTCTGATTCTCATCTATTTTAATAGTATTTGTTTTGATTTCTTTTTTCTTCTTCAACAGTTTGGCTTGTTGTTGGTATATTTTCTCGATTTACAAAGTCCCTCTCAATTCTCTAATGCGCCGCCTCACCTTCACTCTTGCTTGGTTACATAATATCTAGGCCTTCTGCCAGTTACTTTAATGTCTTTTAAGCAAGCAAATCAATGCAATGCAATGCAACCATGCAAAACACGAGCACAGTTGCTAAAAATTTTCTGTGAACTTTAAGAATGAAATGAAAATGGACTACTGGAAATAATTATCTTAAAGAAGGATTTAAGGAGCTCTAAACAAACCTTTATAAAAAAAACCGATTTAAGAACCTTTTAAGAATTCTTTAAGAAGGAACAAGCAGAACGAATTAAGAATTCAAAGAAATAGACGATTTAAGTAGGAAAAAATACCGAATTAAGAAGTTAAGAAGCGGTGAGACCCATTTAAGAACAAAATAAGAATGAATGAAGAAATGTGCAACCGATTTAATACCATTTTGTGTTACTTGTGGTTGTTGTGCAATTTGTGTTTTTTGGGAATGGGAGTGGACTCTTCCAGGGACCTTTGTCACTTTGACGCAGCTGGTCTTTGTTTTGGCTGAAATGGATTTAGCCCACTCAATTTTTCTGTTATGGATAGGATTACTTCCATCCCAACATGTTGCACCAGCGGATTTTAGTATTCTTATTGCATAACTGTGTTGATTGTATAAGCTCTTAGATTAGTTGACAGTCTTCGCAGTGGTAGCAGGGTCATTATTTACAACCCTACTAACACAAGGAAGGCTTCCGCTAGAAGCAGCCTGGAGAGGTTTAATCTCGTAAGTAGTGGAAGGACCATCATCCACATTCCGTCCACTACCGACCTGAGAAGGCGCTGTCGCGACAGAACGAATAAGAACTGCGCAAGAAGTGATGGGAACTAAACAAACTAAACAAAACGCAATTGTGTGCCAAAAATTTTTTTAGGTTTAGGTTAGGTTTAGTGGGCTGACAGCTGGTGTTGTTACCCCCACAGTTAGATCAATGTTGATATACTGTGGTACCCTGAAAAAAAGTATAGAATATGACCTTCAAAAAATGCAGGAAGTAAGTTAGTAATCAAGTTGAGGGACGCTGACTCATTTTTTAAGGAAAAATAAATTCTTGTTTTAGGTGCAAACAAGTGCAAATTATAAATTCATTGATAAGTTCTGAGTCAATTTTTAATAACCTTTTTATTGATTGTTTTTGACTATCAACCAAAAACCCCAATCTGATAAAATGGTTCTTTCAATTATCTTCGTCATGCACGCAGTCCAATTACAAATCACCCTGAAACGAAACTCAAGTGTTGTTTTCACTTTCAACGGAATGTAGTTCATATTCGTATCATCTATTAGTCAAGTTAAGATTAAAAAACCCACTCTGAACTGTTTAGAAAATCAAAATTAAATTTTGTTCTAAAGCATAAACAAATCATTTTTATAAAGTGTTCAGTGTTTTTTTTTTTTTAAAGACAAGATTGTGATCTTTAAAAATTATTGTTCAAGTATGTAATCGAATGAATATTGATTGTTGACTTCGAAGTATAAACATTGTTTTTCAGACTTAATCATAGATCTTTAATTAACTGAATATGGAATGTATATATACCCACTTATGTAACACTTCTTTTTCAATTTCTATGTCTTTTGGTATCAAACTCTACGTCAACACTTCATCGCAAGCTGTCTGCTTTGATTTTTGACACTATATCTAATAGAACCGACTTATCTATATGTTCCCGGAATCGTCCTTCTTTACAGAAGGACAAGAAAATTAATGTAGGTCTGACATCTCGAACGTGTCTTAGAACCAAGGCGCCCCTGTTTTTGGCTGAGCACGTTACTCTCGGAGTCGTCATTGAGTAATCAGAACTGGTTACGAAATATTTTCAATTTCGATTTTAATCAGAGATTTTAGACCTACATTATAATCCTATCAATCAGATCTTATCTTGTCTCTCCCTATTATCACACTTTGTTCGCCTTTTTTTTGATTAACAAAATTCACTCCATGGACAGGAAAAAAGATAAAACAAATCAATAACCAAAAACGTCTAGATACAATACTAACATCATTTTTGTTGTTATTGTCATTAGTTTCCCACCCAGGGCTTCAGCTATGTAAATCAGATACAACTTACCTTAATTAGCTTACTCTTTTACGACAGCGCTTCTGTCCTGCCGAGCCCATAATCCCATATGGACATGGATTGAGCGATAAGCAAAAACAACATCGAAATTAATAAGAACTTCCACTCCGGAAAGAACACACACCAAGGTCGAATTTTCCCTTATACAAGGATTATAACCCAACCATAAAAATGCCCTTAATGTATTATGCTTGCAGAGGTATTGACAGTAACGTGTTAGGTAGGACGAACTCGGTAAGTTTTTTGTTTCTTTAGAAAAAGGAGGAGGAAAGAGAATTGGTCTTACGAAGGTCTTTCTTTGATAAAATTACCGTCATAACATTCGTCAAGGGAAATTGTTGTCAATAAAGTTGAAATATGCATCCCAGCACGGTGTCTCATAAACACAATTTATACTATACTACATTCTGGTATTGTTCACTATGGCGTATGAGTACTATTTTTGCTTCTGTTTCCACGATCAATCGATGTTTGCTTTCCCACTGCAAAAGCCAAAAATCAACTTTTCTGTTTTGAAAATAGAAACACTCTTTTTATCTGAACATACACATATGTATTGAATGCATTTCTGTAAGTGCAATGTTCAATTGCAAATATTTGTCTATTTATTTTTGGAATTGCACGACATGTTTTTCGTTCTTCAGTTCAGTTTTTAAAGGTCAATACTATTAAATGAGTTTCGTGATTTGCTTTCTTCTCTTTTAAAAGTATTGAAATAGAAAAATTCATTTTTTTTTTCGAAGCAATCACGAATCGTAAATGTTAATTTATCATCATGTTGAAACGATTGTGCCTGCAGGGAATTTGTGCAGTTGCTCGAATGCCATAACAATTAACACTTTGGTAAGTAAAATAAACGTGTAATTTTGTTAGTTGAACGTTAAAAAACAACGTGATGTTAATTAGATTTTGTTGAACAGATGTAATTCAAGTGAATGAGACTAGGTGAATAACCTTTTCAATAGGAATAATAATATTCGATGATGTTGCTGAGATATTTGATGATTTACAGTAGGTAGATCTTTTAGTCAATTAAGCTTCCTCCATCGGCTTCTATGCAAATAATAAAACTCTACCCTGTGCTTATTAGGAAGCGAATAATAAACGGAACAACTGGGAAGACAGTCCGCCTCCGCAGTTGATGAAAAATATTTCTCCAACGAACCCGAGACATAGATAAAAACTAAGAAATCGTGGCTCAAACTTTTTAATATTGAATCAAATAAGTTTTTATTCATATTCAAAAACTTATTCATTTTTGTCAGTGTCTCATGGTTCATGCATTTCATTGTTTGTTCTATGTTTCTCCACGTTAGTCTCCACCTCGAAAATTAAAGAGAATAGAAGACAGAATGTCTGGCACATAAGTGATAATTTGTTGAAGAAAAACAATATAATTACTTGCACTTCTTTGCCAACTTTTTTATTTCTGGAAAAATGCAAGTCGATCCTCATAAGAAGGGATATTATTGATGTCAATATGAATCTCATAATGAGTAGGAAAGATAGTCTTAGGTCAAACTGTAATAAAAGGCATGGTTAACGTAAGGGTCGAGAAATTCTTTGGACTAACGTTTAATAACCCTAAATAAACTTCGTTGACGATAGGTACTGATAGTTTGTTCTGAAAAATGTGACTTGAGAGTCCCTAACATTAAAAACACAAGTAAAAATGTGTTTGGAGATAGCATAACCATATAATGTATATGGTAACGCTTTTTGGAAATTGTCATTGTCTGACATATTCTTGGATTTAAGATTCAAATTATTCTTTTCACGCCTCTTAGAAAACCTATTTAGGATTCATTGGATGAAATATGATTCGAATTTTGCTATTTCGATAACTCAACGGTACATAGTTAATAGCTAGGATAAATAAAAAGGGTTCTAAATGACTGCCTGACCTGTCTATGAAAGATTTTGAGTAAGAGTACCTGAATGTAATTTGAAAAGATTAAAAGAAAACCATTCAACTAGCGTAACGGGTACAATGGTTGGCATCCCTAATTTTTGTACTAAATATTGGCACCCCTCATGAAATTAAGAATTTACGAATAACTACTATACCTAGGAACTTAAAAAATCATATTTTTACATAAGATGTATCAATTTTCTACAATTCTGCATTTTTATTGAGAATTATTTCAATCTTATTTTATTTTTATCAGTAAAAAAGTAAAGTCGTTCTAAATTCGTAAAAAAGCGCTAAAAATACAGTGTTCCCGCTAAGGAGACTAAATTTTGTCCGTTTTTAAATTTTTTTAAAGTTTTTGGATGAATATTTATTTTTTGAAATATGGAAATATAACAAATTAAATATTTGAAATTGTTGTTTTGTAAATTTTTTTTTTAATTGTTAAAACAGGGGTGCCAATAATTGGTCCAATATAAAGTTGTGGTTTAATTATTGGCAGGGGAGTGCCAATGATTCGTGCTATGGGGCATCAGTTATTGGCACTGCCAATAATTGTATTTTAGAGGCTGCTAATAATTGTACCCCGTATCAGTTGTTAATTTCAGTTTGAAAAATGGGACAAAAAAGGCACAAATATGGAGAAGAAAACAATCAGCATCCTTTAATAATTAAATAATATTGTGTTTATTATAATTGTTAACTTCCCAGAAGGGTGTATTTTAATGTGAACTTAAAATTTTTGCATATATCCATGTTCCCCAAAATCGAATCAACCCCTCTTTATTTACTGCATACCTACGCAGGTATGTTTTGCCTACATTATCTCGCGAACCACTTATGGTACTGCACTTGATTAACTTTATCACATAGATTAGTTAATCGGTTTTTTAAAAGGAGTGAAAACTAAAAAAATACGTTACTAACAAAATTTGAGATGAGGTAAAATCCATTTTTAAGTTTTTAAAGTTAATAACCATTTTTTGAGTACCGGTTTTTGTTGTATGTACTCCTGTTTCATAAGACTACATCGCTTGAAATGTCTTAAAATAAATTATAGAGCAATTAAAAAAAATCTTAAAATTTAAAATATATGTTAGAGATTTTTTTAATGAAATATAATTTTAATTTTTTATTTGCGTTAAATGAAGTGATGTTGTTATAATAAAAAGTTTTTTTTTAAACTAAATTTTGATCAAAATAGCTAGCTATCACGAAAAACAATGGTATTTCTCTCATTTTTAAGGGTGCCAACAATTGTACCCTTGGGTGCCAACAATTGTACCTTGGTGCCAATGATTGTACCTTTTCGCAGTCTTTTCCTGTTTTGAAGTTTTTATAAGATTTTTTGTTTATTTAAATTTTTTTTATGATAATATTCAAGTTAGAAATTCTCTTAGCTTTAATTTGACATAAGAAACATATAACTCACTCTTTAAATGTGAGAGCAATTCGCAATTTAAAGTGAAAAAATGCTTAGGGGTGCCAACCATTGTACCCGTTACTTCCTGAAGGAAAACCAAATGAATTGAATTTAAACCTGATAATTGTAATGTCCGTAGCTTAGTGGTTAGGTGCGTTGGCTGCTAAGCAGAACGTCGTGGGTTCCAGTCCTACTCGTGGCCATAGTTTTTATTTCATATCTCACAGGCACTACCTCTTGCGAAGAGCTGACAAAACTTCCAAGAGTAACAATCTGTCATGAAAAAGTTCTCAACTTTGACGTTCGGAATCGGTGGTAAATTTTAGGTCCTCTGAATACTTCACACGCACCTAGAGAATTGTTGATGAGAGTAAGCCACTTAGGCATTTGCCCTACAAGAGCTTTGGAAAAATCCGTGTAAGCACTATCAACTCAATGTGGACTTTCTACGGAGTTTAAACATTTATGCAAAAATGCAAGAAGAGCGTTTCTGCATAAAACCATGTTGTCACAAGATATAATATTCTTATATAAGAAGGCTTAATTTTCTCAAACAACTTGATCAAAAAGATGTAAAGATCATCATCTGTGCTTTCAACTGACTGAAAGATAGGCCAGGGACTCCTAAAAATTGATTCTCATAGTTGTTTACTGTGACTCAAAGAAATTGCATTCGCCTGATGGAGTCACCTTCAAAAACAGAGACCATGGTTGATAAAATGTTGCTAAAGCTTGATTGCGATAAGGTCGTATCAAACCAATATCTGATTGGAACGCAATCTTATTGGTATATGATGTTTCCAATGCTGATTGATATCAGCAGTCTGAAATGAATGCAGGTGGCAAGTGACATGCAAACAATAACCACACCTGTTGTCCATGTGTTTGGACTTGCCCTCCAAGAAATCGAAGATAGCGGGCCGAAAGTAGAGTGGAAACATGGCGAAGTTCAGATGGTACAAGTTGACACATAAGAGTAAGAAGAGATTTCGGAATATTTGTATTAGAAACCGTTCTTCTACTAACGAGCAACACCTTAATATAAAGGTAGAAACCAGAACACAAAACTTCAACTAACTAAAATTGTGAAGAAATTCGAAGAGAGTGGAAGCATTACCGATGTCGCAGGCCTGTGCATCATCGCAATGCATGTTTAGACGAAAACATTGCTGCTGCAAGCACAAGTGTTGCTGATGTTCCGAATTCATCGATTTCCCGGCTACATTGTCTTCTCATTATTCGATAAATCTCAGATTTAAGTATCCATTCGATCATTTCATGGTACACACTTTCATTAGAATTTGAGCATATCAATGCAGTCTTACTGCAACTAAGTCTTTTTCTTCAATTTGAATCAAATTACGAAGTCGCTTCACTTTTCGCTCTCATTTCCTCACCGTTACGTGTCCATAATCAGCGAAATACCATTTTGATCAAAAATATTTCAAGTCAATAGTAAATTGCTTTCTGTTCCAAGAGGTCAATTACTGGCACGAAAAAACAATGACAGCTCCAATAATTCTACCCACTTTCACTTCCATCGATGTTTATTTAATTGAAAAATGTACAATTCTCGTTCTATCTAAAACACTGAAATGACTTCAACTCACCCAAAGAAATAAATAACATTCTCTATTCACACCCCGGTCAACTCTCTTCTCTCCTGCCCTCCTTCAACCAACCAAAAACCTTAACCCATACAAAAATTATATTTTCCTTCTTCCAAATAACTCACTATACCGTCATTTGCCAGTGACAACAAACTTAAACAAATAATTATTATTTGTGCTTATCAAAATGTAAATATCGACAAAAAAAACTAGCATGCTCAGGGGAAAAAAACGTTCAACTCGACAAAAAATAAAAAACATCGAAAAAACCGGCGAAGTATTTGTGTATCTAACAAACTATCTATCTGTCCGCATTTGTAAAATCAACACTTCCATTGTGTACCAAGAAATGATTTCATTGAGTTCTATTTTCATGAAAACCACAACTCCACTCAATGATTCTGCTCATTCCCACTCAATGAGCTTTTCCAGACACTGGCGCTCGTCGCATGGTCACATCAACAGCTGCCATCGGCCGTGTCGTTGAAAATTCATAGTCCAAAACCGATGACGAAGTATCCATCCAGAGACGCCTCTTGATAAGCACAAAAAATAAACAAAACAACAAAAACAACGCCTCTGCCGTTCGTCGCACCACCCGCCGCGTGTCGTTGAGAAATAAATTCAAACTAAGTGCCTGCCCGATGACTCCAATAGTTCTAGATACAAACTTTAACGTCGAGTTTCTAAGTCAGTCGTTTCAAATATTCGGGTTGGATTGGTCGCTTTTAATGAACACTCATTTCCCATTCGGTGTGTTGGTGCTTGAAAATCTGTTAAATTTGTCAATTTGCAAAAACTCATTAAGTTAAAAAATTAATAATAATTCAACTTTTTTGCAAAATTGATTCTAAAAAAAAGAATTTCGAACTGTTTTCGAGATTCAAAGAAAATTTGTAAGAATTTATTGTGAAATTGACAGGAAAAATTATTAAATTTATAAAATTTGTGATGTAAGTTTGTTTTTACCAAACAATTTGTTTAATAATTTTACTAAACAAAATTCCCATTAAGTCAGTAAGCTTTCAATGCCATCTGGTTGTTTTGATAAATAAATTTGTTCCATTATAGTCTAGTTGGCCCTTGAAATTTTGTTTGCCTGTGGGGGAGCAGTTATTGTTCTTTTTAACTTTAGGAACCTTCAATTGGCTTTGAATTTTTTTTTAAGGGGTTACTCTTAATGACCGTTAGTTTGTTTATATTGTTCAAAGAATAATGAATATTAAATTTTTGTTTACCGCGAGTGTGTGTCTCTTTTGGCTGGGACCCAATTTCGTCAAATAAGCCAAACGCCAAAGAGAAGGAGGAGAATAAAAGAAAAACATGAACGTGAGTGTATGTTAGATTCCTTATCTCAATGATGTCACTGGAACACGCTACAAGTAGTGTGGTAAGGGAATTATTTTTCCTAAGAATTTTGCTTGCCTACAAGGAACGCCTCCGATGGGATTCAAAGTGGTTAATAATTATATTTTGTATTAGCTTATATCTTTCGGTGTAAAAAAGACCTACACTCTGTGCCGGAAAATTAGTGTTGAAATAATTGGAAATGTCCAATCTTGGCAAGGGCTAGCAAGTGGGTCACACGTATTAAGGTTTGATTTTGATGTCATTTTCAGTGTTTGGAGAGTTTTGTGTACATATTATGTGTATCCATTTATAAAAGAAGTCCAAACGAAATTTTGAAACATTTTTGTTTCTCGACGAAGAAAAGATAAGAGAATTAACGGCTGTTAATAGTTCGGAGAAGACACCAGCTAAAACGATCTGAATGTGTCTGAAGGTTGCTTATATACCAATCAAGAAAATACATAGACTGATGGCAAAATATCCCAATAGTGTGAAAAATGTGTAAAACAATTCAATTCAAAATAAGTTTAAGCCTGTGAGAAAAATGAAATCTTGTCAAAAAAAATAAATTTAATTATATCCAAGCAGAAACTTTGATTTTCGGTTGGGTAGCACCGTAAACAAAATTAATAAACCGTTTATAATATCAGAAGTGATTTGTTTCCAATTTCATTTCTGGAAAATAGTAAAGTTAAGTTATGGTAATTCGTTTTTCTCCACAAACCACTTTATTTCTCAATTTTCTGTGTTAAATTCTTTTTTCCGAAGGAGCTGGACCGATCTGTATGAAATTACGTGCACACGCATTAAGTATAGGTCAGATCCTTTTCTCATACCCTTACCAGCTGACCCGGCGAAAGTTTTTAAACAATACAAAAAAATGATATACAGGATGTCCGGTAGTTTGTCTGCCATACTTTGCGATACAATTTTGAACTTTGACATCACTTTTTGACAGTTAAAAAAAGGCTAACATTATTGTACCTACCCATGTAAGGATCAATAACTATCTGTTAGTACTAATATTAGGGACCTAATTTTTTATTTTAATAGAAAAACCTTTCAAATTGCGTTTAAATTAAGCTAATATGTTTATAGCGCTGCCAAATATTCAAATGCAAATGGTGTTCAATTTTTCTTTTACGGACAAAATTTTGATTTTGAGGTAATTTTTTTTTCAAAAATTCGTACAGTAAACATAAAATTTTCTAACAGATTTCTAAACTCGAAGAAAATTTGACCAAAAACTATGAGAAATTATAAAAAAGTCGTATAAATTGAGTTTTTGAGAAATGTTGAGTTTTTTTGTCCAAAATAATGTATGTAGGGAGGAGCCTGTGTATTGTGTACTAAAAGTTTTGGTCTTTAAAATGAAAAGTTTTGGTCTTTAAAATGAAATTTTAAAAACAGTAAATTAAATTCCGTAGCTTGGTGGTTAGGTGCGTTGGCTGCTAAGCAGAATGTCGTCGATTCGAATCCTACTCGGGCCCAAAGTTATTATTTCATCTTTCACGGACACTGCCTCTTGCCAAGAACTGACAAAACTTCCAAGAGTGTTATCTGTCATGAAAAAGTGCTTCTCAACTTTGCCGTTCGGAATCGGCGTAAAATTGTAGGTCCCCTCAATTCTTCACACGCACCTAGAGAATTGTTGATGAGAGTAAGCCACTTAGGCCTTGGCTCTTCAAGAGCTGTCGCGCGGCGGCGCAGTGTCATAAGCCCGTAGGTCATTAGTCCGTTAAGGACTTTTGACCAACTTAGATGGGTCAAAACTTCATAAATCGATTATGAACTTATGACCCACGTAAGTGAGTCAAAAGTCAGCAAAACATAGAGCCATAAGTTCTTAGAAAACAAATTTTAATAGATATGGCAAAAATTAATACATTTTTTTTTATGAACTAGACTAAAAAATACAATAATTTACGTACCTATTATGATACGAAATAAAATTAAGACAAAATATTTCACTTTCTTTGTCACAATATATTTGCAAGAGAGGCACAAAATTAAATTTTTTATTTTATTGCTTTTTGAACTGCTCGTTGTAATTTTTTTTTCTTTTTGATGGTCAAACAAAAAATATCCACACTTTTCTGTTATCGACCCTTTTAGTTGGTAAAAGTAATCTATTTAACTTTGCACAGTGGGATGTCAAAGTTCGGTGGGAGTAGGGCATCCTATAAGCACAAGAGTGCGAAGCGAGCGGAACAAATTTTGCCCAAAAGAGAATCAATTTGGGGTGTGAAAATAAAAAAATTCGCGCGAATTGATTCTCTTTTGGGCAAAATTGTTTTCGCTCGCTTCGCTCGCAATCAAACCAAATCGATCTTGATTCTTTCTTATCGTTATATCCTCATCCTCAATCGAAACAAAAAAAGATGCTCAGAATAAATCATTGAAATGCAGCATCTGCTAATTTTCTATGCATTACAGGATGTGTAATTGTGTAGTGATTACTTTTTCAAATAAAACGAAACAGCAACAGCTTAAAAAAATTATTTGCTCGACAACTTAAATAACTTAATGAATTCGGTATGACTGAGTTTCCGAATGTTTACGGTCATTTGATTTAAAAACAAAAAATCAGAGTCTTTAAAACTCGGTTACTGAACGACTATACAATGAAATTTATTTTAATTTTACGAATAACATTGCTCAGTACTTGAATTCTTATTTAAGTTTTGCAGTTCATTTCATGTTCAAAGAGAACAAGAACCAATAATTCTTTAAGAACTTTAATTCTCGGCGTACATGGGAACTACCCACACTTTACAAAAGTGGACCAAATCCTCACTTGGAGGAAATTAAATCCCTCAGTATAGTTAGTTCCCGTGGAGTTATTTCCCTCCACTGCTCGGATGAAGCAAAAAAAAAAAAAAATAAATAATAATAATCGATTTCACTAACCGTAAGCTGGGGTCAGAATTCCATGACGTACTTTTGACTTTTGTAAGTTCAAAATTGATTTATGAAGTTTTGACCCACCTAAGTGGCTTTGCGAGCTGGAGCGTTGGTGTACATGCGCTTGACCTTGGCCCTTCTGGCTAGGTCCTTGTCGTTGTACAACTCTCTGAGTTTACTGTTGAAACTTCTTCTCCATATTCCATCAATGAACACGGGGTCATAAATAACCCGAAGAACTCGTAACAGCCTAAGGCACTTTCATCCGTTTTTGTCAGTGCCCAAGCTTAATGGACTTTGTATGATGAAGGCGTTATATCGTTTTACCTTATTTAAATGAGAATCGGCTTTACCACTTAATTGCTTTCTTAGTCTAAGAAACAGCGATTTTCAAGAGTTATTATTTTTCTGATATCCGTGTTGCGCAGTTGTTATTGCAATTGCCTCGCCTGTGTCAAAAGCGGAGCCTAGATAGAAAAACTCCTCTACTGCCTCGAACTTATATTCGTCTTTTGTGACGTTTTGTCCAAGCCGTCCTCGAAGACAGCTATAATTTGATTTTCTCTTACTTACCGCTATTTCCCGCTTCTGTTTTAATTCTCACAAAAGCGCCATTGACGTCACGCTGTGTTCTTCCCATTACGTCAATATTATTGCTGTACGCGAGAAGTTAAACAGAGTTTTGAAAAAAAGTGCTTCTGTTGTTGGTGTTCTCATATACACTGTATCCTTTTTGACATGGAATGATAACATAAGCTCGTTGCCAATCTTGTTGGAGCATAGTGAGTTCCCTATCGCCATTGTGCTCAAGCGAATGAATTTGGCAGGGATATCAAAACTGTAGTCATAGAAAATTATACAGTTTGTCTCTGAAGATGCTGTCATACGTGCTCCTAAAATCGATGAAGTTAATGTGTTTTTGTTTAGCATCTGCCGCAAAGTGAAAATTTATTCGATCTTTGATATTTGGGGTCTAAATGACCAATCCCAGTGCTGTCGATCGTTGATATTCTGTGGTCTGAATGACCAATCCCAGTGTTGTCGAAAGGCTGCGGACGTTCGCATATTACGGCAAAGAGGATCTTACAATCAATGTTAAGGAGGCTGATTCCTCTGTAGTTGGTGCAATTTAGAAGATCTCTCTTGTTCAAACATGAAGATGTCGTGATGAATAATTTAGATCTATTTGAGAAATTAAAGTTTACTTCTTGACACTTAGCTTAAACCAACTTTTGCTTCATCAAATTTCTCATTCACAATTCAAAACTGTAGGTCTTTTGAATTTCAACATTTAACAAAATTATCATCATCATATCATGCTGAATACAAGAAAAGTATGAAGAGTTGGGCATTGAACGAACTCGATATACACTTGAATCTTGGATGTCGCATTTATATTAAAGGATTTACTCCCTAATAAGAGTAGTACTCGGTAAACGGTCTAAGAACATGGAACTACCTTCGAATAGATTGACATCTGCTGTTGTTCCTTCTTTTTCACTCGGAAATTCCACCATTTTTTGTTAATTGGTATTCTTTTAATTTACTCAACATTGGCTGTTCCAACGATCTCAATTGTTCAAGCTTTTAGAATAATTGTCTAACATTATTTCTATTCTGAAGCCCGTTTCTTCTCAATCCGCCTTGCAGCACCACTATTTATGCTTCTTATATAGATTACAAATGCTCGCTGCCCTCCTTGTAGACGTGTAAACAGGAACCACATCTTTGATTGCTGTTGGTGAATGCTTCCACGTTCCACTTATTCTGGCGGCAATAATCTTTTAAGATGATTATTGAAGACGCTAAAAGCAAATGACGTTATCAGTTCCATTGATGAACATTATGTTTGATTCAAAGCACTGGGCAGCAATTCATAATTCTGTGAATGATTCTGTTTCTTAGTACAACTTTAAATCCAATCTTTCAAGAACAAATACTTTCCTTTTTGGATCCGCCAAGAGACAAACTGCAATAATACGGCCACTGTGGTTCAGATTTCACTGTCGAGCAAACTGTTTTCAAATGCAATAACTGCCCTGTCTTGCCTTCTTATTCAACCACAATTTTATAGCATTGATTTGAATACATTGTATTACAAGAACACAAAATAATAAAAAAAGTGATATTAAGTTATGCTACGATCATCAAATTTTTATGGTACATAAAAATGTCTTTAAATGGTCGTGATGTATCTTATCTTTTTAAGACCTAATTTAGAAATTTAGAGTATTGTAAATCAGTTGTAGTATTTGTGAAGGCCCTCAAAAATCAGAAGTCAACATTTTAGAACTTTTCGAACTATTTCGCATGGACCTAGAAAGATTAATTTGCAATGATTGCACAGAAAAGTGCACCCATCATGTTTACTTGGCTTTGAAAACTAAAAGCAATAAACTAATGATTGATTGCATTGATGCCTTCACTTGATTTATAATTCATTTTCTAGAAAATGACTTTATTGGCTGTCAATTATTTCAAAACTGTTTTCTCTTAGGTATGTTTTGCTCAAAAACACAAATTTCAAAGAGCAGTTGCATTTGTGTATAGATTTTCACCAAAGTCAACACATACAGGCGGCAGTTTTACTGAAAATTATACATTTTTCGTCATTATCGTTTGATCTTCATCAGCATTTTATGAATATTTTATTAACAAACTGGTAACGGTTGACAAATTTAGCTGGAATTCCCAGAATGCAATTACAATTGTGTGATAAAGGTGTTTAGGGGCGGCAATTTGGCGTGCCAGTATTTAGTTGTTTTTTTTTTTTTTTTGTGAAAGTATTGTTTCAGTGAGTTTTCTTGCATCATTTGAGTGGATTTTGTTGTCTATCATAAAATGATTTCAATTTATTTCTTTAAAAAATCGATATTCTTCATAAAAAAAAGAAATAATGTTCTGTACACTGTGGCGTATGTGTGTTATAATAATTGCATTTATTAAATTTGATGAGATTGGAAAGAAAATAAATAGTGGAAATATATTTAAGAATATTTAAATAAAATTTGTTAATCAACTCAGATGAAATAACAATGCATGGAAAAATAATATTTTACACTACAAGCTTTCATAATTCGGTTAATTGAATTCGACTAACAAATAGTACTCTTAAAAACTGTAACTCTAATGTGTAAGCACTTTAATACATCGCCTTTCTTGCATACGAGTAAGTATATTTGCGAGTTAAATACCATACTTAACAGAACTTTTCTCTTTCAAAAATCGTGTTCTTCAATAAACCTAACTCCACAATAAAAGCACTTTCGTCTGATTTCATACTATGGAAAATTACAAATTCAATCGTCTGATAGGGAGGAATCCAAAAACCACTGGGCATTATGTCATAGTTTGAACGATATTTGTTTGACCTTCTTGCTATGCATAAAAGTTAATGAATTTGTTGTCACTGTGAGAGTGAGTGGAGAGCCGTATCAACCAATATACCATCATCAGAAATCAGCATCATCGCTTAATCGACGAACATCAGACATTGAGGCATTGTTCAGATGGATATAAAGTGATTTTGGAATTTTGTTTGGTTTTTGTTCTTGCAAAAATAATGTTATGGTGAGAGCACTTAAAGTATTCGTAAACAAAAATTCGCTATGGCAATTTTGCGTGTCCTGCCTTGTACTATGTCTTTCGTCTGTCTATACCAATAATAGAATTATTTCACATTTGTTATGGATGGTTATTTTTATCTTTATTGTTATGAGACGACTCGTCTCGCCCTAGCCTCTACACCAGAAATAAATGCATATTTTGATTTTCTATGTGATTTATCTGTATGAAATGGAAATTAGTAAAATGCAATACTTTAATACAAATTTAAAGTAAATTGCTAGTACTCAAAGAGTATTTGTACGAACCATTTACGGCTAGTTTCAGTGCGAGCATTAAGTTAAGAACGGAGAGGGGTAAGAAAGCATTGGTTGGTGTCCATTGGTCTTGAATTCATGAATATATCTAACAATGAGAGGCAGAAAAAGAGTTTAGTTAAGCATTCCTCATTCGTGTGGAACGGCTAAGAAAAGAATCTCTGTACCTTATAGTCTGACCAAGGTTATCAGATGAGTTTGCCTAAAAGTGCTATAACGAAGTCGCTTTTATGTAAAATATTTACCCATGCCGGTGTGAACTTTATTTTATATAATTCACACTCCCTTCCTTCGGATAAAATTATGATAGTGCTGAAATCACCTCTATTACTAATACTAAAGATATAATAGTAGGTACCTATCAAAGTTAGCCTGAAATAAATTGAGCGTTTCAAAATTGGAACTTTGGTTTCGCTAATGAAGTTATTTCGTCCGTTTTTTGTTTGGGCTTTGGTAACTGCTGATCCATGCCAACAGGGGCATATAATACCTACCGATCCACAGGTGCTTAGGTTATCGTCTCCGATCACCTTACCTTACCGATTTCGTCCAAAGACCTGTCAGAACATACCGGCGGTTCAGCAACCAACGGCCGTTCTATAGGAATAGATCAGACCAGACTGTATCGACAGAGATTAGTTGTTCCTATATTCATATTAAGCCTTAGTATGATAACCTAAGGTGTAATATTAATAAAAATTCGTTAGTCAATAGGTTCAAAAGACTCAGAATTGATGTTTCTTCAGTAAGACCTCGGCGGACATCCGATCAAAACCTCTACTGGAAACTTAAAAGCACATCATAGGGCAAATATTACAGTGACATTTGGTTAGGAGAGAAATTCAAGTATGTTTGCAGTTACCGTTGCGTGGCGTAACGGTAATGTTCGTTGATTCAAATCATTTTCGTGTTTTTAGTTCGTCTTTCATGGGAGCTGCAGCTTGCGAAGAACTGACAGAACTTTCTTAGTATGCTTAGTTTTCTTAGGAGTGTTTTTGATCAGTTCAATAGTTCACCACCCATTAAATATGCACACTTCCTTCAATCTTAAAAAGCAAAAACGTCAAAACTCCTGAATTTTCCCACGCCAAAGTGCCCACAAACCTATTCGTATTTTCAAATGTTGCAATGCGCCCTAAGGGTAGTTCGTAATTTGATTTTCTTATCTTCGCTCTACCGCCTAACTTTTCCATAAAATAAACCAATTCAAACATTCAAATATGGATCTGAAGCACAAAATAAATCGACAAAAAACTAAACACCCTCGCGCAATCACTCAACCATATAAATCTTATCAGACCACAAAACAAAATTGCCGTGATTCTTCATTTAATTCGAAATTAATTTGCCCTAGTTCACTTAATTGTTTTGTGATTTACGATAAATGTTCAAAAGATAAAATTTAAACTGTATGGAAATTGTATAATAATAATTCAATTTTTCGAACGTGTCGTAGAACAAAACAAAGCAATCACTCTAAAGAACTGTTTTTAGTTGTAATACATTATGCCATTGTAGATATTTAGTATTTTTCTACGAAATTTAACATCAATTTTTACGTCTCCACACTATTTTGTGTTCTCTTTTCAATAACAGTTATCACGGACGCCCCCTTGATGACGATTAATTTCCTTGCGAATTTCAAAAAAAAAAAAGTAACTTCGACCTAATTATTATCTTTAAGCCCGCAGGAGGTGAACAATACTGAAACAACTGCCATAAAACTTAAAGAACTTTTAACATTTTAATTATTATTTTCCATAAAGTCAAAGATTTGTATCACTCACTCGCAATTGACAAATCGTGGCATAAATCTAAGCAATTTTACTCCATCGTTTCATTGTAGTTCGTGTCTGATAGTTAATAGTGTAACATTTTTATCTGTGACAAAAATGAATTATTCAACAGACGAACATTTTTACTGTTTAATAGATACGACTTCGAATGTAAACACAACTTCGTGGGGAAACAAAAAACACACTAATTTTGCTAGAACCAAAACAAACAAAATGATAAATTGCCCACAAAAAAGAAATTAACAAAATCTTAGAAGCACTAAATTTGACTGCATGCGTGACATCATATTATTTTGTTTACGGGTCATTAAGGTGCTTGACTCTGGGTCTGGAAGTCACAGAAATAGGTCAAAATAGAGAAGTTATTGCATGCTATTTTTATACAAAACACAAATAACGTCATGGTTCTCATGCATTGTGGTTGATGAAAAAATCTGTAGAACTTCAAAACTAATGTAGACACGCATTTTGTTTTTGTTGGGAAAAAAAATGCCGTCATCTCAATTTATCATCCCACGAAAACAATGAATAGATGTTTGAATGAGCGTTCAGAAGGCCAAACGGAACCAACCACATGGTGAACTAACTTGTTTGACTTGTTGAGTATAAAATGACTCGCTGGCGTTGGCCTTAGTTACTCGAAATGAGTCGAAGAAAATTAAACACTAAGGTATTTGAGTGAAATTTTTGAGTGTGGTGAGAGAACGATGTTTGACAGCAGAAAAATACCTTTTTTAACAGGTGGAAACAAAATTGAACTTCTGGCAGATACAACGAACGAGTATGTACTACATAAGCACTGTACAAATATGTTAGTCTTGGTTTCTGTTTCGACCACATTGCTAAGTACACGTGTGTAGTACCTATGTGTTTTGTTTGAAATGTTGATGAAGTTTTTGGGTAGACTACATTCTTTACTGTAGTTTGTAATTTAACAGTATGAAAGAGAAATACTTTGTTCTCGCATGTTCACTGTGACACTTAAGGTAACGAACATTAGTAACAATAATTTACACAGAGGTTGTATTCGAAACGTCCGAATTCGATGACTTTGGCGCATAATCAGACCGATGGCATCGATTATGTTGTCTTTTAGGGCCACGGGCGGTGGTTTGCGGCTTATTCCCATAGAACTGCGGCTTAAGAAAGCCACATAATAAAAAATCTAAAGGGGTAAAATCACACGATCTGGATGGCCAGTTCACGTCGCTTCAGCTTGAAATAGCCATGCTATGAAACCACTCGAGCAGAATATCGCTTGTGTCTTGGACACCATAATGTATTCGTTTTCCATATCTTCCAATTCAGGCCGTTGACTGTGAAGGAATGGGCAGAATCATTTTCGAAGAAGAACGGGCAATGAGGCAAAAGCAATACCAAACAATAACTTTTTTGGGATGCATTGGCACCTCATAAACCTCGCGTGGATTGGTTTTATCCCAAATCTGGCAATTGTGCATCCCTAAAGAAGATTTTTTGAAGCAATATTAGGATAAACTTCCAACTGGACCAAAACCCGATAAACGAACACACGTCGACTGACGCAGAGTATGGTTGTTTGATTTCAGTTCCTGGATCAGATGGATTTTGTATGGTCGAAGTCCCAAATCACGACGTAAAACTCGCCATGTTGTGGTCTTCAACAGGCCGAATTCTTGTTTGCGACGCGAAATTGACTATTTCAGATTCTATTTCACACTTTCACGAAGAGCGGCGATTTTTCTGGTGGATCTTTGGTTCACTAAACCGATGAACTCCATTCTGGCCATTGTTAAAAAGTCAACTTTAAAAGACGACCATGTACCCCATAACAAAGTTTTATAATTTGCACGACTGAATAAAAGACAATATTTTGACAAAAAGTTAAAAAAACGATATGGCCGCCGCGGGCTGTCACAACCAACCCATCTATATTGGAAAACCCTTTAGATTGATTTCAAATAAAATCCAAGTTACCTAGGTACAGCTGTCTTGGGTACGATAAGTCTTATTTTTATACATTTTAATGACGGAAAAGTAGATTGATGATGATTAAAAACTTGGAAGTCAAATAATTTCCTATACTTACTTACTTACTTAAGGTGGCGCTACAGTCCGTTGTGGACTTGGGCCTCAATCAACAGTCTCCGCCAGCTAGCTCGGTCCTTAGCTAGTCGTCTCCAGTTTTGCACTCCAAGTTGATTGAGGCCCTCTTCCACTTGAGTGCGCCACCTGGGTCACGGGAATAGTGTCGAAGGCTTTCCGGGCCGGAGCATTGGTGTTCATTCGCTCTAAATGACCGAGCCATCTGAGTCTCTGGATCTTGACCCTTCTGGCTAGGTCCATGTCGTTGTACAACCCGTAAAGTTCGCTGTTGTATCTTCTTCGCCATTCCCCTTCAATGCACACGGGGCCAAAGATGACCCGAAGAACTTTCCTCTCGAAAGAGGATGTTTAGTAGACTTATTCCTCTATAGTTGGCGCAGTTTAGAGGATCTCCCTTTTTCAGGATCGGGCATACAATGCTGAGGTTCCATTCATCGGGCATATACATTCCTCTGACCATATCTTACAGATGATTTGGGGCATGCTCCTATCTAGCTCGTTGCCTGCTGCTTTGAACAACTCAGCAGCTAGTCCATCTGCTCCAGCGGCTTTGTTGGATTTCAGCTGTGATATTGCGGTTTTCACTTCTTCTAGGTCGGGTTCACGGAATTGTTGGCTATCATCGTGTCTCATGAAAGGCTCCTATTTTCCTATACATACATACATTATTATTTAAGTTCGGCTAAAAACAAACCGAAGCGGACAAAACGTTTGTTCGCTCTTCCCCGGACACAGGTCCATTGCTCTTATGAGGCAACACACACAGAAACAGACACGACACGATAAAAAGTCGTGTCCGCTCATCAGTTGCAGTAAATATATGGGGTTGTATAAACAGTCCCGGACAAAATGTCGACGCCTAAAAGTACACACCGTCTTATGAAGAACCACAGACCAAAGTGAACAAGACAAAAAAATAGATTTCGACAAACGGACATATCGGTTGCTCATACTTGGATTTGTATTTTATTGCGATATTTCTTGTTGTATTTTGTGCAATTTGGTATGGGTGTTGTTGTAATGGTAAAAAGAATTAAGAAAAAAGTAGAGATTTCTTATGTGTGGATGTTTGTGGTTTCAAAGAAGTGTGCATGAAAACTCAACAAAATTTTTTCGTATGTATACATATGTATGTAAATTGTATATACACATGTTATTCCAAAATGTGTCTGCAGAGTATACCTAGTAGGAACGCTCTCCACGTGGTTCATTTTTGTTTACATTTTTGGATCCCGTAAGGCCTCGCGTTCACGAGAAATAGACGGCAATGTATATATACTGTACATTATACACATGAAATTCCAACAGTTTGTCTGTTTCTCGATAAATGTGTTTGTGCCATTCATCGAGGAATAAAGAAGCAAAATAAAATCAAGGCAAAACGCAACCCATTTTTTTTTTCAATTTTTGTCTTCTTTGTTTGTCCGCTGGCAAAACACACCGAATGCGACAAGGACAAAATATTTTGTCTTTGTCGTCCTCGGTGTGGGGTGAATTACGACACGATTTTTTGTCTTGCGACAAGCAAACAGTTTGTCCACTTTGGTTTGTGTTTAGCCTTAGGAACCCTTATATTTTTCCACAAAAGGTGATCGTATGTAAACATACAATCAAAATTGGGTAAACCTTATTTGTTTGCAAACTTCTACTGCTCAGCGAATTCAATATATTTAATTGGTTTATTTTGCTTCTGAAAATTGATTGGTGAACGATTAATTCAAATTTAAAATACGTATAAAGTTATTTTAATAGCTTCCACCACTGAAAACACAACTGTTGAAATAAATAAATTATGCCCAACGATTCTCTTTACCACCTTCTTTAAGTAATATAATTGGCTCACTCATAGTTCAAGGGATAATGTTGGTTCCTCGGTAATTTTACTTTACAAATATTTTATTGAATTAAATAAAGAACACACTTAAGTGGCAACACTTCCAGAATAAAATGAAAGAACCAAAATTTAAGATAAGAAAAGATACACTACTGAGTACTGAGAGAAGAAAAACAAAAGCATTCATTCGATTGAATACTTCAGAACGGGACCGACGTAAAATAATTTATGCTTTGTAACTTAGTAATTTACCAAAATTCAGCCCTTCACATCATGCAATTTCTTTATAAAAATAAATATAAGAAAACTCTCTATAACAATTTTCAAACCAAACTTCTGAAACTATAAAAACCATTTTTGACTATAGCATGTTTCCAATAAATACAATAAATATTCTAATTTTTCTAAGCACGCAACAGCCAAATCAGAATAACCTTATCCAAATGTCTATAGGTACTCTGATTGCGTGATAAATTTCTTCAATATTTTTGAACCTATGCTCATTGGTTGCTGGTTCATTTACTGTTAAACCTTACACTTACAGCTAATTACTTCAGTTTCTATTCGAAAAACGTGAGTCTGTTAATTCTGTCTGTCCACCCCTTAAACAATTTTAAAATGGGTGATGTCCATCAATGAAATCATTTTAAAGCTTTCTATGAAATTTGTAGTTCTGCCACCAGAGTTATTTTTTACTTTATCTTTGAGTTATGTTAGTCATCACAATTATTGGCGTTTCTTAGGCATTTTTATTACAACAAAATATTTTACTTTCCTTGCAGATGCAAACAATGTAATGCCACCAACTTCTTCAATTGAAATCGACCCACACACAAATATCCTCCGTCCAAATCCAATCAACAGTCTCAACATTAATTCCACCACATCAAACAACAACATGTGCCTTTCCACGCCTTCAGATTCAACAACTCCCAGTGTCTGTCAAACATCTACTCCATGCAACAATCTAGCAGATGCATCAACCTCAAACAAATGTACCAGTACAGAGAGCAATGTTCGACATAGAACATCAGTTCAAACACTCTCAGGGACTTGTCCAACTTCAAACAAAAATGTCTTAGAAGATAGCAACAACAATAACAATAACCAAAGTGAATTAGATTTAAATGAAGAAAATGAGAAAAACGAAGCTTATAAAGAGCGAACAACCAGTCAAGCTTCAGTGATAACAAAAACAACAGATGACGCTAATGTAGTTTATAAGCCGCGACTAAGATACCCAGATCTGATTGCGCAAATCTTCATTCATGCTGGGGCCTTGTATGGAATTTACTTGCTCTTCTATGCAAAGTTTTACACAGGACTTTGGGGTAAGTTTTTTTTACTTGTAAAGCCATCAACTGATAATAAAGATTCAAAGAGATAAGAAAGTACCTGCTAACTGACTCATTCAAAGTCAAAACCAAAATAATTAAAGTTTGAATGTAAACAAGAATCTTATGAGGGTAATATTGAAATCGTTTCGACGATTATTATCGCTTATCTGGTTGAGTCAATGATTTCGCTTGTAAAAATAAAAATAACTAATTTATAGACTCTCTTAAATTATGAATACTTTTTTTGTCTACTAGTCATTTAAATATGTACATTGTTTTTCTATCAAAGCCGATAACACGGGGAGTGAATATATTTGGTATTTCCAGACAAAAATAAACTGAGATAGGAGCAAATATAGTTCTTGAGAAGTTAAAGGCATTGTTTCGATAAAAAAATTAACAATATTATTTTATCATCTTCTTTTTAAATTTCTTTCTTGATGAAGTAAATCGTGTTTTAAGCCTTTTTTTATTTAATAAATCGAAGATAGGTTCTTTGGACTAAGAGCCAAACAATCAGATTTGAATCGAATAGGTTGAAAGTGCATAGCCGTCTACGAACGGCTTTTGGTAACCAGTTCTCAATTAGGTTTCCTTTGGCTCATCAATTGCTTTGAACCGATTTCTCATCGGAGTTTCTTCTGGTTTTCCACGGCGGGCGATTAACCCGGTGTTTCAACGGATAGGTCCGGAAGTATACTTTGATCGAATGGTTGAACTGTTTTTTCAACGACGCGTCGTTCACTGTCTTATGCACTTTTTTACAAAAACTTTTTGTGAACTATATCTTATTAAAGTGTAAGAAATAATACAAATTCTCTTTGTCATAGTCGATGTGAATCATGTTTTTTTGCTGTTGCGTCATTACAAATATATTTCTTCAATATAAAGGGTTTTTCAATAGGGACGCTACAAAAGTTTTCTTAAATAAAACGGTTAAGAAAACGGTTTTGGATATCAATGAAATTCTTTATTCCTGTGGAAGTACATTTGCCATTATGTATGAAACTCGATTTCTTTTGCATGGCCACTACGGGCACGCTTGCAGAAGTCCAGACGCTGAACCCAATTTTCGACGGTTTTCAAGCATAAATCGGCCGATACTGCTGCAATTTCACGTTCGATATTCGTACGAAGTTCATCAATCGTCGCTGGCTTGTTGCCATAAACCATATAGATTTGACGTAGTCCCACAGGAAATAGTCTAACGGCGTTAAATCTCATGAACGAGGCGGCCAATTCACAGGTCCATTTCTGGAGATAATGCACTCATCGAAATTCGTTCTCAATAATTCGATTGTTTGGCCCGCTGTGTGACATCTGGCACCGTCCTGTTGAAACCACATATCGTCCAAGTCCAATTCCAATTCATTCCAAAAATAATCGGTTAGCATTGAGCGGTAACGATTCCCATTCACAGTAACGTGTCGGTCTTGATCATCACGGAAGAAGTACGGCCCAATGACACCACCAGAATGTAAACCGCACCAAACAGTGATTTTTTCGGGATGTAATGGTGCCTCGTGAAGCACATGTGGATTGCTGCCTGACCAATAACGCATATTCTGCTTATTGACGAAGCCATCCAGCCAGAAATGAGCCTCATCGCTAAAGATGATTTTTCGATGAAAATCCGGATCATTTTCAAGTTGTTGCTCAGCCCAATTCACGAACATACGACGCTTCTGGTGATCAAGCGGCTTCAGTTCTTGTGTCAATTTGATCTTGTAAGAATGTAGGCCAAGATCTTTTCGCGAAATTTGCCACAACGACCGACGTCACAGAGATGCCCAACGCTTGAGAACGACGTGTGAGAGACTGATTTGGGTCTTCCGCAATTGATGCAGCAATATTCTCGACACAACGGGCACTTCTTTGTCTCACTGGCACGGGAACATTTTGTACTGAGCTGAGGGAGCCTGTGGATTCAAATTTTTCCACTAGACGCTTAATTATTGATCTGGCAGGACGATTATGACGACCGTAAATTGTACGTAGCGCTATTAAAGTGTTGACCACTGACTCCGAATTTCGGTAGTAAATTTTAATAATTTCGACTCGTTTTTGGATCGTATACCTTTCCATGATGATGGCAAACCTTACTGAAGAGAAATGTCAAGAGAGCGGGGAAAAATATGGCATAGTTTGCTGTTCCTATCGGTCTACTTTTGTAGCGTCCCTATTGAAAAACCATTTATATTCTAAATTAAACTTCGCTTCTACTCCGATCCAATATTTTTCCGACCGATTGTTTTGTATATTTTCCTTTCTGGAAAATGTAGAAACAGGAGTAATTGTTGCTCGCCAGTTTATTTCACAACCTTTGTTGTGAACAGAAGTCTTATTTGAACTGGACTAAACTCATTTCATTGTTTGATCCACTCGTTCTATGTGTAAGGTCGTGTATTTTCCAGAGGGAAAAACAGTTGTTCGAAAAAATGTCCGATAAGAAAGTAGCCGCGGTGGGTTGGAAATATTATATATCCCACTGAAAAAAATAAATGGGGAATCTAGGAAAAGTTCCCTATCTCAAAAAGTGTTTGATATTCCGCGGATATTGCATCCTCTCAGGCGTTTTTTTAAAGTACAATGTGCACTCTACCTAAGCGGAGCAGAAACACTGCACTTCAATCACGAATACACCTCCTTTTATACATTTTTCGGTTTGTACTGCATTGCAAATATATTACTCACAAACCAAATGTGCATCACATGTTTTTGTGTTGCTGCATTCTCTTGTTATATTTATTAATTTAAAGGGACAGATTTTCGGTGGTCTCACCTCTATTTTTTTTTCATAGGTCACTCCTGAATTTTGTTGAAGAAACAAAAACAATTAACTTTAACGTTTCATTACAAATTGTCTAGCCTATACAATTACTGTCAATAAAGCTTTAGCAACAATAGGTCCTGCGGTAATCTGATGGCTTACCTCAAGAAATATTTAGATCATTTGGTGAAGGTAAGATTATTGCGCTTGCTATTCAAATTTATTTTTTGATAGACTTTGGCAATAGCCTTTCTTATGGACGGTCCCAAATATAACGCAGACAAAATCAACTATGGTGTACCTCAGGACTCAGTAATGTCTCCGGCAGTCTTTCTAATTTTTATAAATGATCTCCTGTCTGAAACTAATAATCCATTTTCCTGGTTTGCTGACAACAGCTTTTAAAACACAACCCTGCGCTTGAAATAAATTCAAACCTTGATAGCATAAAAAAATGGGGACTGAGAGAACGCGTCTTCAGTGATCTGTCATCAAATTGTAATAAACCATCTTTGACACTATCAACGAGTGGAATTTGCACCGAATAGTCTGATCATCTCTTAATTCTCGATACGTCTATCGGCAACCACCTCTTGTTCTTGCCGCAAGATGGCTATGTTCCCCTTCTATAAAACGTACAAACGTCCTAGGCTGAAATACAACCGATATTTCAAGTGTAGAAATTTCTTTTTGTACCATACGAACATAGAACTGTTTACCCCACCTACTCTGTCCGTCATTCCCATCTTTCCTAATGCTTAGGCTTTGCTTCGGTATAAAAAGGTATTCATAAGACCCTTCATTGCGTCATTTTCAGAAAATTTATTCCCAAAATAACGTTTTTATATAATTCAATTGTGAATGACCTATAGAACACATATAACTCTCAAAGTGACACACAATCTCTGTTGCCATTATTTATTCAATGTGTGTCATTTTCGATTCAATTCGAATATTTGAATTTTTCATTAACATCCGACAATGAATTCATCAATCAAAACCTCATAGAGAGGAGCAACAACAGAACACAAATCAAACCATCATCTCTACGCAATACCTAGTTGACTTCAACAAACGTTGTTATTTGTGACCTATGCCGACGAACAAGTGTTTTTCTCTTTCAAATAGCCTTGAATGCTTGAATCATTAATAACCTTTGAACTTCTCAATTGAAACTTGATCAATTGTATCATTAGAATCGTTTTTAGAAATACTTAATTATTTAAATTTTATTTGATTTTTTCAGCACTGGTTACAATTTGGTGTTCTGGAGTGGGCATTACAGCCGGAGTGCATCGCCTCTGGTCGCACAAGTCCTACACAGCAGCACTGCCCCTACGGATACTGTTGATATTCCTATTCACCATCTCTGGACAGGTTTGAAATTTCGCTTCTCCCAAAGTGAAGTTAATTCTCATTATTGACAATTTATTTTTTAGCGCGATGCATACACTTGGGCGCTGGATCACAGGATACACCACAAATTCTCCGAAACCGACGCTGATCCACATGACGCCCGACGTGGATTCTTCTTCGCCCATGTTGGTTGGCTCTTTCTAACCCCCCATCCGAAAGTCGAAGAGAAACGCAAAGTAATCGACATGTCGGATTTGGAGAACGATAAAGTAGTCATGTTCCAGAAGAAGTGGTACATTCCATTGTTTGCCCTGATTTCGATTGCATTTCCAGTGCTAGTGCCATATTACTTTTGGAACGAGGATCTATGGATGTCGTTCTGGATCAATTTCAATATGAGATTCTGTGCCACGCTGAATATTGCCTTTTTTGTCAATAGTGTGGCACACATGTGGGGCAGGAAGCCTTATGACAAGTGAGTTGCCATCAACACTCAGAAAACTTGTAAGTTCTAATTCCTGTTTTGTTTTTTTTTTTTTACAGAAACATCAGTCCAGTGGAAAGTCCAATTGTTTCTTTTCTTGCCATGGGTGAGGGCTGGCATAATTACCATCACGTTTTCCCTTGGGACTACAAGACCAGTGAATTGGGTACTTACACCCTAAATATCACAACGGGATTCCTCGACTTCTGCGCAAGGATCGGCTGGGTAACAGGACGTAAGGCTTTTGTTCTATTTAAAAATTGACTTTCTTGTTATACATTTTCTGCATTTATAGGAAAAATGGTTTCTCCCGATATGGTTGCTCGGCGAGCTGCTAAGTGTGGTGACGGCTCGCACTTTCTGTGTGACGCTTTTGCTCATAAGGACCAGGTTTGGGGATATGGTGATAAAGATGTTCTTCAGGAAGATGCTGCAGAATTGGCAAAAATGAAAGATTAAAGGTTTATCTGCTCTTACAGCAGTTATAAGAAAGAAAATTAAGGTTTATAGTTATTTGTGAGGCTTTAACGTATTTTTATATATAAATGTATGACCTGAGTTATTTTGGAAATAATAGTTATTCTGTATTCTTGTTAATTAATTTTTGGTGCTTTTTGTAAACAAATAAAATGCGATAGATTTATTTAATTCAATGAATTATGTGACTAACTATGAAAGTGTTTATTTTTTTACCCAAGTCCAGCGGTCTTCACACCTGTTCGCGGTAGATTTGATTAATCTCGTTTTTTAAATCGTCGTTCGTCACAATCGTGGCCAACTCTCTTCTCCGTATCTAAGACGATATTCTCGAAAGCTATGTAGTTCAGAGTCCATGGCTAGTCGTTCGCACAAAAATCTCAGATCCATCCATCAGCTGTTTGAAGTAATGGTTAGGGTTTTAGATTTAAAAAGCCTTGAATAACTTAAATAGGTTTTTGCAGTGGATATCTGAAAAATGTCAGTGTCGGTCGTCAGCAAAAGCCAATAATAGGAAGGACTTACTGTCGATATTCCAGACCCACAGATTGCTTTTTCTTTGCTTTTTTGAAAAAGCCAGAAACATGTACTGGAATCTGGATACTTTAATGTGTTTATTCTCTTTCATACACATGTTTGCTTCCAAGGGGAAGTTATTTTAATCGGCCGATTTTGTGAATCTCCAGTTTTTGCTGTTGACATCGATTATAATCATACTCTTGCAGTATTTAATGGTGCCACTTTCGCCCAATATTTTTATGATTCTATCACAATGCTGAACGAAATATGAATCCTTGCGATAGTAAAAGTACAACGGCCAATTTTCCGATAGTTAAGTGTGTTGAAATATCCCAATCCAATGGTTGTGCCGATCCCCATATGTTTAAAGTCACCAGTTTGAGTTTCATAAAAACTATCGGCAGTGTCCTCCGTAAATACTTTGAATAATACTTATTCAAAAATCCCCTTTTCAACATGCCAGAAAATATTGCCTTATAGCAACTGCTCAGTATCAACTGCAGAATCACATTCCGCTCCAATAAACCTTTTGTAAAAAGCACCACAGCTCCACCCAAAAAAACTTGTATCATTTTGAAAACTGGATTCTTAACCGAATTATCGAAAATGAGATACCTTCAAGACTTTTTCCAAATTTCCAACACAATCGAAGTAAGAAAAGTGATTCCAAAAGTTATTCCGATTGCAATCCAAATGCCATCGTCGATTGGGATTATAAGTTTCTCAAGTGGTGAATAATCTCGTAGAGAATCGAATATCAAGAACGTGCGTACTCACCATACCTAAACTACCTATCAGAGTTCTGTTTGGCAGATGCTTACCATGACTAACACTATCGATGACATCCACACAGTAATGTTAAGTTTATCGGCAATTCCATACAATATTGACACATCAAGACCAACGCACTTTGACTTTTCCATTTTCACGAGACATAAGGACATATTGTAGGAAGTCGAAGGTTGCCAGCACCAGCGGACAGCCGAAAAAGCTATCAAACTTTTGACGAAATAATCTTAGTTTCTCAAATGACTTGTTGCCATCGAAAGTATTATGCTTCACTGGGCAAATGCGAGGCAGAAGGTTGGAGAGACCGGGAAAAATGTATAAAAATTAATCAGGCCCGTTGTTTTATTCGTATAACAATCAATTTGACATTCACAATATATCTCGCAAATAACTTATCGAAAAAATGTTCAATTAAGAGCCGTACCGTCTTCAAGGGATCGGCTTATCACAACCACATGCTTGCCATCGGTGTGGTATTGGCGGGATTCCAGCAATGAGTCAATTTCTTGAACGCTGTCAGTTGAATCAATCAATTACATAGTGAATTTTCGACGTTCCGTTGGAACATATTGAATGCCACTAATGTCATCCAAACGAACCACGAGGTCCAAGTGGGATTTTAACAAAAATCCATTGATTATCTCAGCTTGCTGATTTGCTCGTTGATTGTTAATCGATGAGAAACCAAAGTGTAGTGTTATTGATATGTTTGACAGCATACCTAAACTATAGTATAAGCAATAATTATTTTAGAATCGTGGTCCAACTCGAAGCCTTTGGTCACAGACATTGATACTTCGATTGTCAAACGTAGAATCAAGTATTTAACAACTCTTACATGAAAATTGAAATTGTGTCTAGTTCTAATACCAATTTTTCGACTGAAAATGTCCATAGAAGTTGCATGCAATATTTTTTTCAAATTCACTCAAGTTCAAGGCCTACAGTTTTGGAAATGTATCATCAATTTATTCATCACACTAGAAACAATAGATAACACAAGTTATAGAATTTCAAGATATTTAATTTTTTTTTTAACATTTCAGAGTTTATATGTTGCAATTCCTGTGTCAGATAAGGTGTGTGAGTGATGGAAAATGAAAAACCACTCATACCCCGTTTACATAATTTAGCCCAAATTGATAGCAAATTAAATAAAATTTCGGGAAGAAAGCGTTGAGTATTTGGCTTAGAGTATGCTGCCCAAGATTGTTAAAAAGAAAATTGTTTAATAAGAGTGTTGAGTGTGAAAAAGGGGAAGGGCTATTGATGGTTATGTTATACGTATATGCTGAAGTATAATAGTAATTCCTGTGATAAATGAGGACTTAATTGCTATGTGTCCTGTTTTAAGTTCACAAATTTGAAGGCATCATGGCTTGTTTATTGACAATATATAATATGTTATACGGCAAGGGCATGATTGCAAAACTTCAAAGTAAGCTCAGAACGAAGTCTGCTCTGAATATTTTATTGAACATTCAAAATTCATTTTGAAGTTCACTTAAGTGCTGCCGCCATGCGCCAGGCGGGAAACTCTTGAAAAGCAAGAAATTATTCAAAAACCGAAAATCAAATGTTTGCTCTGATTTTCAAAAGGAAAAATGGAAATCTATTTTTAGGTAGAATTTCAGATATAAATATTGTTCCATGTAAGTAGTTGGTTTTTAAATTAAGGAGCCCAAAGAATTTTTATGAAAGTAAGAATATATTTTTTTAAGGGATTCTGGGTGCATTTGTTCAAAAATTGCTTTTCGAACGGAACAAATTTTTAGTAAAAAAAAACGAGAATTTTTCTAACGTTTTTCAACGAAATTATGATTTAATGATTTCAGACTACGGTAAAAAGGAAAGTTAGTTGTGAATCTTGGAAAAATCATACTCTTTAAAGAACGCACTTTTGGGCTTAGCTACTGTCGCAGCTGCCAGTGAAATAAAAACCCAAATTATATGCAAATGATTTATTATTATTATTTCGTTTTTCACATATTTAACGTACATAATGTATATTTATACGAAATTGATAGAAGACTTCTTCTTACTTCTGCTGTGGCTCTCCTTGGCCTTCTACAGTAGCTGCAACATTAGCGGCTTGTTGGGCTATGTCTAGAACTTGAAGTGTAGCATCTCGTGTTCGTTGACCAATTCCCTCCTATAAACAAAACAAAACAAAAAAAAAAAAAAAAACAAAAAAATAATTACAGCTTGTTTCGTCAAATGCAGCAACTTACAATGCTCTCGCCAAGATTCGACCAGAAATCTGCTTCCGACTGTCCAGTGAAAACGGCTAGCACAACAGCAGCAAGGACAAACAAATATTTTGCAAAGTTCATGTTGACTTGTTTGTGTTTAATATTTTTCAGATTAAAAGTTTGAAGAATCTAGAAAGTTTTACTGTTTGCCTGACTTATTGATGCAATAGCATTTTATACCCCAAGTCAAATGTAAAATGGGGACTCCCTTGCACAAAGGTGGTTTACAGATGATGTTCTTTATCTATTTTGTTGCAAGCTTATCTATTCTTAAATTATGAAATTAAAATATTTTTGACAATAGAACTTGGAAGGTTTATTTTTATAAAAGTTTAAATATTGATATATTGAGGATAGGTACATAAATTTCGCATCTTTAATGATAAAAATACAAAGAGATAACGTTGTAACTTTCCCTTTTTATCTTGGGGTCTCCCCCGGCCGAATCAGAATATTCAGGTATAAAAAGCTATCAAGTCGAGGAAACAATCAATTAGTATAGCTTGTGTGATCTCCTTTGAAACTCATTTTACTTTAGTCAACATGAACTTTTTAAAATATTTCTTCGTCCTTGCTGCCATTGTGCTGGTCGTTTTCACTGGACAGTCGAAGGCTGATTTCTGGTCGAAACTTGGCAAGAGCATAGTGAGTTGAATATCCATTAAAAAAATATGTGATTGGTTAAAAAAAGAATTTCTAATTTTTTGTTCATAGGAAGGAGCAGGCCAACGAACACGAGATGCTGCTTTTCAAGGTCTTTCAATAGCCCAACAAGCCGCTAATGTTGCAGCTACTGCACAGGGACGGGGACAGCAGGGATAAACCTTCTTCAAAACAATTTTTTGTTTTTTTAAGTAACCAGAAAACTCATTGAATTTTGTCTCGCCCTAGTTTAAGCTCTATGAAACAAAGAGTTTATGATTTATTTCCTTGGAATGGAAGGCAATAAAAAGAAATACTATAAAAAATGATTTGGGTTTTTGTTGTTTTGCGCAAAGATAAACATCGAATATATTTCAGCAACACACGAAGAGGGGAAATAAGCATAAATCCCGCGAACTATATTGATTGATAAATTATCAGACTTTTTCACATACCTACAAAGTGGAAGTAAATTATTTAAAGCCTGAACTACATGAAAACACAAAGTGTAAAAAAAAGTATTCGTATTCGTATTGAGAGCTTTATGCACAGTGAAAGCTCGATCATGGTCAAGCTTTTGTTCTCGCTCACTTTTAAAAAATGAGAAGGAGATATACAGATATGCATTTGTAGAAGCAGTACAAAACATAATTTCCACTGTTTTGTAAAGGGTTTTTCAATAGGGACGTTACAAAAGTAGACCGATGGAGACAGGAAACGCCGCCTTTTTTTCCGTTCTCTTGACATTTCCCTTCAGTAAGGTTTGCCATTTTATCATGGAAAGGTATACGATCCAACAACGAGTCGAAACTATTAAAATTTACTACCGAAATTCGCAGTCAGTGGTCAACACTTTAAGAGTGCTACGTACAATATATGATCGTCATAATCGTCCTGCCAGATCAACAATTGAGCGTCTAGTGGAAAAATTTGAATCGATAGGCTCAGTACAAAATGTTCCCGTGCCAGTGAGATAAAGAAGTGCCCGTTATGTCGAGAATATTGCTGCCGCTAGCGCATCAATTGCGGAAGACCCAAATCAGTATCTCACACGTCGTTCTCAAGCGTTGGGCATCTCTGTGACGTCTTTGTGGCGAATTTCGCGAAAAGATCTTGGCCTAAATTCTTGTACAAGATCAAATTGACGCAAGAACTGAAGCCGTTTGATAACCAGAAGCTTCGTATGTTCGTGAATTGGGCTGAGCAACAACTTGAAAATGATCCGGATTTCCATCGAAAAATCATCTTTAGCGATGAGGCTCATTTCTGGCTGGATGGCTTCGTCAATAATGCGTTATTGGTCAGGCAGCAATCCACATGTGCTTCACGGGGCACCATTACATCCCGAAAAAATCACTGTTTGGTACGGTTTACGCATGCTGGTGGTGTCATTGGGCCGTACTTCTTCCGTGATGATCAAGACCGGCACGTTACTGTGAATGGGAATCGGACTTGGACGATATGTGGTTTCAACATGACGGTGCCACATGTCACACAGCGGGCCAAACAATCGAATTATTGAGAACGAAGTTCGATGAGCGCATTATCTCCAGAAATGGACCTGTGAATTGGCCGCTTCGTTCATGCGATTTAACGCTGTTAGACTATTCCGTGCGGGGCTACCTCAAATCTATGGTTTATGCCAACAAGCCAGCGACGATTGATGAACTTGAACAATGTAGGTTAGGTATGTTTGTATACTTAAATAGAAAATAGTGGTTAACGAAGATTATGTCGTGGGAATACCTGCTTCCGGTTGGTAGAGAATGCAGGGATATTTTAATTATTGTAAATCTTTTTATGACATACCTGACCTTCTACCTCTTACCAAGCTACCTACTTCTTTCTGGATAATATAATGTTATCATTGTCTAGGGTGGGATGTTGACTTTTTGTTATTAGAGTAATAAAACAAAAATTGAGGTATGAAAGAACATTTTAAGGTTTAGCTATCAATGAATTAGTTTCAGTAATAATTTTTGGGTTTTCCGCTTTTTTTTATAAAAGAAGTTTTTTTTTTTTTGTTTCAATGAGTACATTTTTAAATATAAAGATTCAAATGAAATCATAAAGATGTAGAACGGATTAAAGGAAAAATTCGTTTTTGGTTATCCTGTTGTAGAAGGGGCAGCTAGCAAATTTAAGATGTACAAATCGATTCAAGAAAATATGCCAGATATTGCTGCCACGAATTCAAGAGATCAACAATAATTTATTGAATGAAATTGTTATAGCTATTCTTGATTCCCTTTAAAGAGATGGCTTGCACCCTGGGTGAAACGGATTCATTCACTTTAACTTAATTCAAAGGAAAGTGAAACATTATCTGATGACTATATTTTACCCTTACAATAGGCTAACATTCAAGGCCGCTACGTTCTTATATCCACAATGCAACAATATGAGATTATTAACAGCAGCAGAGAAGACTGAAATCTACAATTTTTTAAAATCCCTAGTACCAGCAGTTGAACAAAATACGAACTCTTTGGATATTCAATCGTCAACATTTTCAAAAGAATGTGTACATGTCATCTGACAACACGGATTACTTTGCTCATGAAATCCAAATGTATATGAAACCCATACACGAGGTCCTTTTGATATTCTATAATGGTGTTTTGAACACAAAAAATAAAAAAAATAAAAATATGTGGATTTATTTATTTCTATTCGTTTCTATTTTATTCAAAAAATTTTACACTAGTATAAAAATTCGAGAATGAAATAATAATAATTTTACTCATGAATAAAAAAAAATCGAAATTAGTTGTAAATAAAGAATAAGAAAGAGGGTTGACTCGTTACAAGGTACCGTTTTGTAGCAAGGATGTTTAAAAAAAATCGTAGGAGAATTTTTTATAAAATTGAAATTTTTGGTTTTTGGCCAATTAAATTTAAATTTTGATCTTAAACCTGTAATTGTCAAATTTAAAGTCAATCAGACTAGTGCAGTGGTTAAGGCTGAATGTGAGTTTACAGACAGACGGTTTTTCTATCATTATCATCGTTATGTCATATTTGATCAAAGTCTCAAGTTTTTTCTTACGAATGAAATTCCTACTCACCATTTATTCTATAAGTCGCAAGTGTAAGGGAAGGCCCTCTATCGAGCAGTTAAAGCTCAATTTTGCAGCACATATTGATGAGCCCGGTTTTTATATTTGACGCAGTGTAATAAACAAGTCTTAAATGGTCGTCTCTAAGACTTCTTCCTAAGTTTTAAACTAAGTTCAAAGTAAATTTCGCCAACAAATGGGCCTGACGCCTGACAATAATTAAATTTATTTTTTTGTCTGCTCACATGAAAAACAAAAACGAAGAACTGACTAAAATCTCAATAGATTGTTGACCTATTTAGGTAGTCAGCTTTTTTATGAACTTTGAACCAGAGGCAGAAATTTGATGCGTTCGATGTAACATTTGCGGGATTCTATTGTTTTTTTTTTTTTTGTTTTGTTATAAAGTTAATCTGCACTAGAATGATTGATTAATTCTGTTTGACCCGTTGCACTGCAGTTTTTGTTTTATATTTTAAACAACTGTAATTAAATTAATTGTGTGTATTCAGCGGAACGTAGGTTTTATTTATGTGTGTATATCTAGAGCCGTACAGAAGTGACTCAGTTGATACACTCTACTACATTCTACTTAAACTAAAGTAAATAATGTAATTAAGCAGATACCTACATCATTATTTATGCCTGCTAAGGTTCAAGTTCAAAATAACCTCATTAATTTACAAAAAAAACACAAAATCACAGTCCTCAAACCAAACCTGCGTGGATCGTTTCTCACTATTCAATTTAAATGGCCATTCACACCACACAAGGAAAAGTACTTGCTGCTCATGTTTACACTTAAGGCGTATAACAGCAACTTACCAATTTAATAGTGCACCTTTGCACCTTCCCTGCGAATCTGATTTCAACAACACTATGGGCTCAGGCTTTGTCGATCAGGCTTCACAATTCACTTTCGGTCGGTAAGTCAGCGTGATCACATTAAATCCAACTCGAAAGTAGAAACGGATTGCAATCAAAGTCTCTCGTCAACATCAACACTTACTATACGGAAAAAAAGTGCTTTGATACACTTTTTCAATTTTTTTAAATTGATTTTTGTTTTTGCAAGCCAAAAAGGTAAAAACTTAAGATTGCTGTGTGTGGTTAAGTAACAATTGTAATTTCGTTACAAGTCAATTTTCATCTAATGAGTTTGTTCAGAGTTAAATAGATATGTCATGTATCTGCATTAGTGAGCCTGTGTTTATGCTTGTTTGCTCGCGGTGATTTGAGATATTGCAAAATTAGTGTTTGGTTATGATGTGTGATGCAACAGCAAACAAAGAATATGATGACGGGTGCAAATTATTCCCGGTACCAAGATATAGATAATTGAGTTTCAGTTAAATGATGAGAGAGTGGGAAGTGTGAAGAAGTGAATTAAAGTAATGTTCAAACTATAAACAGTTCGGAGGTTGGATTATCAAATTTAAATTTATCTGTTTCTTCTAGTATTTTAAATTTAGTTTTTCTGTTTTGTAAGCACAGCTAAATGGAACACGCACAACGATTCATTTTCAATGGACAATTTATTTCATTATAAGATTTCGACTTTTGACCATTAAGTGTGAAAAAGAATATCATTCAAATGACCGCCTTGATTTTTTGAGGTAATCTTTAACTAATTTTTCCACTTATCGGATGGTATCTCGATCAAAAGTTGAGTAATATTGGTTTTTATTGCGTCTAGAGTTCGAAGACTATTCGTGTAAACACGGTCTTTTGCGTAGCCCCATTGTTACCAAATATGGGACCCACCGAGTGAGATATGTGCCTAATTGCTAAAGAAAATTTTATTTGAAAAATCGGCGTTTATCAAATGCCAACGCTACCAACTTGTCACCCTTGGTACAACAGGGAGCTTTGTAGCTTTAGAAGCAATAAGCTTTTGAAGACTGTTGTATGGTCTTAATCCAATTCTGGACCAAATATCTTCTTGCTTGTAGTAGTTTCTACTATCAAGCAAACGTCTCTTTAACCTACACCTTAACAAGATGGAAGATCATCCTATTTCCGTTGCTAAGAGCTTTTTTTTATTAACAACTTTCAGACGTAAAATGGATGGTATGCACCTCTCCATGAGCTTCTCCAATTCGACTTCCTCAGACTCAACAACAATATCAAATCTACATCCTCGAAACCCCGATTTCTGTTTCTTAAGAAGCATTCATACATCCATAAACTTTGATAAAGCTTAGTTTACGATTCTGTCTATTTTTAATGTAAGCTCTATTTTCTTCCACTCAACACGGTTTTCTTAAGGAAGACAGCGAAGTTGTAATCTTGACTTATTACTCCAAAGCCTTCGAAAAAATTGGTCACAAAATCATTTACCACTAAGTCTCATTAGATAGATAATCTCCTACCTTGAGGATAGCTCCTACCTTGAGGATAAGTTAGGTTAGGTTAGGTTAAAGTGGCTGTAATGGATGTTAAAAGACACACATAGGCCAAACAAAGGCCCGTTGTGATACCACATGAATCTAAAAAGGCTATTCTTCGAAAGCTTATTGAAACCAATTAGAGTTCCTTACGAAACGTCGAAGATTAATCATATTAATGTGTTCGAGATCGTTTAGATAATTGTAGAAGTATTCTTCTAAGTGAAACATACGTTTATGAGCAAGAGCAAGACAGGTACAGAGGAGGTGAAGAACTGTTTCCTCCTTCTCCTCATTCATGCAGCTTCTGCAGAAATCATTAGAAAATACGTCCAGTCGCGCAGCGTGTCTTCCAATTATACAGTGTCAAGTAATGACACCAATTAAGGAGCTTATATGCAATCTGCTTGGAGATATCAGGCATCAAGATCTCCTTAAGTCCAAATTAGGCCAAATGTTTTTAGTTGTTTTTAGTCTTGTTGTAGCAAAAGCAGCGGTTGGTATACCAACATTAGGCATTTGTGGATCAATGGGTAATGTTGTACCATGTTTGGCGAGTTCATCGGCTTTGCAGTTTCCTGGAATGTCTCTATGGCCCTGCACCTAGTGAAGGTGAATGTTAAACTGTTGTGCCATCTCCATTAAAGATGATCGACAATTTTGGACCATAATGGAGTTTGTAGAGACAGAGTCCAGGGATTTTATAGCTGACTGACTTTTTGAGAAATCCGGATATCAGATGTGGATACCACGTTTTCTCTGAGCTCAGGACAGGACCTCCTTAATCGCCAAAAGTTCTGTTTGAAACACGCTACAGTGATTTGGAAGGCTGAATGAGAGACTTAGTTTCAGTCGTTTGGAGTACACACCTACACAAACCCCTTCACTAGTTTTCGATCCATCTTATAGAAGTGAATTGCCTCGTCTTCCAGGAATGTTTTATTTTCCCAGAAGGATCGGGAAGGGATACAAGTTTGAATGGTGTTTCCTTGAGGATAGAACGTACAATGTCTTTTTTCGTTATACAAACTCCAATTCATGTCACGAATGGTGTTTCGAAAGGTAGTCATCTTTGTCCACTTCTTTTTGACCTATCGCTATTCTTATTTTTGCGGATAACAACAAATTCTGTAAAACTGTGTTATGATAATCTGATACATCTTCTTCTTCTGATACATCTGTACATCTTCCTTGAGTTAAATATATGTAAGTAAGTGAAAACAGCCTTTTCACGGAAGCATAATCCATTTCAATGATTTAAATATGTTACAAACTTTTTAATAATTAATAACAACAACATATCCCTCGGTTCTATTAAAAAAAATTCGCGTCGAATATGCTTTCCAAGATTAGTCTTACGGTATGCCTTACGAAGCCTCCCTTGGAATGATAACTACAACTTACCTCGTTACGCCAGACGCAAAAACGGTCGGTCACACGTGACTATTGGGTTATGTAGATTCTCCAGCAGTTTTGAGTGAAAAAAAAAGTTAATTTTGAGCTCATTTAAATAAATTTTAAGTTTGATTAAAGCTTGAATTAAATTAAATAAATAAAAATATACTGAGTGCTGGACGCACATTTCTTGTACGAATTTCCCAACCCATCATCCAGCCCTTGCCTAAGACGGTGATATCATCATATCAATATTAGCTCTTCAATTAATCATAGACCACAGATGCTTTAACATTTTTCCCTTTAATGAAGAACAAGCCGGAATGGATAAAAAAAAAATGGGCAGAAGAGGTATTCTAAGGTACCAAATTGCTTCCAGAAAGCTCATCCATATGCCAAGTGCTCATATATCGGATCATCACTTATGATAGCTCTATCGTTTACAAAAGACGTCCGCTTTGTCGAAAGTGGTTAAAGCTGATCAAAATCATATACTGCCACATTTTCCCAGCAATTGAAAGATATGGTTTCTAGTTGTAACACCAAATGGAACTTTAAAATGAAAAAAAGTTTAAAACACCAAACTAAATCGCTTATCGATGTGTATGTTTTTCTTGGCCTATTCAACCTATTTCAACTATAAGGCTACAAGGAACCTACGAACTAGATTTATCAAATAAATTGTTGGACTAACATGACGATTAAACTACAACCGCGTATCATTTCATTCTCAGTTACAAGTTATTCATTCACGCGTGTCGTAGTAGCAACAAACACGTGTAAAAACAACGACGAATCTATCAAACTCGAACTCTGAATGTTTGTTTTTTAAAAATAATTATTCTTGTTCATGTTGATTATTTAAAAAAAATTCCAATCACTTTAGACGTTTCAATTAAAACTTAACCCTTTAAGCTGACCCTACGAAATTATACTGGACGTCAATGACTTCTGCATACTTCGATTATTTTCCTCGCTTTACTCGATTGAAGGCTTCATGAATAATTCAAACCTAATTTTTCTACGATTCATTCGATTTTTCGGACTACAAAAAATTTCATTTCTTTCCTTTGCATTCTCACTAGGCGTTGGCACGGTGTTTCCGGAGAACTCACACAAATAATAAAATCACACAATGGACACAACAGAAACGAGTAAAAAATCCTTAAACGTTGAAACATCAACACCATCGCAAGGAAGTGAACAAACTTCAACTTCAAATTCAGAAGCTGGAAAAGTGAAAAGAGAGGCCAGTTGGCCCTCGGTTTTGTTTTATATTCACTTGAATATTCTCGGACTATATGGAATTTTCGTCCTCCTCACAAATGCATCATTTTTAACAATTGTTTTTAGTAAGTTTTGAAATAATTTTTTTCTTTTCGATTGTTATATTATTATAATTTTCTTAACAGCTTTGGTATTAAGTTTGCTTGGAATCTTGGGAGTTACAGCTGGAGCACACAGACTGTGGGCCCACAACACATATGAAGCAACTTTTTCTTTGAAGGTCTTCCTTATGATCTGTCAAACGTTGGCTGGTCAGGTAAGATATAATTATCCATACATCGTACATGCCTTTAAGCTATAAAGCACTGTATTAGGTATTTAAACAAACTTTAATACATATGATTGCGTATTGGACTGAAGTATAGTGTTACGTAAGTAGTTTGTGCGACGAAAGCTGACTTCATAGAAAGTAGTTCCCCTTACACTTTTTAGATCCATCATTACAATATTTTATTTGTTACTTATGTCGACTACTGACGCATGCCTGAAATTGTTTGAACGCGCTACAAAAAAGTAAAATAAACTGCTATCGAAAAAGGTTATTAGCCATTTAGAAACTTCGAAGCTTTGCAGAAGTTTGTCTGAGATATTCGAGATTTCTAATAAACTAGCACTAATAAATGCTTTTGAATTTTCATTTCATTTCATGGTAACTACTCGATATATTGAATGCCTTGATTTTTTTGTTTTCCTGTAAAAGTACATAATCATGCAACCTAGTTTTTCCTGCGTTGCGTCGCCAGGTAGAATAAACTCAGGGCCGCATTATATTTTTAAGAAAAATCGATCCCTCTAGCCGGTAGAAAATTGTGAAGAAAAAGAGTTATTTGTCGTTCATTCAAATGAGTTCTGGCTGAATCTACACTGGTTTTTGTTTGGACCGTTGTTCCTGTGGTGTAGTGGTTATGTACGTTAGTCGCTTCGCAAAACGTTGTGGGTTCGAATCCTCTTTCACGTGTATTGCCTCTTGCGAAGACCTGATCAAACTTCGTCAGAAAAAAAGTGCTTCTAAACTTTGCAGTTCTTAATCGGCGTTAAATTGTAGGAATTCTTCAAAAACCCACAGAGAATGGTTGGTGAGTGTAAGCCTTAGCCTTCGATCTTGAATCTTCAAGAGCTGTCGAACTATTCCTTTTTATTTGTTATAGACCTTTTTTTCAAATCCAAACAAAGATCAACTTTGATTTGGGTAAAACCGGACCCTGAATCGTTGGGAAGTTTTTCTTTTTTTTTCTACGAAAACTTAGCTTTCAAAAAATGTATCCTCACTTGGATATACAAACATACATTATGTACTCCAGCGAAAATATTCAAAATTATTTAGGGTCGTCCATAAGTCAAGGAGAATTAAATGGTTTACTTTTACGTTATAAGGTTTGGCTTAAGTCCTAAGGGCATATGCATATGCATTTCCTGTTTGCATTTTGAAATTATCAGATCAATTTATTTCTTGTACTTATTCTAAGCGTCTAAAGCGCAAATCAAGTCAAAGCTTATTTCTTGCTGTCGCAAAGAGCTAAGGGTTCTTGGTATGCAGCACAACGTAAGAATCTGCTGGGTTCCCGGTCACAGTGGTGTGCCAGGAAACGAAAAAGCGGATGAGCTTGCAAGAGAAGGGTCGGTACTTGATCCCTCTCTCATAGACCATAACATCAGAATCCCTCAGTGCGAATTAAAAAGAAATATCAGTAAAAATATCATTCAAAAAGCAAATGATAGATTGAACCTACTAGAAACCTGCAGTAACACCAGGAAACTCCGGCCTTATTATGATAAGAAAAAATCCGATAAGATTTAACTTCTCAAAAAACCGCCCCTAAGATCCCTCATTAGTGTGATAACGGGACATGATCTAGTCGGCTACCACAAAAAGAAGATGGGTCTTAGTACAGATGACATATGTAGAGGCTGCGGAGATGAGGAAGAGCACGAAAACACAGCTCACTTCCTATGCCACTGTCCAGCACTCTGCCGTGCTAGATTAAATTTTTAGGCAACTATTTCTTTAATGAACTAGAAGAATTATCTGAACTCCCAGGCAATCGCCTATTGAACTTTGTCAAGTCCACCAAATGGCTCGACCAACAATAGAATTCATAGGTTAAATCACTTTTTCAGAAGTTACTATACTTCATGGTATCACAAAGGATCTATATTGATCTAAGTGTGATGGTAACAAAATCAACCGTCAGCCCATATAACCTTACCATATAACCTAAGCGTCTAAAGAACTACTTGGGAAGCGTACCTACGAATGCAATGGTCGACTGGTCAAAAGAAAATTTTGTCGACTGTAAAAGTGTCGACTGAAGCTTGACCGACAAAAAGAATTTTGACATTTTAAATACAGGCTTTCTAAATGTCGATTGTAAATTTGTCGGTAAAAATTTCGACTGCGAAAATAGTCCTTCCCTTTTTTTATTTTTACTTTCACACCGACACCGATGTATTTCTTTTTGTTTCTTTTCCAAATGATAAAAATACCCGTCAATTACAATTTTGTCTTAATTTTTAATTGTTTTAAGTAATGTAATGCACCACTACATTTTGTCTTTACTCATTGTATGTCTGTATGACTTCTTTAGACTGAAGACTGTAAAAGGTTGATATCAGTTAAATAAATCGAATGTTTTTGTAAACATTAATAGTTATCGGCGCGCGAAGTAAGCATGAGAACATAAATCACTTTGCCTGTGTTGATCTTTTACCAGTCGATATTTATAAATCGACTTTATAAGAGTCGACATTTTGATCAGTCGGTATTTTTACCGATCGACATTTTGAAAGTCGACATTATGACAGTCATTTATTTTGAATCGACATTTTAAAAATCGGCAAATCGTGCCCAATCCTGTTTAAAATAAAAACATTACAATTCATATGAGCTAAAAATAAAAAAATCAATGAAATAAAAAATTCTTCAAAAAAAGCACGTTTACGCCCGAGTGTCTCTTTAGATTTTAGCTCAATTTCTTTTTGAATTTTATTCTTTTGTGATTTTTAGCTAGAATAATTGACTTTTTCTAGTAGTGTCCGTAGCTTAGTGGTTAGGTTGGTTTGGCCGAACGTCGTGGGTTCGAGTCCTACTCGTGCCCATAGTTTTTATTTCATCTTTCACGGACACTGCCTCTTGCGAAGAACTGACAAAACTTCCAAGGGTATCATCTGTCATGAAAAAGTGCTTCTCAACTTTGCCGTTCGGAATCGGCGTTAAATTGTAGGTCCCTTCAATTCTTCATACGCACCTGGAGAATTGTTCATGAGAATAAGCCACTTAGGCGCGCCACTCTATTTATTTTTTATTTAATTGACCTTTTCTGTATTATCTATTCCTATTTCTGTGTATCCACTTTAAGTTTAGAAAAGTGTAGCATGAAATGAAATGTCCAAAAAAGACTGTTTTAGAATGATTAAAATATGTATAGTGTGTACCCTACTTAAAGCTGTCGATAGCGTCACAGTTTTCAAAATTTCAAAATAATCTCGTTGTCTTTTCCCAGCTCGCCATTCTCGTTGAGTATCATCGGCGTATTGATGTTTTTAAACGGATTAAGAGAACACCAAAGATAGTTACGTTTGAGTCTTTCACAATTTTTTACTTGCAACATATAGATAGAATAAATGGCAAGTATTGTATTCGTAAAAACAACATGGGATTTTGATCAAATATGACGATCGTAGAGAAGTCGAAAATTGTGGGTCCGGCGATCCCGTCCGTCCGTCTGTAAACGCATCTAGAGCCTTAGCCACTGTTTCAATTGACTTCAACTTTATTTTATTTTTAAGAATGAAATTTGAGATACAATTTTTTCGACCATTAACGAAAAGTTTCAATTTTTTCAAAAACGGCTTCTACGATTTTTTTTTTTACATCCTCGTATATATTTTTTTTCGGATTATATCGAGAGCTGGTGACATAATCAATCAAGTCATCTAAGGAATTCACATATTATTTTTCGTCCTTTATCAACACTTTTTCCGATGCATTATTGTGTATCTGCCAATTTTTCATTTTTCGTATGTGAATAATAACACCTTTTTCTAGAGGTGCTTCCACCAATGACTTTTTCCGTCAATTCCGTATTTTGTCTGCAGTTATAGCTATTTCACGGTTGCCAAGCTGATCTTCAGACTCCTTTCATTAGTGGTGCTGTGAATTATAAATGGAGTAAACCAAACAATTTTTTATTATTACTTTTTTTTTATTTTTTAAACGAAACAAAACAAGAAAATCTTTCAATTCTAACCCCTTTGTCGATGTGACACGTATGGGAGTGTAGATAATCACAATAAAAGTATTATTAAAAATAACAACATACTGTGAGGAGCTTTTAACAACGCATGTCTACTCATTGCAATTGATAAAAAAGTCAACATTTTGTACCAAAAAATCAGTGGAGTTGTAAGCGCAATGCGTAGTGCATTGACTTCTCAACTGGCTGGTCTAAGGTTCAAAATCCAAAAAGTACATGTTCTTATTTCTAAATGTTTTTTTTTCTGAGCTTAGTTTTGCATTGCAGGAGCAAGCTCGTGTGCGTGTTTTTTATGGAAAATGATGTTTATGAATTATGACATATGAGATATGAATTTCAGCGGGCGGTAAACGAAATTATATAATAACTTTTTCATGATGAGTTGATTTGCGATCAAAACACGAAATGCTGAACCTTTATTCATCGGACTCGGACACACCATTTTTGGAAGTGATAACTTAATATGGGAATTAAACTGATTATTTCCATAACTCCTAACGGCACCAGCCTGTTTGACAGTAAAACAACCGATAAGAATGTATTTGTGAAATGATCGAATACTCTCTCATCGTTCGTCAATTTGAGCATTTAGTAAGTACTAAACCCTTAAGCACGTAAGATAGAGAGAGGGAGAAAACTGCTTGCTGGTTAGAACCTCGCGCATTTCCGTTGTGACATCCATCCATCCATCCACCTAGTTATTATATTATCGTGATGGACATGTTTTATTTTATTTACCCCTAACGAAGTCGGTACTCATCATGATGCTTAAAAGGCTATCGAGCAGCTTCTATCTTGTTTAACTTCTTGCACAGATCGATGCTCGTCGAATCAAGGGTTTTGTTGTTTAAAATCGAGTCATACTTAGTTATTTTAAGCGAACTTATTTCGACGCATACACTTGGAAAATATAATTTTCCATTAAAAAGCAAACTTGCTTTTTGCTAATCAGAACGAAAGGAGATCTTGTGGAAGCAATAAAATGCTCCCAAAACCGATGGGAGCTAAATCGATGAGACATGGGAGCAATAACCTGCAAAAATTGCCGTTTCCCAATGGATACGTTGAGAAGCACCTACACGTCGGTACCGTACCGATGGAACATAAAAAAAAAACGTTCCGCACTCTTTTTTGACGAACTCATAAATTGCACAAAATTTTAAATATTAACTGACAAAATAACTTGCCGATGCCGTGTAATCCTATATACAAACCATAACTTGATGCTGTGTAACCCCAGTTTTACGTCAAATTTGTCTCATACAAAAACCATCAAACAATACCCAAAAACCAACTATTTGATGTGAACTGTAAAAAAATGATTGACAAATGGGTTCAATTTAAAATCTAGCTCATAAGGAGAGTATATTAATTTATTTTAAACAAAATGTTATCAATGCCATTACATTTAATAGATTATTTATTGATCATTTAATCGATTACTCACAAACCTCGTTTAGTTTATTATGGGCACAAACCATTGTGTTTAAAATATTGAAGAACCACACGTATATTAATTCAATTGAACTGAATGCAAGATATTTTTCTTTAACAGGGTCCAATCTACAACTGGGTACGTTCCCATCGCCTGCACCATCAGAAATTCCGAACAGCCGACGATCCTTACTATAGTTCAGCAGATTTCTTTTCAGCTCAAGTGCGAGCACAAATTGAGAGTTACACACCAGAACAAGAAAAGCTCCTGGAACAAGTTGATATGTCAGACTTAGAAGAAGACAATGTAGTTATGTTCCAAAAGAGGTCAGTGGCAATTTTTTTACTTGCAGTCCCTTTGTTTCCATTGACAAATTTACAGATTCTATTGGGTGCTGTACTTCTTCTTGCATGTCCTCCTGCCAATTAACGCCCCCTTGGAATATTGGGGTGACACTATTCCAGCTGCAATTTTCGTTACCTTCTCCCTGCGCTACCTGATCGTTCTCAACGTTTGCTGGTTGATCAATTCAGCACACTTTATCTGGGGCCTCAACAAGAATTTCAAGCCCTCAGATTCAAACATGATCTTCATCATTACCAAGAGCTATTGGCCCCACTATCATTACCTTTTGCCCCGTGACTACCAAACTGGTGAATTTGGAAACTATGGTAAGTCACAATAATGTCAACATCCAACATAATTGACGAGGACTTGGCGTTCTATTTTCAGCTGAAGGCTGTACAACAGCCTGGATTCGAGTATTCGCTGCCTTGGGTATGGCAAGCCAACTGCAAACTATCACAACAGAAGCTGTCAGGAATGGCCTTTCAACAGCTGTTGAAAGTGGCAAGTCGATTGTTGAGTGCATCAAGGAGGCTGCTGTCGTCGAACAGGCAAAACTGCCTGAGGATCATTACTTGGATAAGAGCAAATTTTTGTAATAATTTAATTAGACAATTGGCACACAATTTTCTTACAAGAAAATTCAAAATTTTGTTTTTGTTACGTTTTTCTTTTTTTTTTAACTTTGCTAACATTAATTCAAAATTTAGGACTTATATAAAGCAGGCAGCTGGAGCACCGCTGGAAGGGAAATTCGAAAGAAGGAAATATGATTAGACAGAGATAGAGAGAATCTACATACAGAGGCTTCGTTTCAACTTGGAACTGGAACATAAAATAAATGATTTTCAATTCTTATGTTCTGTTAATTTAATCAGATTTTCAGGTTTACTTTTCTGTCGGGCAATGATTTTTCTAACTTCAACGGGATGATACATTTTTCTGTATGAGTGCGAGTGTATGGCGGTTTAACTTAAATTTGTAAGGTATTCATTAAGCAGATTTAGGAAGCTGGAAAAACACTCACTTTCTATTAAAATTTTGAATTCAGCGATGGACGCAGCAATAGGGCATTTAGCAACACGTGTACAATTTAATAAACTTTTCTATAAATACTTATCGCAAATTTCTGTTTTTGTTCAATTCAACTTAAATTCTGTTCCGGGATTTGTCGGCTATAGATCTTCGACGGATACGACCAAGAACTGGTGCAAGGTAAGGTGGTCAGCGTTGCATATCAAATAGAAAAGGTTCTGTTATTCGAGACGCACTGTCTTCAACTCTGTCTCGGGTTATTTTTTTTTTTCATACGCTGTTAGAATTGTTCGTCGAAAGCTTATTTGCTATCAGCTCAATTGGTCGTAAGAGGTAAGACTGAGCTTTGATTTGCCAACATACACTTTGTTATGCCACCGGCTCATCACTTAGTGCGATGTTAGTAAGCAAACATAACAAATAAACACTCATATAAATGAAACGAAAGAAAAATCAATACATACATATATAATAAATAGAGTGGCGCGACAGCTCTTGGAGAGCCAAGGCCTAACCCTAAGTGGCTTACTGTCATCAACAATTATCTTTGTGTGTGTGAAGAATTGAGAGGACCTACAATGAAAAAACAATAAACCGTAGCAGAAGTGCATGTCCGCTAACTCTTCTCGAGAGTATGAGTTTGACATTGTTATGTGTTGATGAGTCAATATTTCAATTGGAAATGCTTGTTTACTAAATATGCGATGCCTTAAGGTCTTTTCGTTCAAGAAAAATTGCGGTTTAATCATCTTAAGCTCCTAGCAGGTAGAACCCTTCACCGACAGGTGGCCGCGGCCCCCAGGCATAATAAGAAAAATTTCAGGTCAGTTTTCAGTGGTTATCAATGAACAAAATGATTAATCCAGGGAAAATCCAATACTTTTCTACTTTATTGAGGCCTCATACAATTCCAATTACAGAACAAATATTAAAAGAAAGGTTAATGTTTCATAATAAATTACTAAAACTTAAAGTCAAGATAGGTAAAAATAAAAACAAAGATTTTCTTAGAAAAAAGTGGTTCTGTTTTTTTTTTATTTCTCAAAAACGAAAAGACATTTTTGCATCCGGTTTTCTGTTTTGGACTAAAAATTAACAACGGCATTGAATTTTTGAAACAAAATTAGAACTTAATTACATAAAATGTTGAAAAAACTTGGTTCAAAAATGATTTTTTTGTTTTTTTTTTTTTTTGAAAATTTGAGTTTGAGAATTAATATTTTTTAAACTATTTGTTAAAACAATTTAATTTAAAAACAAAAAGGTACAACACGGTGTTGTAAGCGAAGCCGTTGATTTTTAATATTTTTTACTTGCGACATATAGAATATATGGCAAGTATTGAATTCGTAAAAAAAACAAATTGAGATGAGGATGATATATGATATAACGATGATAGAGAAGTCGAAAAAAGTGGATCCGGCGATTCCGTCTGAGTTGTCTGTCGGAGAGTTTACAGACATCTACAGGCTTAACTACTGGTCCGATTGACTTCAAATTTGAAAATTAGAGGTTTGAGCAGAAAGTCATATCCCAATTTTTTTTATTTTTGTTTTAAGATCAAAATTTAGGGTAGCCACCATAAGATTTTTTTGGCCAAAAATCAAAACTTTTTTTTCACAAAAACGGCCCGAACGATTTTTTTAAAACTTCCTCGAGTCTAATTTTTTTAAACATTCATGTGTTTTATGTAAAAAAAAAATTTTGTATTGCTTTAAAACGGTACCTCCCATAGAACCGTTTTTTTGTTATAAGAAAACTGAAAGTCCGATCAGCGTAAGTTTGTTTTTCGAAAGTACGTATATATTGTTCAAATAATATTTTGTTTTCAAAAAATTTCAAATTTTTTTTTGGATTTTTAAAAAAATATTTTTAACTTTTTTTTTCAAAATGCTGTATCTCAAAAACGGATCAACTTTAAAAATCAAAATTGGAGTATAATATGTATATTTACATGGTCTTGAAAACTGTATATCCAAATTAATTTTAAGATATTTTTGAAAAATTTTATATATAAAAAATTAATATAAAAAATAACGGCTCCGACAATTTTCAAAAAAAAAATTCAGTAAATCAAGAATAAGGTTTGAATTTGTTCGGCATTTAAATTTGGAATGAAATGTATATACGAGGTACATTTCCAAATTTTAAATTTTTTAATAAATTCTAATTATTTTTATATCCATATATATGTATATTTTTTTTTTTTTTTGAGTTAAGTGTAAGCTGTAAGTGAGAGTGTAATCAGAATTGCTTAAAGTATAACTTTTATTTTAACACTACCTTTTGCAATTTAAGTAATCATAAATATTTAATTTTAGCATGCAGGAGCAAGTTCGTACGACCCAGTCGTGCACATTTTTTTTTTATAAATTAAGTCAATTTTTCAGAAAATT
>CAKKXW010000003.1:40420012-40436391 GCA_920937365.1 Sphaerophoria rueppellii | reverse complement strand
TTAAAAGATACGAGTAAATTGTTTAAGTAAAGTTACGTTCCTAAATATTTGAAACGATTTTCCTTAAATATAACTTGATAGAAGAAAAGCATGTCATCGTTACTTCGTCTATGTGACAATGTTATTAAAAGATTTGCAAAAGAGGGGACACTTGAAGGATCACTCCATTAATTGAGGGCAGATTGTAGCCTGGCAATATGAATATTGTAATGTGGTGAGGTGACAAAACCAAGCAGACGTTTGATAAGCTAGGACGAACATAGCAATTACATGGTGCGCGGGCGATATTGGGATCGCGGAATTCCTTTTAGCAAAGTTTATAAATCCTTGCATTGAAATGAATTTGTTAAATGAGCATAGAAAATTTTAGCGAGTTTAGAAGTTGAAAAAAAATAATACCAAATCTCTAACGCAAGTAACAAGGCGTAGAAAATCGTATGAAGATGGTATATGCTTCCTTGAAAATTTAATCCATTAAACAGAGAGTACATTAGGAAGGAAAGAAGGGTCCCCATTGTACAAAACTGTTTAGGTCAGAGTTTAATGAGCTTATCATATTTTGCGGTTGCAGTTCCACATCCGAATAGGAGGGATGTGAGTAGGTATGTAAACAAATATGAGAAGCTAAGGGTACCTACTACAGTCAACGAAACAATTGATTGGATTAGAAATTACAAATAAGATATCATTGAAGAAAATGAGAAAGAGGGTGAGAGAGCCCTGGAGGACTTGTATTGAACGATTCGAAAGAAAGTTTCAAATCCAACGAAGAAGGGATTCATACATTTTCGATAAAATAGCAAGATGATAGACTTTAACAACTGCCTTTGAAATATCAAGTGCAACAATCTTACTTTCTCCAAAACGATGTTAAGATTTCTTCCACTGTTCGGTGAGATAAACCATCAGAACACCAATGGACCTGTTGCTGCGAACGCCGTACTGCCGGTCATTAAGAAGCTTTCGGTCTTCGAGATATTTCTGAGCTGGTAGTTTATCAGCATTTCCATGACCTTACAAAGGGACGTAAGTGCAATCGGACGATAATTGGAGGGAGAAGAAGATTCGCCTTTTATTTGGGATTGGCTGGACAAATGCTGTTTTCCAACTGCAGAAGAAAAGGATAGATGGAAAAGCTTTCGCAAATGTTTTGCCAGGGTGGAAAGACACCTCTTCAAAATAATAGCGGGGATACCATTCGGACCATCAGATTTATGTATGTTGAGATCCTTTAGGATTCTCACCACAGCACGAGTGCAAAAGAAGAATTGTCCCATTGAATCATTGACGCGCTCAAGAACAGGCGGAGTCATGATACTCTCTGGCAGCAAAGAGTTGGCGGCGAACTAACGGCGGCGGTTAGCTTTCACAAAAGAGCTCACAACTTGATTGTCATTGTTAACGAGCGTTGGGACCGAGGAAAAAGATGAATTTTTCATATTATTCTTACAAATGACCAATAATGCTTACTGTCTTTGGGACATTGCAGTATTTTTTGGCTTAATTTTTGGTCATATAAAAATTTGGTCTGACGAATGCATTGCGGTTTTTCGCAATTGGGTTGGCTCTAAAACACCGAAACTTTACTTCTTTTTCTCTGATAACCTCTTTACAGCTTGAATCAAACCATGACTTCTACTTGGGTGTGATGTTCTTAACCCTATTCGGGATAAAAGTTTTCATTCCCTACATAATAATTTTAGTAATCATATCTACGCTGGCATCTACGTCACTATCGTGGAAACATAGTGACCAGTTAACGATCCGGAACAAGTTGTTGAGATCGTCCCAGTTGGCTTTATCGTATTGCCACACGGTTCTCTTCGGAGCTCTTTCTCTAACTAGATTACTTTCACAAGAGACATTTGAAGATATAATACTGCGGTCGGATCTACCTAGAGGCGTTAATACACTGATAGTGTATTTATCAGGGTCAGACGTAAGGAACAATTCAAGGGTATTTTCCGCTTGGCCATTAACGTCCGGTATTCGAGTTAGCTCGGTGATAAGCTGAGTAAGGTGGTTAAACTCAGCAAAGATCTCAGCAGACATTCCCTCGGGTGTTTTCTAGTCCGAATCTAGAAGCCAAAAAGATTTGTGTACATTGAAATCGCCCTTACTAACGATTTCAGTATGACGATACAGGGATACAATTCTTTGAATGGAGTCAGAGAGAGCGTCAAATTCGCGATAAGGCTTCGATAAAGAAAGTGAATGATGTGTTTATTTACGAAGAACTTAAACATTAAAAAGATTTGGACAAGCCTCCATATTGGGGTAAGAATTGATAAACAACATCATTTCTAATGAAGACGGCGAGACCATGGTCAGGGAAGAATAAAGGCACTAAGCCAATATCCTTGAATAAGGAATTTAGTAAGGTCGGAATTCTCACCTACTTGGGGTTCACTCAGTGCCAATACAGCAACAAAATTAATTCTTAGCCCACGAATATTGCAATGATCAACTCTGAAATTATCAATCATTACAAGTTTAAAAAAATAAAAAGACCAAAACAGGCGAAATCTTATTTAATTGGACCACAATTCAAAAATATTAATCTCTTTTTGCAGAAGAATGTGGTCTTTACTTGAAGAGATATTCTTGAAAATCTTCATATCATCTGCCAAGACAAAAACTTTACGTTTACGTAAACTGTAGCATCGTTCATAGCTAAATTAATAAGTAGAGGTCCTAAATAGCTACCATGAGGAACTCCCCATATAGCAAAAAGTGCATTAGGAATTTAACTTTATAAGACCTCTTAACAAGATATGAGGATATCCAAGTGATGGAAAAGGGAGGGAAATCATATTCCTAGCGGACCCCCACTCCTCCGGCGGCGTAAGAAAAAAAAAATAAAATTTTGTGATAAGTCTTCTTTGCGTATACATTGCCAGAACTATGCCTCCGACATATATGTATGTAGAATATGGAAGTCATTCTATCAGAGGCTTTCCTCTTTTCAAATTTTGTAGTACAATAAAGGACAATTTGGCAGTTTTTCTAATCTTCCACATCAAGTAAAGAACTGTGGATCGGCGACTCATTTACAGTTCAGACTTCCTCACATATCAGAACTACTTTGGTTCAATAGGGTGATGTTTAAGCCGGACAGTTCTAGTGACTTTTGAGCCTTGACCTGCTTAAATAGCTGTCTGTTTGTGTAGGGGCATAGAGCTAGTTTTGGATTTGTTTGTCACGTCTCTTAAATTCAAGCCTCTTTATAAGACTGTGGCCCTTCACACTTAAGGGACCTAATGATTGGTACTCAAACAAGAGAGAATTCTGACGATGAAATAATGGGGAAGTATAAAATACAACTTCGGAAACGTTGTCATCATGAGCAGATACTAAATCAAGACATACTCCGGCTAGTCAGGTAAAGAGCAAAGGTACAAACCCGGATTTCAATACAATATAAGGTAGAAGGCAGACCGAAATATGGCACTGGAAAAATAAAGTGGAACAGAACAAGATGCTCAAAACCTTCAGGGACTTTTTGCCGAATGCTCTTGAATTCGACGTTCGAACAAAGGCTTAGCAGTTGACTGCTGATTTCTCTATCCCATTACTACCGACGATTTGGGTTTTCCTTTCTTCTTACCTAGGCCTCTATGAAGTTAATATTCAGCATTCTTACGTTCATTGGCTGGCTTGCATTATTACAGGAGTTTGATCATGATCAATATCTCCTTATGGAGCTATGGTAACAATTCCACGAGTCTGAGGTGGAGAGAATGTTTGAACCTTTAGCGGGTGGTAGTGCGGTAATAATCTCATCTCTCCCGGATTGCCATGCAAACGAATGAGTTTGTGCTATCGTCCTATAAGACAACTGAAATTGTTCTAAGGTGGCTGGTTAATCAAGGAATCGCTTTATGACACGACTGATGCTCCATGCCACCATTTCAATGGTTACATTCTCTGAAAAAGTCCCCTGATAATTCAGTTTTCCGTGCATTTCGGAAAAAGAACTATCTTAAACTTCGTTTCGATTACTAGAACTTTACCGATTCCAAGTTTTTCGTTTCTTTTAGCCAAAGATAACCTCTCTCAAGTTGAAGGAAACTGAAAATCGTTGATTTTGTCAGTTTGTCTTTTTTTCTTGCTTCCTCTGCCACATAAAAACAAAGCTCGAACGATTTCTATAAGACCTACTTAGTTTTTTTTTGTTTATTCTAAAAGCTTCTTTTATTTTCTTGAAAACGTTTTTTTTTTTTTTTTTGATTTTTTGTATGTTACGACATATCAAATTTTATAAGCCTTAAATCAATTATGAAATCTCGCAAATATTTTCCTTTTCCAAGAAATGGTTTTTACAACACACTAATAATAATTATGAATGGTGCAACATGATATGTTTGATGATTACTCCAAATGACTCGAATCATAAGCACGACACAAACCTTGACCTTATTATTACATTCTTTCTTTCATTTTGCTGATTTTAAATTATTTGGCAAAATAATTGGGATACTCTTACTCCCAGCAACTAATGCTCCTTCTAATGGAAACCTCATTAAATTATTGCAGTGCGAAGCCACTGAACAGAAAATTACACCGCCCTCGTGTGACTTCTATTGAAACGGTATTACTAATTAATTACAATTACCCAAAAATTGTAAACAAATTCTCAAATGTGCGTGTGATACCTACATTTGACGGGATGGCAATAATGTCATCACTTCATGCCAGCCAAACTATTAATTTAACCTTCGGTTGGTTGCCTTCGATATAATCTTATGCTCTCCGCTCTTTTTTTTTTGTGCGGTGAAAATCTGTAACTCAAAGAAATGCTATATTTTCTTGAACTTTGGAAATTTGATGAGATTACTGATTATTGTCTTATATTCACTCCACTTGCTCTTGGTTCTTTTGGTGACATTCAACATTCACAACTCCAACTACAATTTTAAAACAAACATAATTACATAAATATTATATAGGTTCGTATATTAAAGGAAAAAAAATGCTGAATTGAAAAAATGATTTATTTTTCTGGGTTATTGTCATTTATTGTGTTGACTGTAGCTTTCAGTCAAGACTTCGGTGTCAAACGTGTCAATACGACAAAATATTCTACTTTATAGTTAACGGATAGGTGTGATTTAAAAACGTGGTGATTCAACCGGGTGCGAATTTCAGATTTTAAGAGTTTAAACTTTGGATTAGTTCATATATAGTTCAAAACCTAAAAAAGACTTCTGTATGGACTTTTGATAAAGTGAAAAAAGTGAAAAAATATTGGTGTCGTATAAAAAGGGTAATTTTTCAAATTTACTTCAAAAAAAAAGAATAAGAAACAGTGAAAAGCCTGGTAAAAGACAAACCTTAAGATTTTAAAGACTTAATGGGCATTGGTGTATGTTTTTCTTTCAGGATGTTTTAATAGAATCGATATATGTATTTGCGAATGAGGTAAAACTAAAATTCTGTGAACCTTTGCATGTTAATTCTGTTTTCTCACTCTCACTCGAGTCAATTGTTTTATTGAAATCATTGATTTCTTCATATTACACACCAATTTGAAAATATTTAACACCTTCCCTTTTTTCTTGGTCGCCAGCTTTTCAAAGACCTACGCAGATTCGAAATCGGTGAGACAAAATTTGGTTCCGTCGAGACATTGATGGCAACAAACTTAACGACCAGATCCCATTACTTTGCCCATATATCAGCTTCGCTGATCAACACAAAGGCAATGAGCCTGGTTTTTAATTTTCCGCAGTAGGTGTTTTCAAAAGTGTTCTTTCTGTTAAGTCAAAAACTGTTATATCAATGAAATTTTGTTACTCTCTGTCAAATTGTTTGATGAATGCTACTGGTGTACCACAAGTTTCCATACTGTATCCTCTTTTGTTTTCTCCTTACGTAAATGTACTTCCATCTTCAGTCGTAAATTGTAGACCTAATTTGTAGATATGCTTGGTCTTATCGAATGTGAAGTTTTCTGACATGGACATGTTGAACCCAAAAAAAGAAAACCCTATGTCTGGTCATTTATAGGAAATCTCTTCGGCATTCTTATTACCAACCAGATTCTTAAAGGCTGCAGTCATTTCAGTACTTTTCTTGAATCACGAATAAGACGTTAGTCTTTTAACTTATAAAAGTACTTTAACTGGAAAAGAGCAGTCACCGGTCAGTACTTATTTCTTAACATACAGTCAAGTGACTAAAAGTTAATTAACTGCAGTACTTTTTAACTGGTTTTAGTCAGCTAAGTCACTTAAAAGTCATTAAACTTAACCAAGTTCGGTTTTAGTCAATAATTATTTTGACTGCAGTCAATTAACTGTAAGCCAATTGACTTTTTTACTCTTTTTGAATAAAATGTATTGAATTAAAATTGAGTCAATAATATTGAGCCAATACTTTTGAAGTATTGTAGAACACAGCGATTTTTTTCATTTGAATTCACCCTGTACAATATAATCCTGTGTCGAACTTACAGAGGATATACTTAAGGAGCTACAGAGGGCCGAGGGGGCGACATGACGGTTTTTTCTGTAGAAATACAAACTGTGCAGAATCCTGTGTATGGATTTGTCCATTAATTAACCCCAGCGAGGGATATGAACGTACGCATCTGCCTTTTGACCATCGGTTGCTCCTAAGGTATACGTCCTGGCGTCTGATATTTGAATAACATGTGTGTACGTTCGTATTCCACACTGTACTATGTACTTCAAAACTTCAATAGTATTGGCCCAATATTATTGACTCAATTTCAATTCAATACATTTTATTCAAAAAAAGTAAAACTGACTAATCGTCAATTGACTGCAGTCGAAAGACTTATTTACTAAAACTTTATTCAATTGACTGCAAGTAAAAAATAAGTACTGACTGGTGACTGCTCCCTTCCAGTTAAGGTACTTTTGTAAGTTAATTAAATGCGACCTTACTGACAGCATTACCAAAGTACTGCAGTCTTTTTAACCTTTGTTATCTACCGTATGACGATTCTGAGCAATGCTGTAATCGGATATGTGGTTAAAATAAAATAAAATAAAATAGAGTGGTGCGACAGCTCTTGATGAGCCAAGGCCTAAGTGGCTTACTCTCATCAACAATTCTCTAGGTACGTGTGAAGAATTGAGGGAACCTACAATTTAACACCGATTCCGAACGGCAAAGTTGATAAGCACTTTTTTCATGACAGATGATACTCTTTTTTGTCAGTTCTTCGCAAGAGGCAGTGCCCGTGAAAGATGAAATAAAAACTATTGGCACGGGTAGGACTCGAACCCACGACGTTCTGCTTAGCAACCAACGCACCTAAGCTACGGACATATGGTAACAGCAGAGAATCTTGTTTGGTGTGACTTTTAACCTTTTTTTGATTTGCGATGATTATATCAATGAACACGTTGACAAGGACTTTGGAGTTCTTTGTACATTATGGGTAGATCAATCTTTTACTCCACCAAAAAACTCGTTTTCTTCTCGTTGAAACCTGTGCTATTCCTATCCTTGTCTACGGTTATTAAATTAATAATTGAACAGTAGCTTTACAATCAGACGAAAACTTCATGCAGCTTTCAACTGAATCGTTCCTTATTTCTTTGAATTGCGTAGATGTTCTAGGATATCTAGTTTTACTTCGCACTAACTGGATATGCCTTTCGAAGAATATAATAGAAGTTTGTAAAATGGTTTTGTTTTTTGATAAGGTTCTTGTCTTAGAATAAATCTTTTGACTGCATAAGCATAAGAACTCGATCTGTTTGAATTTTTAGTCGAGATTTCTTTTCATTTGCACAGAGAATAAAATTACGAGTTCCTAACATATCTTGTATTTTATTTGTATTTATTAATCTTAAACACTTACAAAGTAAGATATACATCTTGTTAAATATTGCAAGTCTTGAATATAATGTTAGATTACACATAAATAATTAAAAAAAAAAAAAGATAAAAATTACATAAAATCAAAGTGAAAAATGTCCCTTTCTTTTAATAAAATTATAACAATATTAATTTCTTTCAAAATGTACAAATTTCAACGAGTGGCCAAATAAGTAAAAAGCGTTGTTGAGAGTTTTCTTGTGCTTCCTATTCCTCTAATGGCGATTGGCAGAGTGCTCCAAAGGCTGATGACATGAATACAAAATTGACGCTGAGAATTCAAATATTTATATCGCAGCGTAACAAGAATGAGAGACCTATTAGAATGAGGAAAGTTCTGTCTGCGGTGTAGATAGTCGGGTTCTCCTGTATGAATTACTAGATGTAGGTAGTTAAGTGTCCGAAATTTCAACAAGTTATCAAGACTACATCCACAAAGTTCTTGAGAAAAGCGGGAGACTATATTGTTAGAGGCAACGTTAAGATTCCTAGACGTCGCGTAGTCCAAATCGCCGAAAACTTCACAAGAGTAAAGCAGTACTGGGAGCAAAAGGGTTTTTGCTAACAGAAGCCTTGTTTTATGTGGAATGAAATCTTAGGAGATGCGTAGTGATCTGAGGCTGCCGTAAACCTTCCCTTTAGAACTATTTAGATGGTCATTCCATGTTAAGGTACGATTAAAAACCATACCTAAATTACGGGCGGAGTCAACATATCTGATATTTTGATTTTCTATCTGCAAGGGGCTTAACACAGCTTTATCGAAAACCTTACGATAGATTGCTAAGGTCTTTGATTTAGAAGGATTAAGGTGAAGGTTGTTAAGTTTGGACCAATGAGAGATAATTTGCAAATCCTCGTTCATCAGACACTACCTCGTCCTTAGCAGATAAAGGTCGGCTGATCAAAAGCTGCACGTCGTCGGCATATAGGTGAATAAAACAATTTTTTACTATATGTGGTAAGTCGTTTATATAGATAGAGAAAAAAATGGGTCCAACTATAGATCCTTGTGGGAAACCGTTAGGTACATTAGTAAAGGTGGAAGATTTTCCATCAGCAACGACACACTATTCTCTACAATAAAGATAAGATCGAATAACTTTCGGTTGTAAAACAAAAACTGTACTAACTTGAATGCACATTTTTATCAAAATACATATGGGCTTTAAGCAACCTGATTTCAAAGCTCGTGAATTAATAACCTACTTGCACATTACTTGAAATTTTCTGATTACTAGCGACACACTAAAAAATCCTTGTAAGTAGAAAATTGAGTTTTAAGCTTCTCAGCTGATAGACCCGGCCATAACTGACGAACCTTTGAGAATTGAGTAAGTTGGTAATTGGAAATCTCAATAATTTTCAATGTAATCTCCAATTTTTGTACAAGCTACTACTCTTTTGTGATATAAACAATTTTTGAGTACAACGTTTTCCGCCAAACATATTAGAGATGTCAAATCACAGTGATGTTGATGTCAAACAGCTGTTGTATACAGGATGTGTTCGTTAAGAAATGTCGAAAATGTCATTAATGTCATTGGCTACGTTCAATCAGCTATCGGATAGGCTATCCGAGATATAAGTATCTGCGAAATCTAGGATACCCGTATCCAGATTGCTGTCAAAACGTCTATGATAAACAAAAAAAGAAACAAATCTTTCAATTTTCTTTTAACATCGAAGCTGATGAAATCGCGCGTCAAACAAGTCAAGGCAAAAAAATCGTATGTTGATCAGCTGAACACTCGGATACCCGAGGTATACCAAAAATTTTTAGATGCCTTCGGATTTTTTTTGACAGATAATGGTTCATGTATTTGCTATTTTTTACTATGGTAAACAACAACAAAAAGCTATCCGATACGTTTTGGTTACGTGATTAAACGTAGAATTAGGGTAGGTTCACAGTGGTGTTCATTTTACACAAATCTGCCAACATTACAGAAGTTGTTAAACATGTTTTTGAATGTGAACCCCCTTTAATGAAAAATCAACTCACTCGAATTTGCAAGGCCCATACATACATACTCCCATCTAAAGTCATTTGTTTAACAATAATAATTTCTCTGATTTTTTTGTAAGCTCCCATTCTAAATATTAGCAAAGCAAAATTAATGCCGGATGCTAATAACAAAAAATAAAAGTCAACAGTCTTTGCGCTTAGTTTGCGAAAGTTAATTGATTTGAATAAAAAAGAGAGCCTCAACTTTGAGTGCAAAAACGACAATTCAAAAAAACCATCATAAGACAGTTGAAAATCTCGAAATTGCGTTGTTTAGAAAAATATAAGGAATATATCGGCATGATGCAAAATGCTCAGTTCCGCTTCACTTGTACTCATTTGCTGAAAAATGGCTTAGGTCCTTGAGTTTTACTTTAATTGAAATTAAACGTTTTTTTAAATTTTAATACAAACTCATGGCTTGAATGCCGTTTCAGCAAATGATACTTAGTAGCTACATTGTAATATTTTGTAGGAACCCTTTAGACCTTTATAAGATCTAACAAGCTTGAGTGTCTTGAACGACTTAATGCTATTCTTTTTGAAAAAAAAATTAGACATTCAAAAACTACATGATATGAGACTTAAGCTTTCCATAACAGATTTAGGGACTTTAAATCGATGACTGTGCAGTAAAGGGAAGCTTTGACGCGACATCGAAATGCTGAAATCAGCAAAAAAAACTTAAACTAAAATTTTTTCCCGTCGTTATGAAAAATAAACCCAATTTTCGCTGACACAAGTTCGTACTTGGAAAATGACCCTAAGAAATGTCGTTGGTTAAGTTTGTTTTGCATTTTTTTCTAAACAATTGAGAATGACTCAGTTTTCATTTGTTCACACATACATAAAATTATGCACAAGGTGGGTACTTGGTCAATACCTTTTTCAAGGCTGTACTTGGAAATCTTTGTAAATATGTACTTTTTGTTTAATTTTGGATTTTTTTTGTCAGTTTGACAAATAAGCGCCCCAACCTTAAAACAACAAATATTAATATTTTGTCTGCATTTTCCACCATTTCTTAAGCTCTCATTTTAGCTTGAAGCCTTTTTATGGCAACAAACCGTAAACAATTATATTTAGGTATCTCAAGTTTTTAGCTCTACGCACATATAGCCGCTCGTACCTAGATACTTGAATTTTGCTTTTAAATTCATTGTTTGCAGAGTTATTAAGCTTCAAGGTTTTAGAAACTTCAGATCATCACCGGTCGAAGCATTGATTTTATTCTTTGGGAACTTTTGACATTGCCCGACGTCAACAACGCGACGAGATGTTGAAGTGTTTATGCAAAATGAACAGGTGTTGAAAATAATAGTCATACTTGAGAACTTGAGATCATCATGACTCAAATTTGGAGTTTTAAGCTTTGTATATGGAACAACGAATACTATCAAGATTGGTTCAGAAAACACACAATACGAACTTATGTAAAGAAAAAAACTGTTTCTGTGAAAATTCTCAAGATAGCGCCACCATCGTTTGCCATTTTGGGACTACTCCCCAAATATATATACAAAGGTTGTAAAACTGAACTCCATCGAAACAGAAAGTGTCAAAAGTACAGCTCGGTCATGGTCAAGCTTTTGTTCACGATCACTTTAAAAAAAAATGAGAGGGAGATATTCAGATATGCATATGTAGAAGCAGTACAGCACATAATTTCCACTGTTTTGTACTTTTTGGCACTTTATGTTCCGATGTAGCTCAGCCTTTAATCCGGCCTCTTGCAACAACTTCTGCCACCGTTTTCAATTGTGTGGTGAGGCTAATCAATTTCGCACACCGAGAACTAAACACAAAGATCTGAAGCAACGGATTTTCGGGTCATTTTATCTTCTCTCTTAAAATCTAGATATCCTAGCTTAAGGTCTGCAAGACTTTATTTTTGTCGCTATAGCACGTACGCTTTTCTTTTGGTTAAACGTTAAAGGAACTCTTTGAGGATTCCTAGCATATGAATTTAGGTGTTGCTGCTGTTTGCAATGCATATAGCTAGGCAGCCCCTTAAATTAACGTCTGAAATTAAAATACATTTTGCATGCTACTATGTCGACAGATTCCTTGTGTTGACGTAACTTTAAATGGGTAAATTAATGTATTCACAGTCAGTCAAACTAATGTGAACAAATTTCTTTCTTCTGAACTAACTATTGGTTGCCCGAAGCTATTTAACTTGTTTTATTATTTTTTACCAAAAGAAAGATGCAGAAACACTATGGCCATCTCTTAGTAATCAGACTTTTGTTTTAAACTCAAACTAAAAATGGTTGAAATGCATAAAATACACACACTCTGAATCCATAGATTTCAAATATGATTGTTTGATATTGTCTTTTTTATTCTATTCTGTTGATCATCATCATAATGGGATTTAATACATTTAATTTGTTATTTTTTTTTTTTATTGAGTTGAAATAATATCAATTTTGAAGTCAATTCGTTGACCCAGAGCGTACCTTCATATATGTAGTTGCGAGAACGGTTCAATAAAGAAATAAAATTACAATTCATAAGAAAAATTAAAATTTAAATATTTATTGCCAAAAATCACATTTTACTTATTTACTTAAGGTGGCGCTACAGTCCGTTGTGGACTTGGGCCTCAATCAACAGGCTCTGCCAGCTAGCTCGATCCTTAGCTAGTCGTCTCCAGTTTTGCACTCCAAGTTGATTGAGGTCCTCTTTCACTTGAGTGCGCCACCTGAGTCGCGGTCTTCCTCTCCTCCTACGTCCCTCGGGAATAGTGTCGAAGGCTTTCCGGGCCGGAGCATTGGTGTCCATTCGCTCTAAATGACCGAGCCATCTGAGTTTCTGGACCTTGACCCTTCTGGCTAGGTCCATGTCGTTGTACAACCCGTAAAGTTCGCTGTTGTATCTTCTTCGCCATTCCCCTTCAATGCACACGGGGCCAAAGATGACCTGAAGAACTTTCCTCTCGAAACAGCCTAAGGCACTTTCATCCGATTTTGTCAGGGTCCATGCTTCTGCACCATACAGCAGGACTGGGATGATGAGTGTATTGTACAGTTTAAAAAAAAAAAAAACACATTTTATCTGAAAATAATTGATGCCATAACATTTCTTTAAGAAAATTCTGATTTTTTAAATTATGCATTAAAAAAAAATCCTTCTGTTTTTCTTTTTTAATAAGTTTTTTAGACACAGAATTTTGAAAAATATTTTTTGAAAATCCACAAAAATAAATTTCTTATAACATAAAATGTTATTTCGGCAGTATACATATACGAACCTACTCTAAAAAATGTAGGCTGATGGGACTATTATTTTTCGAGAAAATTCTATAACGTATTAGAGCAATTCAAAAATAATTTTTGTACATAAAAAACTAAGTGTTCCAAAAAACAATTTACAAGGATGTTTTAAAAAAATTGTAGGATTAGATTTAGTGAAAATTGAACCTTTTGGTTTCTTAGTTGAAAAATTAGTTTTTGATCTTGAAACAAAAAAAAAAGAACACATCCACGGTAATTCGCTCAAACCTCTTATTTTCAAGTTAGAAGTCAATCGTATCAGTGGTTAGGGCTGCAGACAAAAAGACGGACGCAATTGCTAGGCCCGCCTTTTTCGACTTCTCTATCATCAAAATGTCATATTTGATCATACATCTCAATTTTTTTTTACGAACACAATACTTGCCATATATTCTATCAGCCATATTAATAAAAAACACCTATTCTACTCTCATCCCACAAGTTAACTATCCCATAGAATACGATTTAGTTTACAGGTTTATTTTCTCATTAGTGAAATAATTTCTTCCCGGAATAAGAAACTGACATTTAACAAAAATTCCATTTGGTTGATAACTTAAGGGTTTTCCAATGAGAGGCGTTATTTTGAATAGCCCGCTATTTCCGTAGCTGTCACTTTTGAAGCTGTTATTTTTTGACACTTGACAAGCTACACAATTTATAAAAATGGAACGATACACGCTCCAACAACGCATTGAAATTATAAAAATCTCTATATATATAAAAATGGATGTGTGTTTGTTTGTATGTCTCTTATAGACTCCGAAATGGCCCAACAGATATTTGTGAAATTTTCATGGTTGATACTGTATTCAATTATGATTTCTGTAAAAAAAAAATTGGAAAAACCTCATGGAAGAGTGGGAAAACTGGAAAAACTAAACAAAGGTCGGAAATTAAATTTTTTTGCTTGGAAGTTTTTGGTTCAGAATGGGTTTTCGAATGGAAAAATAGAAAGTTCTTGATGTAAGAAAACTCATTGGTTTTCAAGTGGAAAATTGCATGAAATGGTGGATGCATTGGTTTTCATTATTACATTCATTACACCGTATTCTGCATAAAGACTTGGGTCTTAAGGTTTATAACGTTCAGTTAACACAAGAACTCAAGCCGGCTGATCATCAACAAAGTCGTATCTTTGCTGAATGGGTCCTTGAAATGCATGAAAATGATTTGGAATTTCATCGAAAAATCATCTTGACTGATGAGGCCCATTTCCACCTCGTAGGCTACGTCAACAAGCAAAACTGTCGCATCTGGGGCTCGGAAAACCCAAGAGTTATTGTTGAAAAGCCACCCATCCTCAACGCGTGACTGTTTGGTGCGGTTTATGGTACGGCGGGGTCATTGGACCTTACTTTTTCGAAAATGAGGCTGGAGCAACACTAACGATCAATGGAATGAGCTATCGAGAGATGATTTATTATTTTTGTATGGCCGGAATTGTATGGTTTTGATCTAGACAACGTTTACTTTTAACAAGACGGCGCTACGTGCAACACAAGCAATAAAACCATCGATCTTTTACGGGAAGAGTTTCCGGACCGTATTATCTCTCGAAGAGGTGATCACTATTGACCACCGAGATCTTGTGATGTAACACCTTGCGACTTCTTCCTTTGGAGCCACGTGAAAGATAAGGTCTACGCCAACAGCCCAGCGTCGATTCAAGACCTCAAAGATAGAATTCGTGAAGCTATCGAGGATATAGGGCAGCCACTTTGCAACTTGGTTATGGAAAATGAAAAGGATATGGTCCTGTATAAGCGTGGTCGTGGCGGCCATTTGGTTGATGTTGAGTTCCATTATTAACGGCATGTGTTCCTCTTTATAATGAAATAAACATCCGATCATTTATCACAAAGTGCATTTTTTCTTTGAATATTGAAATAACACCTCTCATTGGAAAAACCTTTACTTGACAACGGATTTGTTCTTGTCTTTGCTATATACAGTATTCCACAAAAGCCATGGCATACATTTTTAGTCATATTGTTTAAAAAATTCCACAACAATGCACAATTTCAAAACTTCCTTTTTAAAACAACTTAGTGGTAAGATGCCTTGGCTGCAAAGCAGAATATTGTGGCGAAGTGTCATAAGTCCGTAGGTCATAGGTCCGTAAAGGACTTTTGGCCCACTTAGGTGGGTCAAAACTTCATAAATCGATAATGAACTTATAACCCACGTAAGTAAGTCAAAAGGCAGCAAAGAAAAAAGAGAAGACGATACCGTTAATAATCCAATCAGCTCTACCCAGAGCTGGAAACCAAACAAACCCGGTACGTGCGAGGTCTCCAAGAGGTTGGCCTCTCTACGTTCCGGGATCATGAGGTTAATATATTTTGGGGGTATTGGGCTCAAAAATACCATACCTCCTTAAAAACTGACATCCCTTAGTGCCATCACAGGTAATAACGCTGGTGGTGTGCTGCACGACCGATGAATGCAACCTCAGAATTCCCCAAAAAAGAGGCCCAAGTGCTCAAGCGACTTCTTTGTATAAGAGAGTCAATAAATTATTCTCCCTCGAGCAACCAGAGTTGCTGTTTATTAGTCCCTGCCTTATGTATTGTGCAGAAGCATAGGCCTTGCCAAAATTCTTCGAGTGACTTTTCGTTACTTCCAGATAAATGGAAAATATAGACATAGATCTTACTAACGAATGAACATCAATACCCCGGGACCCGACAGGACGACAAAGTAGAGGAATATCGCGAATCACGTGGAATACACTGTTGGAGTAGGACTCCCAGCAACTTGTTATGTGAAACTGAGGCCAGTTTGTCTGAGAATTGGTTTTAGAACCCTTTCTGAAAGAAGATTTACAGTACTGACTGCTGACTGGATGGAAAAAAAGTACAAAAATAGTGTAAAAAGTTGACTTCGTGACTTTACTCCTGACGTTGAAAGACTATCTTAACAACTCTGTCACGCGCGAACATAAAAAAATTCGTGAACAATCTCAAATAGAGAAAAAAACGTACAAAAATTACTCACAACCTGTTCGATCCAAGACAATGGAAGGGATCCTATATATTTTGGTGACATCTGTCATCCCTACTTAGACCTCAAACATTTGTGCTACTCGGGCATAATATTATTCTTTATCGACCTCGCCAAAAGTCATAACCGTAAAACGACAGAAATTCAACAAAAATCTATCTCAAAAAAAATATTAAGGAATCTGTTGCTGGAGGAGAAGCGTGTGTGTGAATTTTCATTAACATTGATTATCT
>CAKKXW010000003.1:40405859-40416359 GCA_920937365.1 Sphaerophoria rueppellii | reverse complement strand
ATTTTTTTGAAAACAAAATATTATTTGAACAATATATACGTACTTTCGAAAAAAACTAACGCTGATCAGACTTTCATTTTTCGAGAAAATATAATAACAAAAAGACGGTTCTATGGGAGGTACCGTTTTGGAGGAATACAAAAATTTTTTTTGTACATAAAACACATGAATGTTTAAAAAAATTAAACTCGAGGAAGTTTAAAAAAATCGTTCGGGCCATTTTTGTGAAAAAAAAGTTTTGGTTTTTGGCCAAAAAAATCGTATGGTGGCTACCCTAAATTTTGATCTTAAAACAAAAATAAAAAAAAAATGGGATATGACTTTTTGCTCAAAACTCTAATTTTCAAGTTTGAAGTCAATCGGACCAGCAGTTAAGCCTGTAGATGCCTGTAAACTTTCCGACAGACAGACAGACGGAATCGCCGGACCCACTTTTTTCGACTTCTCTATCATCGTAATATCATATCTCATCCTCATCTCAAAATTTTTTTTTACGAATTCAATACTTGCCATATATTCTATATGTCGCAAGTAAAAATTGAGAAACTTTGTGAAATAAATGAACAGCTTTATGTGGTAAGCAAATAAACAATATTCATTGGTGAATCACATGGAAACTAGAACACAAAGAATGAATTAAAAAGAAAAAACGAAGCAAATTAAAGAGGATTATCTTAATCAATCTGAATAGCCTTTTCTAGACTCAAATCAAATTCATAGCTTAACTTATAACGAACGATATTCTTTTACTTTTCTTAAACAAAAATCATTCATTTAAATATACATCATGAGTCAAGCTCTCCATTTATGGCTGGTTATTTAAACCTGAATATCCTGATCCATCTCGGTGTCAATAGTGTACAGTTTTATTATTTTTCTTTTCTTTTCGTTTCAAGGTCAGCTTGATCAAGTTAACCATAATAATAATATATTTTATTCGTCTTACTCATACAACACATGGACACCACTCTCCATTTTTAGAAGTCACTCGGTCGTGTATGACAGAATGAGCCAAACTCACATGACGACAGTGACAATATTAAATGTCAAAGGCGGTTCTTTTTGTTATTCTTGAATAAAGATAAAAATGAAACCCAAAATTACATGCGATGCCTATAAAAGATATTAAAGAAAAAGAATGGATTTCCTTAATTGCCGTTTAGTGTTTTCTCGCTGCATAGCTGTCTTTCACCTTGTTCTCAGCATTTTCAAGTTGGGTATCGGATTCTTAAAGAAAATCATTCCATCACGATACGGGGCCGATAGAATGAAAATATTTTGACAGATGGTTCTGATTTTTATATGGGCTTTAGGATGTGACGAGGAACGATGTTAACAATCGATTAATTAGAAACGAGATATCAAAGATTTGACTTTGAAGAAATAAATCTCAAACTCATTAATCAAAGTTCTTTGAACCGGACGCCTCGGTGAAGGTTTTGTTCATGTTCAAGTGACACGTGCTTGAAGTTTTCTTGGCGCTTGTGTTTGGGTTAAATCCATGTTCGATGAAGGACTTATGAGGTTAAAAGCATCCGGCAAGAAAAATAAAGATTTATGAACCTGTTCGTGTTCGGTGACCCGAGTTCAAGTACCTATACATACGTGTTCTTATGCATTTATAATATATGGAGAAAAGCAATTAATTTTCAAACATGACCCGGAAATAAAATCAATGAAATTATCGACATTCATCAATCCATTTGATATATAAATAATAAATAAGATAAATTTTGTTTTGTGTTTCTATTAAAATCAGAGCAAAGGCAAAAGATAAAGAGGAAGCTGCTATTGTCACAACAAATAGCACCGAATCGAAGCTTTTACAGATGATCAGGCGAATATTGTAGTCTTTCATCTCAAACTGAATGTATGTACCTCTACCTACTCTATACTCACAGTTCCAAGAACTGAAAATAAAAGGTGATTTTTTAAGAGGTTTAGAACTAAACAAAAAAAAAACGTACAAAATTCGAAAAAATGAAATATGACCCAATAATGCCGCTGGGAACGGTGCCGAATCGACATTTCTTCTGTTACACTAGCTGATACGGCCGCAAAATTTTCTTCACTACGCACAGTACGTAAACGTGTTGGTGGTTTAATGTCCAACAAAGTAAATTTGGTGCGAAATTTGGTCACAATCTTCCGAATAGACTGCTCAGAAGGTCGAGAATGCCGACCCTAAAATGGAAGCAGCGCGCGATGAACATTTCGAACCGAGCACGAATTTTGATAGTAAAATTCAATAATTTGCAAGCGTTGTTCATTTGTAAGACGATCCATGGTTAAAACCAAACTGAAGCTATTTGACAGTGATACAAGGTACTAAACACACGTCAGCTGTCAAAACCAGTGTTGCCAAAACCAAAGCAGCTAAAAAATCACCCGTTACATACATGACTCCCGCCTTAAGTCATTAGTTTTAGAATAACATTTTGATGTATTTTTTCTCTGATTTTTTTGTTAGTTCCCATTGTAAATATTAGCAAAGCAAAATTAAAGCCGGATGCTAATAACAAAAAATAAAAGTCAATAGTCTTCGCGCTTAGTTTGCGAAAGTTAATTGATTTGAATAAAAAAGAGAGCCTCAAATTTGAGTGCAAAAACGACAATTCTAAAAAGCCATCAAAAGACAGTTTGAAAACTCGAAATTGCGTTGTTTAGAAAAATATAAGGAATATATCGGCATGACGCGAAACGCTCAGTTCCGCTTCACTTGTACTCATTTGTTGAAAAGTGGCTTAAGTCCTTGAGTTTTACTTTAATTCAAATTAAAAGTTTTTTTTTTATTTAAGTACAAACTAATGGCTTGAGTGACGTTTCAGCGAATGATACTTAGTAGCTACATTGTAATATTTTGTACCCCTTAGACCTTCTTAAAAGATAAGAACTAACAAGATTCAGTGTCTTGAACGACTTAGTGCTATTCTTTTTGAAAAAAGTTTTAGACATTAAAAAACTACATGATATGAATCTTTAGCTTTCTATGACAGATTTAGGGACTTTGAATCGATGACTGTGCAGTAAAGGGAAGCTTTGACGCGACATCGAACTGCCGAAATCAGCAAAAAAAACTTAAATCAAACATTTTTCCCGTCGTTATAAAAAATAAACACAATTTTCGCTGACACAAGTTCGTACTTGGAAAAATGACCCTAAGAAATGTCGTTGGTTAAGTTTGTTTTGCTTTTTTTTTTAACAATTGAGAATGACTCAGTTTTCATTTGTTCATACATACATTAAATTATGCACATGGTGGGTACTTGGTCAATACCTTTTTCAAGGCTGTACTTGGAAATCTTTGTAAATATGTACTTTTTGTTTAATTTGGGATTTTTTTGTCAGTTTGACAAATAAGTGCCCCAACCTTTAAACAACAAATAATAATATTTTGTCTGCATTTTCTTCCATTTTTAAGCTCTCGCCTTAGCTTGGAGCCTATTTATGGCAACAAACCGTGAACAATTATTTATAGGTACCTCAAGTGGTTAACTCTACGCACATATAGCCGCTGGTACCTAGATACTTGAATTTTGCTTTTAAATTCATTGTTTGCAGAGTTATTAAGCTTCAAGGTTTTAGAAACGTCAGATCATCACCGGTCGAGGCATTGATTTTATTCTTTGGGAACTTTTGACATTGCCCGACGTCAACAACGCGACGAGATGTTGAAGTGTTTATGCAAAATGAACAGGTGTTGAAAATAATAGTCATACTTGAGAACTTGAGATCATCATGAGCAGTCCTATCGGATGAAAAATTTTATGTGGCTCAAATTTGGAGTTTTAAGCTTTTTATATATTGAACAACGAGTACTATCATAGATTGGTTCTCTTCTTGGTTTGACAGATCTACTGTCAAACCAAGCAGAGAACACACAATACAAACTTATGCAAAAAAAAAAACCTGTTTCTGTGAAAATTCTGAAGATGGCGCCACCATCATTTGCCATCTTGAGACTACTCCCCAAATATATATACAAGGGTTTTAAGGCTGAACTCCATCGAAACAGAAAGTGTAAAAAGTACAAAAAAGTGAGTATATTCGTTTTAAGAACTTAGTGCACAGTGAAAGCTCGGTCATGGTCAAGCTTCTCTTCACGATCACTTTAAAAAAAATGAGAGGGAGATATTCAGATATGCGTTTATCGAAGCAGTACAGCACATAATTTCCACTGTTTTGTACTTTTTGGCACTTTGTGTTCCGATGTAGTTTAGCCTTTAATCCGGCCTCTTGCAACAACTCCTGCCACCGTTTTCTATGCTTGATGAGGCTATTCATCGCACACCGAGAACTAAACACATAGGTCTGAAGCAAGGGACTTTCGGGTCATTTTATCTTCTCTCTTAAAACCTAGATATCCTAGCTTAAGGTCTGCAAGACTTTATTTTTGTCGATGCATCTTCTTCGCGGAAAATTTGATATAGCATGTACGCTCTTCTTTTGGTTTAAGGAACTCTTTGGGGACTCCTAGCGTATGACTTTAGGTGTTGCTGCTGTTTGCAATGCATATAGGCAGCCCTTTAAATTAACGTCTGAAAATAAAATATATTTTGCATGCTACTATGTCGACAGGTCCCTTGTGTTGACGTAACTTTTAATGTGGATATTAATGTCTTCACAGTCAGTCAAACTAATGCGAACAAATTACTTTCTTCTGAACTATTGGTAGCCCGAAGCGATTTAACTTGTTATATACCAAAAGAAAGATGCGAAAACACTATGGCCATCTCTTTGTAATCAGACTTTTGTTTCGAACTTAAACTAAAAATGGTTGAAATGGACAAAATACACACACTCTGAATCCATAGATTTCCAATATGATTGTTTGAAATTGTCTTCTTTATTCTATTCTGTTGATCATAATCGGCTCTAATAAATTTTGTTTTTATTTTTTATTGAGTTGAAATAATATCACTTTTGAAGTCAATTCGTTTGCCCAGAGTGTATCTTCATATAGTTGACGAGCAAAAGCGGGTCAATAAGGAAATAGTAAAACAATAATTATATGTATGAATGACCAATAAATTTTATGAATAGTTGAAGTTTTTTACATATGCCTATTATGCACTTTGTAATTAGTATACACATTTGACGTGTGATTGAAAATACTTGTAGGTATACTGGGCCGCAATAACTACCTCCTGCATTCCAAAACTTAACTCACAAAAAAACATTGTCCGGCCATAAGTTCTGTTACATGTTTAAGGTTCAATAAAAAATGTTCTCGTAAATCTCTCTCACGGCTTTAAATATTTGTGGCCATTATTCCTTAGCGGCACGCTGCTCTAACTAACCGAAACTGTTTTTAAGCTGTCAAAATTTCGTTGGAGAGTACTGCAGGCTATGTCCTCCAGCCCTGACCACAACCTGTAATCTAGCGGATTTAAATCTGCACTTCCTGATGGCCAATCCTCAGCGCAATAAAATCGGGAATATGGCACCTTAGCCACTCTTGTGTCGTTTGGACTTGTGAGCAGAGTCTTGTTGGAAGACCAATCTTTTACCGTTGAATAGAGAATGTGTTAAACTTTTAAAAAAACACTCGAGAAGACTTTCCTGATAGCCATTTGCTCCTGTTTTAACACCATTTTCGTAAAAATGCAGTGATGTGGCACCTTGATGAGATAACCCCCACCAAAAAATTACAGAAGCAGGGTGGTGAACTTTTTTGGACTTTTTGATGATGTTGCATTTTCTATCGTTAGCATTTTTTCATCAGTAAACAAAATTTTTTCGTGTCCATTTACCACATGCCGCAATAGAAAAATGCTGGCCAACGTTTAAAAGAATGTGTAAAAGCTAAAGGCGGTCATTTTGAATGAAACATTTTTTTTTCTTCAAACTTATATTGTTGACTAATGTGTGAAATAAATTTTGTAGTAAAAGATTAAAAATAAATAGAATGGCGGTACAGCTCTTGAAGAGCCAAGGCCTAAGTGGCTTACTCTCATCAACAATTCTCTAGGTGCGTGTGAAGAATTGAGGGGACCTACAATTTAACGCAGATTCCGAACGGCAAAGTTGAGAAGCACTTTTTCATGACAGATGATACTCTTTGAAGTTCTGTCAGTTCTTCGCAAGAGGCAGTGCGCGTGAAAGATGAAATAAAAACTATGGGTACGAGTATAGGACTCGAACCCATGACATTCTGCTTAGCAGACAACGCACCTAACCACTAAGCTACGGACACTAGTAAAAGACTTACGAGACATTTTTTCATTGAACTTTAAACATGTAACAGAACTTATCGCCGGTCTAAGTACATAGTTAATAAAATTACAACTCATTACAACAAATTTTATCTGCAAAAAATATCACGACTAAAAATAGCTTATAAAAAACAGAAAAAATAAAAACATGCAATTAAAAGTCATTCATTAAAATTTAAATTGAAATATGTACCTCAAAAACAGATTCAATCTGAAAAAATTGATGACATACGATTTCTTAAGAATTTTTTTTAAATCCTTGGAGCCGTTTTTTTTTTTTATTAATTTTTTATATATAACATTTTTCGAAAATGTCTTAAATTTAATTTGGATTTGCAGTATTCAAAGATACGTAAATTTACATTTTATAGATAAATTTTGATTTTTAATATTGATCCGTTTTCGAGATACAGAATTTTGAAAAAAAAGTTTAAAAATATTTAAAAAAATTTTTTTTTGAAAACAGAATGTTATTTGGGTAATATAAACCTACTTTCAAAAAATAAGTACGCTGATCGGACTTTTATATTTCGAGACAATCTTATAACAAAAATAAACGGTTCTACCTATATAAAAGGTACCGTTTTGGAGCAATAAAAACATATTTCTTTAATATAAATTACATTAGTGTTTAAAAAAATGTTCTAGGAAGTTTTAAAAAAATCTTAGGAGCGGTTTTTGAGAAAATTTAAAATTTTCGTTTTTGACCAAAAAATTGTATGGTGGCTACACTAAACTTTGATCTTTAAAAAAAATCAAAAAAACGACCCACGCGAATTCTCAAGTTTTTTTTACGAATACAATACTTGCACGTATTCTATCAGCCATATTAATAAAAGACGCCTATTCCACTCTTATCCCACAGGTTAAATATCTCATAGAATGCGAGTTAATTCACAGGTTTGCATTTCTCATTAGTGAAATAATTGGTTCCCGGAATAATAATGTGACGTTTACCCAAAATTCCATTTAAGATTTTTTCTGTGGTTGATTTGTTCATGAAAATCGAAAATAAAAACTGAAACAGTTTTTTTTTAATTTTTTTAGTCCTTCGCTAAACCAACTTCCACGGTGGAATAAGTTAGCAAACGTCGGTTAAGAGAAATTTTATTTAAACAAAGGTATTTTTCATTAAACCCACAGAATAAGGGTTACTCCTTCGCTATTATGTGTTTATTAATTTGACTGTTAGTATTTAATACAGTTGAAAAACGGAATGAAATAACGAAATAATCTAGAAATCTGCATTCGCGGAACGCTAGAGAAAGAGAAATAAAATGTGCGCCTCCTGCTTTCTCTTGCTCTAACAGAGTGATACAGACAACCATCTTATTTACCAATGACTCCTTAACAAGCAGATATTAAGACTAACTCCGAGAAATATGGCGGGATGGCCCTAAAAGACAGCCATATCTGCTATATATATTGACCGGTATCGACAACAAGATATTTTCAGTTAAACACTGAGGACAACTCATAGCAATCCGTGCCAATGCTTCAACGTAAGACATAAGCACTTTCTAGGGTTCCCACAATGACAAGAACCTCTACCTCGTTGTTGCCAGGGTATGACTAGTGATTTCCAGATCGGTAGCAATACACGAAAATGCTACCAGAAACACTTACAATGACGAGGGAATTGGTCAGAAACTGAATCTTACTATGGCAGGTCTGGACAATTCCATATCTTGAACCTTCAAATGTATGGAATTCTAGGCTTAGAAATAATAATAAAAAAAAAAACTCAACTACCTTATCCCAAAGCTGTTAACCCCACAAGCTCGGGGTGCAGCGATGCCAAGTTCTCGGAGGCCGTTAAGAACCCAAGTAGCTCTCCCAAAAGCTGTTAACCTAACAAACCCGGGACGGGAGAGGTCTCTAAGAACTTGGCCTCTCTAGGTTCCGGGTTTGTGGGCTTATTAGATTTAGAGGGTATTGGGTTCAAAAATTCCAAACCTCCGGTCTTAAAAAACCGACACTCTTATAGTGCCATCACAGCGAAACTTGATTTTTCGAAGTTATTCCGACGAGGCAATAAGACTGATGGTGTTTTGCACGACCGATGAATGCAACCTCAGGGTTTAATACCCAATTCTCAAAAAAAGAGGACTCGAGCAACCTAAGTTGTTCTTTATGAGACCCTGCCTCAAGTAATGTGAAGAGGCATGGGCCTTTTTCAAAATTCTTCGAGTGACCTTTCGTTACTTCCAGATAAATGGAAAACAAAGACATAGATCTTATACTAACGAATGAACATCAATACTCCGGGTCCGACAGGATTTGATTTGCCATCCAAAAGGACGACAAAGTAGAGAAATATCGCGAATCAGGTGGAATACACTGGTGGAGTAGGACATCCAACAACTTGTTATGTGAAACTAGGGCTTGTCTGAGAGCTGGTTTTAGAATCATTTTTGAAAGAAGATGAACAGTAGGTTCTGACTGCTGACTGGATGGAAAAAAGTACGAAAATAGTCTAAAAAAGTTGACTTCGTGACTTTGCTCCTGACGTTGAAAGACTGATACCTATCTTAACAACTCTGTCACGCGCGATCATAAAAAATTCGTGAGCAATCTCAAATCGAAAAAAAAACGTACAAAAATTACTCACAACCTGTTCGATCCAAGACAATGGAAGGGATCCTATATATTTTGGTGACATCTGTCATCCCTACTTAGACCTCAAACATTTGTGCTACTCGGGCATAATATTATTCTTTATCGACCTCGCCAAAAGTCATAACCGTAAAACGACAGAAATTCAACAAAAATCTATCTCAAAAAAAATATTAAGGAATCTGTTGCTGGAGGAGAAGCGTGTGTGTGAATTTTCATTAACATTGATTATCTAATTGCACAAAACGCGAACAACAGTCAAAACTTGAAACGAAGAAAGAAAAAATTACTCGCCGTAAGTATACCTTGGACTAGGCCAACACACTCAGGTTTCATGAAATCTCAAAAAAAAAAAAAAATTTAATTATAAAAGTGAAAGCATCTCTTTTGCATCTTCTCTCAGTCCCACCATCGAAATCTCGTGGTCTTCCACTCATCCATTCATTCTGGCTCATGTAAGACCCTCGAAAGTAATCAAAATTCAATTTGAACCAAATTTAAAAACGAGAAATAAAACCAACGACAATGACGACAACTCGACACACTGAAGCAAAAGAGAACCCGAAAGAAATAAAAAAAATAAAACTCATTGGGCCACCAAAATCATTCAAAAATCTCGCAATAGGTACCCAAGTCCGACTTCATCGTCGCGTTGTTTTTGAAGTGGTGTGTTTTTGTTCGTAGATGCTGCCTGTATCTAGCAACACTATCTCAAAGTCATTAGTGCGACGAAGTGTTAGGCACGTATATTGGCTGTCTGTTGCTTTATGATGAATCGTTTGGTGGTCTTTTGGCACTAGGGACTCACCTTTAGGTCCAATACCTTACAGTCGGTCGGCCGACACGGTCGTATTTTCGCACCAAAAATACGCATACGCAGCTCAGTCTTGCCAAGCGCAGTGTCGAACGTTGAAAAGTAAAAGTTTCTTGAAGAAAACAAAAGTAATTACCTTCTCGGTCCACCATCATTTCTTTTTCGGGGCTTTTCACATCTTGTTTTTTTTTTGTTTTTTTTGTTCTCTCTTTTTTTATGAAAATTTTGTTAATTTGACGTTAATTTGTAATTTTTATATTTTTTTTTTTTCTTCTCAAATCTTCTTAATCAGAGAGAAGATCGTTGGCGAAATAAAAAAAAGAAATTTAATCGGAAACGCAGAAAAATGGGTCACTTGTCGACTTCGGATCGCGTTAATACGTCACTACTAACAGCTAACGGATGTGCAGGATCCGAAAAGGATACCAGACTTCCGCCATACATTAACGGAAACGCAAATGGAACAAAGTTGCTCAATGGTGGTGCTTGCACCAGTAGTGGATTGTGTGCTAATCAAAATGGATTTATGTCCAATGGAAGTGTAAAACTATTAAATGGTGGCATGGGTGGTGGTGTACAAACAGTTGTTCTAACAAAATCCGAAGTGCAAGATGTCGAAAGTGACGGTTCGACAGAGGACGATATTAAGAATGCTGGAGGATATTTTGAACCAACTCACAATATTAATTTGGAAGAGTATACGAAAAATTTCAAAGGTGATTAAAACTAATCGTGTGTTAGGTGATGACCACGTTCGTGGTGGTAACTCGTTGAAACAAGGTAAACGCAAAGGCAATTACATACCGCCTTCAGACCATAGGAAAAGCCTAGGACGTGTAGGCAATCGACAATCAT
>CAKKXW010000003.1:40392790-40405650 GCA_920937365.1 Sphaerophoria rueppellii | reverse complement strand
TTCTTAAATTGAATATCAAGTCCACAATCCACATACCTACCTACAGTTTAATTAGTACAGAATAATACATCAAATACAAATCAATCGAAAAAATAAATCGATAAGCTCTGGTTTTGAGAGCAAAATGTATTTGTCAGATAGGTGTATAGAGCTTCCACCAGAAAGCCAATCACTAAAAAAAATGTTAAGTAATTACTTTTAATTATGTTTTAATGAAAATTTTCGAAACTTGATCATACACATTGTTAAATCTTCATTACTCTGATGGTAGGTTTACTTCCCACGACTCGTTAACTAGTCGTTATTCATTTTAAAAATTAAAAACAAATTAACTTGTCATTACCCATTAGAAGTGATGATTTATTTTTGGTTTTCAAAGAAGTGCCATAGATGATCGATATGTAGTTTCTTTGTTTTATAGCGTTTTTTTTTGGTCGTCCGAAACTGTTCCGAACGATTCTGAATTCGTTCACTTGGCACAAGATGACAGTTCTTGTACTGGATAGAACAGAAAAACGATTCCGAATTTGAAGTCGGAATCAAAAACAGAATCACGCATACATGCACACATTTGCACATACTTACTCGCCGCCATATTTACAAATAAAGAAAATTAAAACAATGTCATGTCATCTGCAATTCTGCATATGATGTTTTACAAATACATAGACATTCAACCATTAGAGGCAAAAAAATGTGTTTGAGTGTTCGTTTGGTATCCGGAATCGGACAGTTCTGTGTACGGATTACCAAAAAAAAAAAACGCTATTACTTATTATTTCAACGTTCATAGCTATACTCTATAGGGTCATTCTTCTTCGGTTTCGAAGATAAAGCTAAATAAAACACATACAACGATGCATTTTCAATGAAAATTTTATTAAGTGTGAGCATTGAAAAAATCATTGAAATAGCCGCCTCCAAACGTGAAATTAAGCGATCAGGAAAATTCGCAAAAGCGCCGTAATTGGTCGTATTGTGTGGCTTGTTGCCCTGTCTTGTTGGAACCACATATTGTCCAAGACATGATATTCAGTCGCCAGCCAAAAAAAAATTGGTTATCATTCGACCAAATGCTCCTAATTGACTGTAACCGACCGCCTATTGGCATCTTCGATGAAATACGGACTAATGACACCTATTACCTTTTATACATCAAAAAGTCATTATTTGGAATCTGAATGCAATGGTACAGCTTCGATCACTTGTGGGTTTTCTGATTTTATGGAAATTTTATTTAGAAAATGTTGTTTGTATTAAGTTTAAATAATTTTTTTTTTTCGATTATTAAACGGTCTATTATCGTAAGTAATAAACATTCAGCTCATATTATGACACTTCAAATGACAGTTAAGTTTGACAAATACCACCCGTACCAGCTTGACAACACAAAATGAATGACCCTATATAGGTAACAGTAAGATCATTTAATTTGTATCACCTTTTTCTACATAGTGCTAGTGCTCTTTCTTACGCCAAATTCCCACTGCGTCTATTTCTAAATGCATCAATAATCGTGACGATCGTGACTTTTTCAGTATCGTTTTCACGTCTTCAAATTCTTCTTTGAGAAATGCTTCTTTGAGAAATCTTTTCGTGCTATTTGGTGAATCAATAGTGCACATAATCAACCTAACCATTCACAACCTTGAGTCCCAATTTACCGATCGGTACGACTGTATCCAGCGCAGTGTGGTTTTACTGTGAATCGATTCGTCGTCATTCGACAACATAGTGTATTTCACATGACGATATTTGCCTAAAATTCCAAGATCACACAGTCAATTTGTGAGGCCTAGGTGGCTTACACTCATCAACATTTTTTCCATGGTGAAAAATTGAGGGGACCTACAATTTAACGCTTATTCTGAATGATTAGTTATAAGAGGTACCTTCATTTTTTTGATAGACTAATTGATACTCTTGTAGTATCCGAGGCTTATGGTTAGGTGTGTTGGCTGCTAAACAGATCATCGTGAGTTCGAGCCCTACTCGGGCCCATAGTTCTTATTTCATCTTTCACGGGCACTGCCTCTTGCAAAAAAGTGGCAAAACTTCCAAGAAAAAGTGCTTCTCAACTTTGCCGTTCGGAATCGGCATTGAATTATTCATAAGTTCCCTCAATTCTTCATACGCTCCCAGAGTATTGTTGATAAGAGTAAGCGACTTAGGCTTTGGCTCTTCAAGAGCTGTCGCGCCACACTATTTATTTATTTTTTGATTGATACTCTAAGGAGTTCTGTTGGTTCTTCGCAAGAGGCTGTAGGTACATGTAAGACAGAACACGTTCTGCGTAAAAATAGCGCTACCAGCTTTATAGTTCTTGAAAAAAAAGACTTGTTGAGACATTTTAATCCTTAACTACGGTAAATTGGTCGTCTATCTCTTATGATATCATCCCTCTGGTCTGTTTTCTCTTTTCTTTGTAAAGCGTTTTCAGGAATAAGCCAGCTTAAATCGTGTTCTTTCCGAGATTCCAGTCACTATGCTCGAACTTGTCATCCAAGAAATCAACTTCCATATTTGGAAATAAGTGAACTCAGAAAATGCATTGGCTTTTTGTTATATTTTTAAGATCGAAGTGCCAAAAATCTCCTACGATCCTTTTGAAACTGTCTTACAAAGTTTTGTTTTCTTATCTTCTTTCAGTTATTTTTATTTTGTTTCATGTTTGTTTGTAACATGATGTAATTCATCAATGTATATACCTACTCCTTCTCAAAAAATTATCACAAAACGAAAGCGAAAACTCCGTCATTTGTAGCAGCCCTTATACATAAACATTTTGTAACACATTAGGTACCTACTGAATGAAACGCTCAAAATTTTTTATTGTTTTTTTTTATTTTTCCCTTCTTCGAAAAATTTCGTAAAATTGCGACTCAAAATATCCGTGTCCAATTGGTCCACAGACAGCGAAAAAAGAACATATAAAACATGTCTTATGTAAGATTCATAAGAAAAATAAAAAATGCAAATAAAATTGCAGTGTTGGTCTGTCTGAGTAATTCCATAAATTACCAGTAATTCCTCAAAAAATTACATGATAATTTATTTTAAACAGAGTCGTCTTTTGGGTTTCATTTTATCCTCTTATTCCACAAACAATAAAACAAAGGTGCGACTCGGTATACGAGGCAGGATTCCTTAAAAAGAGACTCAAAAGATTACAGCAAATAGTTTCAACAAATTGTCTGTCAAAAATAATTAACATATTTCGGTTTTCGTTTGTATGTTTTTGTATTTACTTTTGGATGATGAATAAGTTGACCTTAGAGATGCTCTAAAAGTTAAGTACCAGGCGACAACCTTTATGCCATATTTCTGTTCGATTTTCACGTTCGACTTGACGACTTTTTTAAAGCAGCCACACCGCATCTATTTTACTGCGCGTCGTTTTGTGAAGATGTGAAATCATGTCGATGACATTGAATCAAGTTAAAGATGCCTAAACGTGGTCTTGGGCGATAATCGTTACGTAAAACTTAAAAATGAAAAATGCATGCTATGATAATTTATGAGATTTTTGAAGTGCATTGCCAAAAAACGAATTACATTTTTCCGTGTAATAAATAATAAAATTTAATTTAAGGTTTGCCCCAAAGGCTGGTAATCATGATTACGCACAAATTTTGCGGTAATCGATGGGGCTCCGACACGCCTCATGAGAAAATAAAAATTTATGGTTTTTTTGATCATCTGGTGGCCAGTAATTAACAAAACTCGATTTCAGTGAAATTTCCAGCTGACCTTAATAAAGGGAATTTGCTTGCACCAGTTTCGAAACGAAATTTCATGCCTTGTTACTTGGAATAAACCATAAGAAATGAACAACCTTTAAAAAAAATAAACTGTTTCCATTATTGTTATGCAATTTTATCGGTTATTCTTATTGTTATTATTACTAATGCGAATGCAAAACCTTCTTGTTTTCTTATTTTATCAACGGCGGATTTGTTTAGCTTTCGGTTTTCATTAAGCAAAGCTGACAAATCATAACGTTAATAAATTTTGACTTGATTTCTCTAATTAGAGATGAACAAATCCATAGATCACACTCACTGTCTAAGGTTTTGCTTAAAATGTAAACATCGTGCAAGTTCAAGATGTAATAACAACTAGATGTTATCATGATTAGTATCAGCCTAGCGTAGATTGAAGCAAACCTATTGATTTTACATGTCTTATAGCATGCACTCACAAATTAATGATTAAATATGGATAGAAGTTGCAATTATTTAGTTATTGAACTTCAAGTTATCACAAATAAATATACCTTAGAGTACATTTATTATGTCATTGAAGACGATTCGATGTATATTTCTCTTCGATGCGGATACGACATAGCGAATCAATTGATGCTCAATTAATCTATTAAATAGGCACTTATTTCGAAAAACATACCACAGACAACTGTAAAAATCCCCACTTACAACAATATTATAATTTTCCTTGCGTAGGCTATTCTGACTAGAAGATACAATTACTAAGTTATGAGGTGTAACAAGTTGCATTGGAATAAACAAAAGTTGACTTTATTTAGTGTTAGCCGTTTTATGATGTGATTTGTCCCTCAAAGAATTTTTGTTTTATTCGAAGACTATTGCTACTTTAATTCTTTACGGTATTCAAGTCAACGCAACGTAGCAATTAGCTTCACATTTGAATTATGCGCAGTATTAAGGACGTCAAGTAAAGTAACAAGAGTTAAAAGTGGAAGTCCAAGAATGTTCGACTGTGGAACGAATAATCTACAATACAGGACAAAATAAAAGGGCTTTTGATAACCTTTTTGTGGCAAGGAACGGTGTGAGCAATATTAGGAATGTTGGATAGTTTTTGAAATGAGACTCCGTCTTTCTTGGTTAACAACGACACACTCACGTAGTGTCGCTAAAAAACGAATCTCTGTAGGTCGTGGTTGACATTGTTCTAGTGGTTATTTTTGGAGCCGCGAGTGTTACGATTGAGGAGGAATGCAACTCGATATTTCATTAGAGCATAGTCCGTTGAAAAAACAAAAATTAATGTATGATTGTTTGTTTTTATGTTTTCATGTCTGGTAGATATGCGGACTATTAATTGACCCAAGAGATATTTATGTAATTTTCATGGTAAATACTGTTGAATTCAGGGATAGATATTTCATATGAAAAACAAAACTGGAAAAACCATACGGAAGAATCGGAAAATTGGAAAAATCAAACATAGATTTAAATCTTTATGTTCTGATAATACTGGAATGGAAAAGCGAACTGTTTTGATGTTTTCTGTGGAATTTTTTCTTCCAGAGAAGGCTTCTATCGAATACAAAGTTCTTCGTGGAAATCTCGGAAAATGTTGGCAAGAAAAGCTAAAAATTGTTTATTTACATATATATTTGATCAACAATCTATAGTATATCTGCACTATGTTGTCGTGCTTGTAAATATGTCCGGTGGGGACATATTTTTATAAAATTTTCTCTGCAAATAAAACTTAGTGCAGTCATATTTACGGTGAAACAAATTTGGGGTGAATCTTACAGGAAAGTCGGCTAATGAAAAAAATGTAATGGGATTCTGTATACAATTGTTCATTTTTTGTGAAAACTCTGGAGGGTCATTCCGTATCTCGTTATCGTCGAAACGATATCGTTTCGACGATCGACTCGCTTCACGGAACTCTGAAAGTCACTATCGTCCAGACGATATCGTTTTTTCAGATCGACATTTGCTTTCCGTATCTCGACTATCGTCAAGACGATATCGTCAAAACGATGTAATTTGAACGACAGCTAAGTAGGTATCGTTTTTCATACATTTGAAGGTTAAAATTCAAAATGTAAAACTTGTAAACGACTGTTAATTGAAACATTTCATTCACAGTTTGAGAGTTTTAGTAGCTCTCAAAATGAAGAGGCAAAAAAAAAACGATTGACGAGACGACGACGATCAACTTACGTGTAGCAAATTTGAGACGATATCGTCGACGACAATCGTTTGGACGATAGTCGTTTTCAAAGTTACGGAATGACCCTCCTGGATAAACGAACATTTTTTTTCTACGAAATTTTATCGCATGTTTAGTGATATTGGAATCGGACTTCTAAAAATCAGAAGAACTTGCGGCATATTTGAAGACACTGTTGTGCTGGCATTCTTACCATATTAACTTGCCAAACGATACTGGAACAAAGCCGAGTAGTTAGGTAGAATCACGAAACTCACGATGATTGACGCGTTTAGTAGTAGGTACACAATAGGGGCAGTTGAACCTGGGAATTTTACGTAAGAGAGTGATAGCACTATGTGGAAGTGAGAGAGGAGATAAGAACTAACAGATCAAACTGAATCACTGGATTTCCCACTCTTCTATGATAAAATTCTCATTTTAACATTTATGGTAGGAAGGTAGAAATGGCTGTCCTACTTCGCGCAGGACACAATTAGCGCTGAGTGCGCCGTTTTGGTACCATACCTCGTGAGATTCTAAATGGATTTGAAAGTGGGTTCTGGATTATGTATGTTCCGCACACACAGTCCTATATATGAATTGGTATTATTCTCCTACCCTACGGCCTATTATCTCATAGTGCCATTTAATGCGGGAGAAATAAAGAGGGGCGGGAGGCGCTAAAGCCACTTTGTATTATTGAGGTCAGAGATCAAATCTTTGATCTTGAAATCTGCGAGTTCCTCAATGCCGTTGAAGAACTCTTTACCTAAATGGAGTGCCCTTTTCCTAGCCAGGGCTGGACAATGGCATAGAAAGTGTGGGACCGTTTCTTTTTCTTCCTGGTTCTCACAGCTACGGCAGAAAGAGTTATGTGGTATACCCAATTTTGCCGCATGCTCCCCTACAAGGCCAATGCCCTGTGCAGGTAGCGACAATCCTGGCTATGTCATGCCTTGGTTTGGAAATTAAACAACATTTATGCAACTTCAGTCTGAAAAAATTGAGTTGCTGTCTTTATTTCGCATGAGGACGTCTCAGTTCAATTTTCTCATATTCTTTCACTTCTTTTGATCGCAATTGCAATAAAGGTGCGCTTGCTATTAGAAATTCTAATAATATGCTTGAACTGCTTGTGTTCAAAAAATGTGTGTAACTTTTATTTGGAGAACAAAAAATACAAAATGTTTGTCTATTCAAAATTTCTTTATGTGATTTTGTGAGAAGAGAAGTGCAGAAAACAGAAGAAGGACTTGGTATGGCAGAATCTTTAGTTGAGTATTGTATTCTCTACAAACCACCATAGATCCCAAGACTATAGCCAACCAAAGGTAATGTAATTCCTTTTCACTTTTCGACAAGTTTTAAATTTCCGCTCCGCTCCGACGTACGGGAGAGAAGTTATATATTTTCAATTCTGAGTTTTAACATTTTAGAAGTAAAGTATTCGCTTAAAAAAGAAACACCAAAGGAATGTATTCATAATTACATAACACCGATCATACCATCTGCCTTAAATTACTTTGAAATGTTTTCGATGACATTGAAAATTGCTTTCTCAAAAATCAAACAAACAAACAAAACGCTCTTAAGGTATTCATTCACCTATTCACTCAAACAACAAACACACCGAAAATATTGCGAAATGACTAATATTTGTGTTTAACTTATAAAACACATTCACAAATTAGGTTAGCTGAATGTCGGTCACACAGAGTGCCAAGCCAACAGGTTATGTTAAAATAGTCCCTTTAGAAGCTAAACCACACTCCGTTCGTCACCCATACGAGCGACATAACATAAAATTAATAATATTCAAATCTATGACCGTTCGGTTTGTTGACCTCTGATGGGATGGTTGAATAATGATTTTTCGTGGTGAAATTCACAAACAAATTCAATACTTGAGCTGGATCTCTTACAGTAGGTACGTAATATATCGCATTTGGGCCCTCAGAAAATTCATACCCGCAGTAGGTACAGTTTAAGGAGTTTGAACGGAAAAAGGTTCCTTTTTCGGGGATGCTGTTCTAAATTCTTTGAGCAACTAGTTCCACGTGCAAGTTTACCATGAAATTTCAAATATTAACACATAAATCTTTAATTTGAAAAATGTTTGCCAATCGTTCATTCATCAGCTTCTGCAGTGAGTCAATAAATTAAATTTACAGCCAATAAAAGAAAAAACTATAATTTTTAGCTTTTTTGTTTTGATGCTCGCTTGTTCCCATTTACAGAAGAAGAATGGAAGATATTATGAATATGAGAGGGGGAAAAATAACACTCCAACCGACATACAGGTGCTGTAAGCAGATATTATAATTTTTTGTTTGGTTTTTGTTTTGAGTTTTTGCAACTTTTGATTTGGTATATTGGGTAACCCATTGATCTTTAAATAAATTATGATGGTGGCAAATGTGTTTGTAAGTGTGTAGTGTATGAAGTATGACTTATGTGGATTGTGATGTAAGGTCAATGCATAAGAAGAAAAAATAGTTATAATTTTTGCGGCACGTGTTTACTAGTCATGAGAAAATAGAAAAATTGTTAAGACATTTGGGGAGAAAGTATATGAGCAATAATGGTGCTGTAATGAAAAATAAATTGCAAAAACGAGTTTTTGAATTTTCAGAAAAATGTGTTTGCAACACACGTAGATCGATATTTTTTGTACAACTTAATATCATTTCATCATTATTGGTACATAATTGTTCTTTTTTGTTTGTTCCTTTACTATCGCGATTTAATTAGAATCCCCAAATCTAAGAAGATTAACTGCTGCTGCACCATTTTTAACACAAGGTAGGACTAAGGAAGTGATGTTATAATGCTGCACAATTCTTTTTCAATAACCTTATTTTTTCAATCTCAGGCCTTAACTTTGCAATCATATCAATCAATCGATCCTTGGAACGTTTGCATTTTAGTAAATTCAAAACCTAAACTATTGATTTCAGTGCAAAAGTGTGGGTATAACCTCTAAATGTAGAAATCAATAATTTGTATTTAAATCAGTAGCCAGCCTCCATAATAGAGATTTTGTGATTTATCTTTTGACTTCCTCTATGTAAAGTAAACAAAAATTACTAGGTTCGCAGATAGATAAAAATAAATAAATAGATTGGCGCGACAGCTCTTGAAGAGCCAAGGCCTAAGTGGCTTACTCTCATCAACAATTCTCTAGGTGCGTGTGAAGAATTGAGGGGACCTACAATTTAACGCCGATTCCGAACGGCAAAGTTGAGAAGCACTTTTTCATGACAGATGATACTCTTGGAAGTTTTGTCAGTTCTTCGCAAGAGGCAGTGTCCGTGATAGATGAAATAAAAACTTTGGGCCCGAGTAGGATTCGAACCCACGACGTTCTGCTTAGCAGTCAACGCACCTAACCACTAAGCTACGGACACTGGCAGATAGATATAATTTATAAAATTTATAACGACAGTCATTATACTTATTAATTAATTAAGAAATATTTCACAGAAGAATTTACTCTAAATATCTACGTGTACCTTTGGTAGATACCATACTACTTGGTAACGGCTGGACCGATTTCTATCTTATGAATTTTCGATAGCGATAGGTATTAGATTCGGTTGTAACATTCTTTTTACACCCCTACTTGCTGACACAGCAAACGTTGTTTGGCCATATAATTAATTTCTAGGGAATTTTTGGAGTAACAAATAATAACTAACTCATTGAAGTGTGTGACGACGTGTGTTAAGAACGGTATTAAAACAACAAAACTAAAAATATTTAACTGAAAAACGATATTTTTCCTTTGTTTGGAAATACTCGCGAGCAGATATTGTGGATCTGGATCTGGGCGAAGATCTAGAATCACTACGTTACTGGTAAAAAGGTTAAAGATTGATTTTGTTTTATAAAAATCTTGAACTTTGAACTAGTAATGGTTCTGTATTTTATTTATGCCAAGCGCTTCGATTTTGAACCAAGGTCAAGAAAAGTTGAAAAAATCAAATAACTTCCTTATAATTAATGTTACGTATACGCCGTAGGGTCCTTTCATTTGAAGTAAGCAAAACTCGTTACAAGAGTTTTTTGAACGCTTTTCATTATATTTATGCAAACAAATAAAAGCAATCTTTCGTCAGTTTCTTGAAAATGACGGATGAGAAGAAAATATTTCTTAATATGCTAATCGCATTCATCAATATGATGTATTACAGGTGATGAAATTAGACATATACTTCTGATGAACAATGAAATCGTTCATTTATATGATTAATACTTTCGCCAATATGACGATGATGATTGAATTATACTTACTTTATAACTTCAAAACAACTCAACGGATTTGGATGACATTTATAGCTAGGCTTTTTATACCGGTAAAATGTACAGTTACCGGTTTAAAAAGCCTAGCTATCCATCCCGTGGGATAGCTAATTTTTATCTCGTTAGTGTCTATATGGTACCTGTGGGAAAGATTAGTTTTAAGTTTGTATAGAAGAAAGGATCGACATGACTTTTCTCTACGTAGTGGTAATTTCGAAGTCAGAAAATGCCATTCATATATGTGATGATTGTTTTCATGGATATGATGAATGGTAAAAAATAATTATAAATTTGACGATTCCTTGAATCTTTATGTCGTAAAATGATTGACGATTATGCTGATGGCATTTCCTAAATGTGAAGAAATCAGTCGTCAGTATGATGAATTAAATGTGAGTCATAAAAAATACGATGATAGATTTCATAACTAAGAAGAATTTCATTAATGTGAAGAAATCATTCATCAATACGACGTTGTATTCATTATAATAAATCATCAGAATCATGGTTCATCATACACATGACAAGTTTTGAAGAACTGATGTTTCTATTAAAACATTGGAATGGAATAACTGATTAAAGAATTTATATAAGATTCTTAATATTGAAGAACGGTTCATCAAGCAATTTTTTTGTCATACAATTTCTTCATTACCAACATTAAAAGTTCATCTGTATGATGATTTTCAGTTGATGCACGGCAATCATCAAAATGATGACTGTCATTTTTTTTAGTGCAGAGACCACTGTTTTTATTTTTACAAAATCATTTCCTGAATTACTGAAAACACAAAAGAACGAAACATTGTCAAATTAAAAATCGTCGTAAAGTCAAATGTTAACCAACTCTTGTCTTGATCAATTCATAGCTTTGGTCATATCGCAAACTGAACCAATGGATTTGTATGACACCAAATTCTCCGGCAAAACTTAGATCACATTTTTGTTTGTGAAAAAGTAGGGTAATTTGTCAATTGAGAAACGCTGGATACCTTTGGCACAATTTTTGTGTAAAACTTCTTATTTCGTATAGTCGTACCTAGAATACGCAAACAAGCTTACGATAACTTAAACTCAATTTATCAATTCAATCATTGGATGTTTGCGAGAAATCTCCAATACATCTCGTTTTTGCATTGCACAGTAAGCCTTATCTAACCTGTTGGTGTGCTGACAAACTTTCTTCATAAGCATAATAAAGGGCATAAGCTCATCTTTGAAAATAAGCTAAGTTACATATTATGGTTAAATTACAGCAAAGTTATCTTTCCAGCAGGACTAAAAACTTACAGGTTACAGCCATAAGAAACACCTATTCCACAGGGTAATTAATTTATAGAATTAAAGTTATTCCTTAGGTTAAAATTTATAAAAATAACTTGTTCCAAAAAAAGTAAAGTGACGTATACTATGAAATTTTTTGTTGTTGATGATACTTGTCAACCGATTTGCTGTATTCGTATATGGAAATTGATTATGTTGTCATGTAATGAACTGGAAGCGAAGCTCTTCTTTTAATGTGTTTTTATGTTTATTTTTAAATAAAAGGGTTGTTTTTTACTTAAAAATTTAACAATTTATTTTACTTTGTTTGCAATCAATAATGTTATTTTTATATAAACGGATATATAAACTGTTTACTAAAACAGTAGTAAACAGTAGCCCGAAGATGGAACAAGTTACTAAAACAGTAGTAAACAGTAGCCCGAAGATGGAACAAGTGTTCTGAAACGCGTCGCTAAATCCGTTTATATAAAAATAACATTATTGTTTGCAAATAAAGTAAAATAAATTGTTAAATTTTTAAGTAAAAAACAACCCTTTTATTTAAAAATAAACATAAGAACACATTAAACAGCAAACATTGAGACAAAAAACACATCACATATATCTTCTTTTAATTTTGTATTGCTCCGCTAAGCCGCAATCCTCATTGGAATAAGTTAACAAAAGTTAGTTCCCAGAATAAGAGTTAATCCTTCGCTGTTACATTTTAAGGACGAATGTAATCATATATTTGAGATAACACTTCGTTACAACTTACGTAAGCTTGTGTTTCACTTGTGACAAGTTCGTTCCTTTGCATTTCAATATTTCTCAAAATATATCTGCATAACTTCCATACTTGATTATGGTGACTCAAAATAGAAACAATAGTCACAAATATTCAAAAATTCTCATCGAAACATCAAACATGATATCGTAAAATAAATTGACATCAATCACTAATCTGAATTGTAAATCTTGGGCACTTAGGCCGGTTTTGTGAATCTCACAACCGCTCCTTAGTCGACGTCACTATGTGAGTTTTATATACCTGTACTCACAACCAACCGTTATTGGGCAATTGCATATCAAAAACTTGATTTTTAATCAAGCCAAGACCGTAATTGGTTGACTGATTGCTCGTGAACTTGTGTTAGAGTCCGACGGTGATGCACCAACAAATCTCAACCAAATCTTATTTCCAGTTTCCGTTGATTTGTTGGCCTTATGCAATTGCTTGGTTGAGCTGATTCCTCGCCAACACTCTAAGTGTTTTGGCCGGATTCACGGGTTCTAAATGTTAAGTCTAATCACTAACTACAGTTAAATAAAATGCTATAGTACAAACTACAAAGCTA
>CAKKXW010000003.1:40339188-40383250 GCA_920937365.1 Sphaerophoria rueppellii | reverse complement strand
TGAACGCGACTAGCCTACAATTAAAAAACTTAAAAAACTCTTTTAGATTATTGTTGTTTTGCCTAGATACCCTCCATGGCAAAACCTCGTTATGTCTGTTAAAAAAAAAATGTATGACACATCAACCATTTTCAACTCACCTCCTGAGTAGAGTTGGGAATAGTTAGAAATAGTTACAATTTGACACTTTAACACTGACCGCAAAAACGACAATTGTGGTTACGAAACGTAAATATTGACGTGCAAAAACGAGAAATAGTCAACTATAGTCAGCGCAAAAACGCACTTCGGCTCCTACGATTTTTCTTAAACTTCCTCGAGTTTTATTTTTTTTTTTTAAATTCATGTATTTTATGTAAAAAAAAAATTGTCTGTATTGCTCCAAAACGGTACCTCCCATAGATCCGTTTTGTTGTTATTAGATTTTCTCAAAAAATTCAAAAAATTAACATCCGATCAGCGCAAGTTTTTTTTTCGAAAGTACGTATGAACTGTTCAAATAATATTTTGTATTAGAACAATTTTTTTTTTTTTCAAAATTTTGTATCTCACAAACGAATTAATTTTAAAAACCAAATTGAAGTATAGTATTTATATTAACATGGTCTTAAAAACTTCATACCCAAATTAATTTTAAGTCATTTTTGAAAAATTTTATATATAAAAAATGAATTAAAAAAAAACGGCTCCGACACGATTTAAAAAAAAAAAAAAAATTCAGTAAATCAAGAATAAGGTTTGAATTTGCTTGGCAATTAAATTTTTGGAATTAAATGGTATTTACGAGGTACATTTTCAAATTTTAATTTTTTTAATAATTTCTAATTATTTGTATGTATTGAGTTATTTTTGTGAGTAAAGTGTGAGCTGGTGCATGCTGCATGACAATTAACTTTCCAAAAAAAGTGAAGGTGCAAGATTTAAAACGTGTAGGGAAAACCTTTCCTTAAAGTCAGTGTTAAAAGAAGAATTATACAATTTATTCAAAGTTTATAAAAATAATCTCTTGTGTCTTATAATTTTTGAATTTTAACAGACTCAACTAGTATTTTGCTTTTAGTTTAGGCATTTTTTCGGCAGTGAGGACTATTTTAAATTTCAAACTGCGGTAACACTGAAGATGATACAAATCATCACCCAGAATTAGTTCCTTTTCCTATTAGTATGGAAATGTTACAAGTGTCTAAAGCAATGAACAATAAATAGGCTCACAGGTCACAAATATAGTTAGACGGAGGACACTTAGTACATTAGATGATCGGGCGAAAATCTGAATTGTTTTTTTTGGGAATATGTAGTTGGACACAGCCATGTCGTTGGCACATGGGTCATGGATGATTGGCGCTTGAGAGAGATGAGGAGGGAAAAGGTGTTGGTTGTTGGATGCAAATATAGATTAAAGTTTGGGTAAGGTGCTCATATGTGACTACACACAGGAGGGATCCTGTGATCACATATTTTAATCGATATATTAAAAATCGAAATGGACATATTAAGTATACAGTGTGATTTACGAGCGTTGTGACAAAAAGCTAGAGCGTGTAGGTTGAGTTGAGACAAGAAAAAAATCGTATTCAAGGGGCCCCCTTTAGCCGGGAGAGACAATTTTCTGAAAAATTGACTTATTTTATGTATTATTATTATTTCATTTTATTTTTAAATTAAATTGTTTTAACGAATAGTTTAAAAAATATTAATTTTCAAACTCATAATTTTCAAAAAAAAAAAAATCAGTTTTGAACAACGTTTTTTCAAAATTTTATGTAGGTAATTAAGTACTAATTTTGTTTTAAAAATTCAATGCCATTAATAATTTTTAGTCGAAAACAGAAAACCGGATGCAAAAATGTCTTTTCATTTTTGAGAAATAAAAAGAAAACCAGAACCACTTTGATAAATTTTCCCGCAATTTTACTCCAGCGACTTCAATTCGTTCTTTAAGCTGTTCCAAAGAAACGATTTCCACTTCGTGCTCATAATTCTTCATGAATCCCCATGCATAGAAAACTAAGGCTGTTAAATCTGCTGATCTAGGTGGCCATTCTGTTGGGCCTCTTCTCTCAATCCATCGGTCACTAAAATGATCATCCAGCCAGTTTCTCACTTGTGCTCCAGCACACTATGGAGCACAATCTTGTTGATAGATTAAACTATCGGTTATAGCCAATGGAACGTTGTCCAACAAATTGGGCATTTATTTCAGTATGGCTTCTTCGCACTCTAAAAACACAGGAATTGTCACACCGGCTCTCGATAATTTATATTCGTCAAGCTTCTCAGACGAAATAATAAAAAGTCATAACACATTACACATATTTTGATGCACATTATGAAGTTTCCAACTCGTGCATTCACCGGCTCAAGAACAATAAAACTTAACGTCTTTATGAATCACATGGGGTTTTTCATGAACATTTTTTCCTTCAAAAGGATGTTGTCCGATATTTTTAGAACCTACAAAATTATAATTCTCTTAAGGTATCACAAAGATGGTCCGTGAAGTCCAAAGATACAGAAAATATTAAATGTATTAAACAAACAAAATTATTAAACTCGCTAACGTGACTCAAGTCACAGAATCTGATAAATTCAAGATGATTTCGCAGAATAAAGATACTTAGGTACCTTACCTATTTACAAGACCCAAGAAAGAGTATCTGAAATATTTGCACTCTTTTTTATTCTTGACAAAACATTTTTTCAACACAAAGAAGAGTTCACTGAATTGTTCGCAAATATTTGCATACATTTATTTTAAGAGGATTTGCGTTCAGTATTTGCATGGCAAGAAGAATTGAAGTAAGAAAGCATTCGCCTTTCAAGGTTGGATCATCTTAAAATTAAATAGGTAAATCATTTCAGTTTGAGAACTGATCAAAATTACTTGAGATTGCCACTGGGAGTGTAACGATATTGTTAATCGGTTACCTAAAGCTTTGATTTAAGCTTTTCAGTATTTTCGTTAATGAAAGACAAATAGTAATTTCCTCTTCCGTTGTCTTTGATTGAGTCGTCGCGACTCGTCGGTCATATAAGTCTTTGTTTTTAAAATCAAATACGCGAAAACTTAAGAAAGCCAAATTCAGATTCAATAACTTTGAGCGTTGTATATTGCAGTGTTTAATATAGGTAAGGTACATGCTATACATACTATTTTAACATTGCGTAATGTTTTTTTTTATTTGTGATGAATTTGCCAACTATGGTCGCTAAGAAGTACATTTAATTTGAAATCGGGTCAGTTAGTGTTAGACAGAAACAGAATACTGAATGTATTAAAAGGAAACGGGAACTTTAAGGATATATGGTGAAATCGAAGCGATTTCCGAATCGAGCCTCAGGAGGTCACTAGATTTAGCGAAGTAGATTAGGAACATATCTCGGCTTTTATGGGAATCGGCAAGAAAATAGCCTTGCGTTACAAATTGCAATAATCATCAGTTGCAGACCGATTGTCGTCCTGTAAAACTGAATAAACATCAGTCTCCGCCGAGCAACTAACAATAGCTAACAGCAGCTCAAAACCAGTAAAAATCGACTTGCTAGCCGAAAAATAACATAAGCAAACTTGTTGTTAACCAGATTTCAATAGCCAGTTGCCAACAGAGCCAAGCTAGCTACCAGCCTAGTAAATTCAGTTGAAACGAGGAACTCGGAGTGAACAGACGTGTTACCTGCGTGGTTATTATAAACCCAGACTAACCGGACATAGACTCCCTCAGCGGTAAGGGATCTAGTCACACATACTAATCCCGTAGACAGAATTCGTTCTGTTAATTGACCGGATTCGTCCATGATTTACAGGATTCGTTCATGATTAATACGTATCCGTCCGTGATTTACCAGTTTCGTCGGCCATTTACCATATTCATCTGTGATTTTATGCTAAATAGACATAAACTCCCCCCACACATACAGCATACTACCCGTAAATTTTTCCATTTTTTACCAGCAGTTAGGAGAAGGAGACCACCCAAGATGGCATATCTAGCCGCATAACGAAGGAAGCATTCAGACGGACAAGAGCATCAAATCTCACGTAATTAACAAAACGTTGCTAATCCTTGTTTGAACAAATTTTACATCTCTGGCATATTTCTCTGTAAAAATTGCCTTCATCTGCCATAACTTCAGTTAACTTTTCATGACCTTTTACTTTCAGATGGTTTCCTTGGGCAAAAAGCATTAAAGTAGACTTTTGTTAAAAACCAAATATTACTTTATTTTGCATTTTTTTTTCTAAGGATTTCATGTCTTGAAAGCTTTTAGTTTCTCTTTTTTTGTGTGTGTTACTCCTGATTTTCTAGAACATCTAGCGGACGCACAGATCTGCTATGTACGTTTGTTGAAATTGTTGTATTGTCTTTTAACCGTCCTAGGGTTCGGGACATTAACGAAGAACTCTAAAAACAAAAGCATTAGTACACTTCTAGGATTATCAATGTTCGAATATTGAATTTACCAAATAGAAGAGAACGGATATAATTTCACTTGCTATAAATACAACAATCGTGAATTTGAAGAGTTTCCAAAACATGAAGGTGAGGATTTTTATAAAAAGGTAAACACAATTTGAAGCAATTATTTGAAGCATTTTGAATTTGGATTTTTTTTTTGTACGAATAAAGAAATGTTTAATTTTGATAGGAAGAACGTTCGAAAAGTGACATTTATTGCTGAAAAAAAAGTTTAAAAATTTACATAGGTACTTCAGTTTTCAGTATTCCATGGAGTGAATTCATTTTTGGTTGAAGTTGAAATCTATTTAGTATGTGGATTGCATCAGGCTTCAGGGGGCTGCACTGGACGATCATATTTTCGAAGGAAGTGAGGTTCTCCTGAGGCGCCTTCATTCAGTTTCATAAAAGTCTTACATGACAAAATGTACACTCCGAATTTGAAATAGAAATCTTCTTAGTAAACTATTTCAAAATGCTTTTGAGTTATTTGAGTTAAAATTAAAGATTCTAAATGATACGTTATATTTTACGAAAATGTTTGGCCTTACTGTGGTTCATGTTTGTTGAGCTTTTGAAATTCTACGCTGTGCTGTTTTTGTCTTACGAATTGGTGTTGGCAATTTTCTATATGGTATACGAGAACTAAGAACATAAACTTCTTAAAAATGAAATGTGAAAATCGCCTTACATATATCTGCAGTTGGACAATGAAGTAGTACTTTCTCCAGAAGTATCGGTAAATGCAGTCAAATATTATGTCGATGGAGCTAGCAATAGCAGTTTTCAATCTGGTAAATATCCTTACGTTATAGAAATCCCAGTGGATGAGGCACCGAGTAAAATAAAACACATGAAAAGAATCAAGGAAGAAATACTACGCAAGTCCAAGGAGTTGTTAAGAAAAATCGACTATCGAAAACTAAGAGTAAAATAAGAAAAAACACGGCTTTTCAAATTTTGTGTAATAAAACGAAAAAAATACGTCTACAACTGTTTCTTCTTGCCATAATTTTATGATCACGGTTCGTCGTCAGGCAAAGGATTTTACATTGGAAGTTGTAGCCTTGTCTAAGGAGACACAGCAGTCTTCCGTCGTCGGGAACGGTCCCTCGCATACACTCTCCAGTCGCCAAAAACCAAGTGCTCTGGCATCCGCAGTCACTTGGTCCTTGTACCGGAGGTTCGGTGTTCCTTGTCGTCTCGAACCTGGGGCTGTGAAGAAACGAGTTTCTTGTCTGGAGCGTTGTGGCCGAGCCAATGTAGTTGTCTTTTCTTGGCTTTTTGGACTACATCAAGATCTTGGTATAGCTTTTACAGTTCTGAGTTGAACTTTCTTCCCCAATCTCCATCGTCGCAAACAGGACCGTCGTTTTCTTTCGTAAGTGCCCAGTACTTATTTTTACTCATTGTCAAACACTCGGGCCGTGGATAGGGACTGGTAAAATCAAAGTCTTGTATATAGAAGGCACTTTGTCTTCCGAGTGAGGAGTTTTGAACTAAGTTGTTTGCCCAAACCGAAGAAGCAGCGGTTCACTAGGGTAATTCTCCTTGGGATTGATGTTTAAGTATTTCAAGTTTCCCTAACTACTGCTGCTGCCAACAGTGTTGTTTTGCTTTATGTGGTGGACACTTCAAGATCAACGAGCTTCGCCTGTTCTTCAATCGCTGTGAAGGCCTCAATAAGCACAGGTGGTTGTCCGCATAGTCTAGGAGCTTGGGTGCTGTTGAAGGTAGTGTTTTCCGTGCTCACCATTTGCACACTGCACAGCGTAATGCGGGCTTCGACTTGAAATTAGTTGGCACATCTTTATGAATATTTGGTCTTTCGTTGTTCCGCATGGCCTAAAGCCACACTGGTACGTGCCGATTATAGTGTTGCAAAAAGGCTTAAGACGCTCACACAGAACATTGGATAGGATTTTGTATGTAACATAAAGCAGGGTGCGGTACTTTTTGCAAGACATACCACTTTGTTGATGACCTGGTACATGCGTCCCATCAAAACACCTCCTCCATATTTAAAGAGTCCGCATGTAAGCCATCTGACCCGGCAGATCTGTTATTTTTAGCTTTTTGAAGGTCTTCATTGACTGGTCCCCCTTCTCTAACGATATTGGCTCTCTCGACATTATGTGCATTCAGCAGTAAAGTCGATTAGTTGGAAGCCGTTATCTGTTGTAACTAGGTGCATCGCGCGACACCCCGTTTTTAACGAAATTTGAAAAAAAATATTCTTAATTAAAGTACTAATTACGTGCTTTTTATGTACTGAAAAATCAAATATTGTGCTCCATTGCAACATTTTTTTTTTTTAAACAAAATTCCGGGGTGTAGCACGATATCATTTCAAACCCCGCATGGTGAAGGGATCGAAAAATATCATCAAGTATAGTATCAAAATTATGTGCTATTTATGGGCTCGCGATAACAGCAATAATGAATCATGCACTACTTATCTACATTAAAATAAATAACTTTGTTTATTCCCAAGCGGAGCGATGTAGTCAAAACGCGTGTTAATTATGTACTGGCAATGATCGCAAAGAAACCAGAGTCAAGGCTCAATGTTCATTTTGAAATATCCTTTGAAACAATAAGTACTTTAATTTCAAAATTTATAAAAAAAAACTTCATACGTCAACGCTTACATTAACGAAACAAATTTAAACCTCTGAGCAAAACCCTTTAAGTATGCAAGTAATTGATCGCCAGATCTCTGTTGTGAAGTTTGAATTCGAATTTTTGAAACAGTTTGTTGCCTTAAAGTATGCAAGGTACTTACTGGCGATTTATGTTGAAAATTTTGAATTTGAATTTTTCAAACAATTTGTTCCCTTAAGGTGTGCAAAGAACTTACTGGCGATATCTGTTGAAATTTTTGAATTTGAAAAATATACATATATTACGCTAAAATCTCCATTTTATAAGCGGGACTCGGGAACCATCTGGGAATTTGTTGCTATTTTGTACCGAAAGAATTGATTTTGTACCTCTCTTAGTTTACGAGAAACGGCTGAGGACCTGACGTAATATTACGCTACAATCTCCCCTTATATTACTAGACAAAGAAAGCACCTATCGACTTGAATCCAACTCCATATTTTGTTACTGAGAAATAGGCCAGCTACATTTGTCATAATCGTAACCCTTCACGGGAGTGGATGGTACATCTAGCCCTGTAAATACGAGATAGAGAGTATCTCGTAAGCCAGAGCACCTAGGAACACTAAACGAGCGGTGTATTTTGTTGCTTTTTTGTTGCTGATAAAAAGACTGACTACATTTTTCGGAATCGTAACCCTTCACGGGGGTGTACCACCCCTAGCCCTATAAATACGGGATAGAGTGTATCTCCTAAACCAGAGCAGCTAGGAACACGAGATAAGCCGCGTTGCTAGTAACTTAATAGTTGTGTTCACTGAGGATTTGTCTAGATCAGAACAGCACAGGACAGCACAGTTTCGTGAGAAACGTCAGATCAAGTTAGAACAGTCAGTTAAACGTCAGTTGTGAAAAAAATAAAACAAAACAAATTGCAATTTGTGTGAATTTTTCGTTTCTCGCTTATTTTTTTTTTTTTCATTTTTTGTGTTTTTACTGTGAAAAATATTTTTAAAAATTATTGAAGTGGAAAATCAAGTGATTGCTAAGATAATACTAAATGAAAATGTTAGTGCTTCAGACACCGATAGTGATTTTTCGTCGGATTCCTCTTCAGATCATTGGAATGAAAGTATGACAAATGTTATAACCGTTTCTTTAATGAAATGTAAGAGAATTTGATGCATTTTTTTCGATTTATTTTATATTTATTTAATTAAACAAATAAAACCAATTGGCAAAATAACTTTCTTTTAAATAACGAGAAAAAAAACACAAAGCACAGCCAAATCAAAACGCAAATAAAAAAAATGACAACTTCGATTTTGACATTTCTCACGAGTCTGTTCTAACCTGATCTGATTCAAAAGCAAGAACAGAAAATCCTGTTCTAAACTGTTCTAGGTTTGTCAATGAACAGGAAAGTAGAACAGATTATCACAGAAAAAACCTCAATGAATAGCAAAAAGCTGTTCTTTTCTGTCTAGAACAGTCCAGCACAGCGTCAGTAAACACAGCTAATATAGCCTATGTTTCTAAGTGTACTACCTCGTGGCATGATTCAATACTTAAAAACACGTTTAAAAAATTCAGAACACTGCACGGTCACGGTCCTTGCATACCTTAAAGCATCAAATTGTTTCAAAAATTCAAATTTAAAATTGCATATCTTAAGGCAACAAACTGCTTCAAAAATTCAAATTCAAACTTCACAACAGAGATCTGACGATCAGTTACTTGCATACTTAAAAGGTTTTGCTCAGAGGTTTAAAATTCGTTAATGTGAGCGTTGACGTATGAAGTTTTTTTTTATAAATTTTGAAATTAAAGTACTTATTGTTTCAAAAGATATTTCAAACTGAACATTGAGCCCTGACTCTGGTTTCTTTGCGATCATTGCCAGTACATAATTAACACGCGTTTTGACTACATCGCTCCGCTTGGGAATAAACAAAATCATTTATTTTAATGTAGATAGGTAGTGCATGATTCATTATTACTGTTATCGCAAGCACATAAATAGCACATAATTTTGATACTATACTTGATGATATTTTTCGATCCCTTCACCATGCGGGGTTTGAAACGATATCGTGCTACACCCCGGATTTTTGTTCAAAAAAAAAAAATGTTGCAATGGAGCACAAAATTTGATTTTTCAGTACATAAAAAGCACGTAATTAGTACTTTAATTAACAATATTTTTTTTTCAAATTTCGTTAAAAACGGGGTGTCGCACGATGCACCTGTTGTAACTTCGTGCTTTCCCGCCTAATATGTTTTCCTTTCCGATTTTCGCATTGAAGTCTCCGAGTGCGATTTCGACGTTGTAGTCTGGACATGCACCGTAGGCTCTATCCCGGAGGTCGTAAAAATCCTCCTTCCTAGACACCTCAGCATCAGCAGAAGGGGCGTGTGCCTGTGCACAAATTAAACTGATGTTTTGTAGTATGGCGTTGATGCGGATTGCAAGCAGGCTATCAATGATTGCCTTAAAATCCAGGACTTTGGACCTAAGCCGATTTCCCACGATGAATCTGCATCCAAATATGCGCATTCTTTGATGACGGCCGGCTGTAATAAATGTCGCTTTTTTCTTTTTATTGCTCCATCGCATTTCCTGGATCACAGTTATGTATGCCTTATACTTTTGAGTATCACCTGGAGTGTAAGGCGTGAAGTGTTCTTATCCCAACTTCCAATGTCTTATGGCGTTTTTAATTGGTTGCCGTTGCATTGGCATTATTTCAGTTTATGGATGGCTTTTTCCTCTTATTACATATAGCGTAGATTTGACTGTGGTTGTATAATTTCTTCGTGCTTTCGGTAAGTTCTTTCAAAAAGTTCATATAAGATATGTTGTTGTGGCTTCATGTCGAAGAGCGACAATATACATGCTGGTGTGCCCCAGGGGTCCGCTTTGTCTCCGACTTTCTTTCTCATTTTAACAAATAATGTTCTCTTTTCTACAACTTCTAATTCAATAAATTGTTTAGATGAAAGTAGAACTATTCACAAGAGCACGAACGACGACCAACGAATTAACGAATATTCGTCGATTTTGACATTTCTTTCACATGAGAGTTTTTAATTCTTAGGGAATGAACAACCAAAACATAAGGCAAGAATGATTTTTGAGGTTAGACGCGCGTGAACATTTTGTTCGTCGGGAGTGTGGATGATGTGGAACGCGAATAGAGTGTTCGTATCAACTACAATTCTTTTCGCGACGAATAAATTTGTTTTCTCAAATTTATTAATATTTGAGATTAAAAATTTAATTTATGCATCACAAATCAAACATTAACTTCACTTTTACCGTTTTGTTGACAATTTGTATAGAAATACGGCTCCAAACGTATCTAAAATCACTTTTCTTCATTCATTTGTCGTTCATTGGTCGTGCTCATGTGAATATGTAGTGCTTTAGCTGTTATTCATTTCCACACTCAAGTCACATCCCTCTGCTTCGAATAGGGTATGTGGAACTGCAATGTAAAAATATGATAAGCTCGTTAACTTTGTTGTTTTAAAGGTTGATTTTGTCTGCAAAGTTATTTTACTTGGAAAAATAAAAACAATTTTTGTTGAAGCAAATTTCTTAATTTTACGCAGACAAATTTCCTTTAAACGCAATTCACACCGCAAATGTCTAAATTTGATCCCATTTTGAACTAAAAGTCAAATTTTAACCAAACGTCAGGTTTAATTTCACATTTAACGAAATTTGCACACGTCCGAAGCTTCCAATCTAGAATAAATCAAAGATTTATGAAAAATGAAAATGTAGTTTCCTTTAATTAACATGTACATAGTTTCTAGTGCATTTTAATGTTATTATATATCAATAAGCAAAATCCAGATTATTTAGAGAAAAGAAAACTTGTAAACATTTCGGCCGATTAAAACTATACTAATGAAACAAACCTTATTCACTATCATAACGAACACATCCGCTGTCAAGTGGCAGCCATACTTTTTGTTTTGACAGTAGTCTTCTCTGACATGCCGATTGACTATCAAAATTCATTCAATTGATAAAAATTAGAAAATTGTTTATTAACTTTAAATCATTGTTGAGTATTACATAAATGATAAAAAGAATAATGACGGACGTTGATGTTAAAGCTGGCATAAATCTGATTCTAAAAAAAATCGAAGACACCTATGCGAACCGCCCAAAGGTACATAAATAATTCGTGTTCCAAAATTTCTATACAGAAATTTGTGATAAGAAACTTGATAACAATTTCGTTTAAGCAGGAAATAAAAGCCAAAAAACCAATATTGGTCGCAGTGAGTAAAACAAAACCCGCTCAAATGATAATCGATGCATATTCAATTGGACAGAGGCATTTCGGTGAGAACTACGTTCAGGAACTAATCGAGAAAGGTGCAAATCCTGAAATATTGAGTCAGTGTCCAGACATTCGTTGGCATTTTATTGGACATTTACAGAAAAACAAAATAAATAAAGTAAGATTTATCAGATAAAATAAATATTTGAGTTATTTACAATATTGTTACAGGTCTTGAATACACCGAACTTGCATATGATTGAGACTGTTGATAGCCAGAAAATTGCTGATTCATTAAATTCAGCTTGGGAACGCATCCAAAAAGATAATAAACAACCAATGCGAGTGCTCGTTCAGGTCAATACAAGCGGAGAAGAAGGTAAACTAGCTCGGTTATCAAGCGATAAGATTAAGATTTAAAACTTGTTGATGCTGGTGAAAGTCATTGCAAAGATTTTGTTTGTTTGCGAACGTTTGAGATGTGCCTATATCGATCTTACATTGAATTTTTGTTTTTATTGGCTCGAGCTTTCTTTATTTAATCTTCTCTTTTTCTTATCAATCTGTTTTCCCGTATATAATCTGATATTGTCCTTAACTGAGGGTTTTTTGTCATAACATCGGTCGTTCACCAAGAAGCGGCCAAATAGCATGGCAGCAAGGCATAGGCAGTTTAGTGTGCTATTGATCAACTATGGCCTAGGCTGTGAGGCATGAACAAAATTTACAAATTCATGTCTTCTGTAGCGCCGTTACTGTTGACCGAAACCCAACTTGGCCCTTCCGAACCGGATCCGGTGTGAGATTGTGAATTCGGAAGCCAGAACCGTCTTCAGCGAATTTCTTCCTCACGCTGAGAGACTGAAATTAAAAAAGGTTGGATCGAACCGTGATCGCTCACTGAAGGATATTTACCCTTTGATTCCACCGGAGTTGAAGAAGTTTCTAGAAGTAAATGTACACTTGAGAATTGGAATGATTTTGCTGTCAGTAAACTTACTTGTACAGAAGAAGCTTGACATTCCTAATCTTCGTGCAGACGAGGTACTTGTTAGTGTGAAAATAATCAAAGAGAACCAAGTACAGCATTCTGTGAGTAATGGTCAGATTGGATGGCAGAAGATCCAGCTTGGTATCTTTTAAAATCGATGGATGTTTGCCACGGGAATTCCCCAATCTTGGGTCAAGATCACTGATTCCCTTTCCTTCTCCATACCCTTGCGGATCGAACACCAATTGCAAGAAATTGCAGTTGTCTTCATTCCGACGATAATCGTTGGCAAATATATCGATCACATAGATCTTCAATAGATCCAATACTGTTTCGTTGCTGGTTCATAATTATGCGGCCCTGCCCGCGATAGGATATGGAACAAGTCAAAATGAATCAAAGTGTCACCACTTTCCGTACTATCGGCCAGCCAACGGAAGTACACCGATCCAGCAATTGGAATTGTGAAGCGAGCCTCTGGCATATGATCAACATTGCGTTGCAGTAAATTTTACCACAACAAGTTTCATCTCTCCCTTGACTAATCATTTTCTTTTGCGATCCTAAGATTCTCCAAGAGTTCAGTTGAAACCTGGGCCATCAGCCATCAGTGACCTGCTCTTCTAGAGCAACAGTTGTTAATCTCGCAAAAACTCGATGATTGCCGTCGATCATAACTAATGACTTCCCCCAGACGCCATTGGGACCTAACAAAAACAAAACAATCAAACCCCATTCGAAACCACCACTCATCGACCTTGAGTGAAAATATTTGCACAAACAAACCGGTCAGCTGTATGTCTTTTGTCCATTTCGAACTCTCATTTCCCGGAAGTGTCAGAAAGCCCAAGTCATCGTCAAAACTGATTAGCTGCGACCCGAGCTTAGCCAAATCACATCGAGCATTCGCATCGGTTTCAGTGTAATCGACAGGAAACTCATGAATGCCCCAACTCCAGACTTGATCAGGGAACTGCAGGGTCGTCTCAAGCTTGGCTTGAATCTCAACCGAAGATTGCGAACTCTGCTGGAAGGTTATTTCGCCATGAAGGCCGTGTTGTGATAAATACACAATCAATTTCACACTATTCACTGCAGATTAAGATTGATCGAAGGAGAACCAATAAGCATTTTCAAGTTTGAGTCATCATCATAAGAGTTGAGTTCGGTCTGATGTATGATCGAATTTTAGAACATCCGTGCATCTAAACTCTTCAACTTGGATTCTTTAAATAATTCCTTCCTTCTTCCACAGAAAAGAACGGTGTACCACCCTCCGAAGCTGTCGGCCTCTACAAACACATCTTCGAAAATCTGAAAAACCTCAAAGTAGACGGCCTCATGACCATTGGCCGTTTCGGCCACGACTACTCCACAGGGCCAAATCCAGATTTCATAGTCATGATGGATTGTCATCGAAAAGTATGCGATGAACTCAATCTCGACCCATCGACCGTCGAGGTTTCCATGGGAATGTCGGACGATTTTGACAAAGCGGTATGTCCATCCAAATTGTGTATTCTTCAAAAATAGCTTATTATTTTTTAATTGTAAAGAAACCTGTTTGACTGTATTTCTCTGTTTTCAGATCGAAATGGGCAGCACAATAGTTCGTGTTGGAAGTTCTATTTTTGGATACCGTGCGAAGAAGAATGCCGCATAAGAATCGAGTTCGACTTCAAGCGGCGATGCACAAAATGGACATCCGATTCACACTTGTTATTAGTTTTTAAGCAAAAGATGGAAATTTTCCTGAATTGTTATTCGAAAATGTATAAATAATGTACATACGCGTCACTGTTTCATATTAAAATGTTTGTGATTTGATGAAGAGTCCTAAAATTATTCAACTCGATAAATTCCATTGCTATCCGCTTTGAGGCCGAACGGAAAGACCAATAAATAATTTCTCACCGAAGCAAAATTATTCAGAAAATATTCCGAAAGCATTTGTATGCTTTCAGTATGTATTTCAAGCATGCAAGAGTGTTGGCACAATACACTTCTGGCAAATTGGACGGAAGCCAAAATACGAAAATTGCATTTTCTTCATAGTTTGCTTTTTTTTCTAAATTTATTTAGAAATTTTATTTCGGTCGAAAGGCGAAAGAAACGTTGCCCACGGTCTGTTTGATTGCGTCTTTTCTCGTTCAATAGACACAATGCTAGAAAGGGGGTGGAACATTTTCCAATACAGTTCGAGAAACGAGAAGACTGAAACTACTGGTTGTATAGTTTGACATTTTTTTTCGGCGGATAAACTATTTATGCAATTACTAATCAACGATAGATTTTGGCACCGATCCAAGGTGTTCTTATTTTGTATTGGAGAGTTGGAATTCTTCATTGCTTCTCTGTCTTCGTTTTGTTCATGTCCCATGTGCAATATCATGTTCAAAGCGTATTGACAGATTTTGGGAAAAAAGCTTTTTATATTTTAGTGTTTTATTTCATTTTCAACACGTATCCAAAAAGATGTTTAAGAAATTCAAGATTGAACCAAAAGAGTTGTAATTTTGAGAAGGGGCTAGTGCAAAAAATAAATATTTGTTTTCTTATGAGCGTTACCTGGGATTTAGTCTTATTTTCTTTCATGTTGAAAGGTTATAGTGAATTATTTGAATATGGGGAATGATTGGAATTCAATGGAGGTATTTGAATTGATGATTTGGTTATCCGATGCTGTTCTTGACTGAATTGTGAATTTTTAGCGGAATGTTTGTGTTTATATTTTACTCAACTGAAGGTACAATTCAAATTTTGATTAAGAAGCTAAGTTATTTTTATTCAGCGTGTCTATGTTGTTTTGGATCTTCTGGATTTCGTTTAAATTGAAAATCGGGTCGGCCGTTTAATAGGTTTTCGGAGTAAAAACATTTCTCAATAAAAGTCACGAACCCTTTTTGGAAGGCAATGGGTAGAGGTTGATATGATGTAACTTTCTGAAAAAAGTCAAATAATATCATATATGTGACTTTTGCGATGCAGTGTTATTAAACGGAGGTTTCTCCATAGCAAGCACATTCATGCAAAGATTTTTGTATCTTACCAACAGGAAATAAGAAGCAAATGTCTGTGCTTTTGTGGTTATGTTCATTGGCTTTTGCTGCTTGGCAGAACGTTTTGGGTTCAAATGCTTCTCATTTTGGCCGTTCGTAATCGGCGTTAAATTGTAGGTCCTCTCAATTCTTCACACGCGCTCGGAGGATTGTTGATGAGAGTAATAGCGTTTTTTTTTGGTCGTCCGGAACTGTTCCGAACGATTCTGAATTCGTTCACTTGGCACAAGATGACAGTTCTTGTTCTGGATAGAACAGAAAAACGATTCCGAATTTGAAGTCAGAATCAAAAACAGAATCACGCATACATGCACACATTTGCACGCGCGTATGTGCCGCCATGTTTACAAACAAAGAAAATAAAAATAATGTCATGTTATCTGCAATCCTGCATATGATGTTTTACAAATACATAGACATTCAACCATTAGAAGCAAAACAATGTGTTTGCATGTTCGTTTGGTATCCGGAATCGGACAGTTCTGTGTACCAATTCCGGATTACCAAAAAAAAAAAAACGCTATTAGCCACTCAGGCCTTGTCTCTTCAAGAGGAAAGAAGTATTTCGAAGTGACATTCATTTGTGACTGGAAAATTAAAGTCTAAAAAATCCGTTTTCTTTGGCTTATCTAAAACGTTAGGTTTATGCAGGAAAAGGCGGTGCAATTTATCTCCCAGATAGTTCCAAATCCGTTAGTAAAACAAACTTTTCCAGGCCTGGTAGATATTAACTTAACTTTCCCCCAAGGTCTAGTTACAAAAGAAAAATTGACATGGGCCTTGAATAGTTTCGAACCTTACGAAGCTCATTATTGAGATGATTTTCAAAAGTTGGCAGATGTGGTCCATATACCTCAGCGATGGATAGAAGTAGAGGTAGTATTTATTACCAAAGCGGATAAATTCTCGTATGTCAACCCTAAAGATCTAAGACCTATTAGCCTATCATCATTCATTCTTAAAACTCTGGAACGATTGATCGATATCCATTTACGTAATAGCATTGATAAGAGACTATGGAGGTCATAGAATGCTTTCTGCAAAGTGAAATTGGTAGAACTTTGCATAGGAATACACTCTCGTTGCCTTCCTGGACATTGAAGGCACTTTCAACAACGTTGAAACATCTGCTATCAATTCTGATATGACGACCATGAACGTCGAATACTCACTCAGTTGATTAATCTAATGCTTAAAAACAGAATCATCAACTCTAAGATGGGAGATTTTTGTACGAAAAGGTCTGTCGGCAGAGACACTCCACTGGTGGTGTTCTGTCTCCTCTCTTGTTGTACATAGCAGTTAATGAACTCATAATATCCCTCGAGAAGGGAGGCTATAGAGTGAATGACTATGCCGATGATGTTGCTATCGCCGCCACTCCAAAACGCACTTAATACGCTCACTAGGTGGGCTAGTGTCCGTAGCTTAGTGGTTAGGTGCGCTGGCTGCTAAGCAGAATGTCGTGGGTTCGAGTCCTACTCGTGCTCATAGTTTTTATTTCATCTTTCAGGGGAACTGCCTCCTGCGAAGAACTGACAAAACTTCCAAGAGTATCAATCTGTCATGAAAAAGTGCTTCTCAACTTCGCCGTTAAATTGAAGGTCCCGTCAATCCTTCACACGCACCTAGAAAATTGTTGATGAAAGTAAGCCACTTAGGCCTTGGCGCCACTCTATTTTTTTTTTTTAGATGGGCTGATCACTATGGACTTAATATTAATCTTCAAAGAATAAAAGGCGCCCCACTAATTATTACCAATTAATCCAAATATGTTGGTCTGATATTAGACAAAAACTTAAGTTGGAAACCTAATATTCAAGAAAGAGTAAGCAAAGCTTCAGTAGCTCTTTTCTCTTGCAAAAAAGCCATAGGAAGCAAAGGGAGTTTCCTACCTTGCGTAACCATATTGGCTGTATATATCGGTAATCCGACCAATACTCATGTACTAGGTTGCAGGTTGGTGGACTGCATTGGAAAAAGTCACTTATTGTGACGAACTCAGCAGAGTCCAACGCACTGCATGTCTTTGCATAAACGGGACATTGAGAAAATGAGAACCACCCCCTCAGCGGCGATAGACACTCTCCACCATCTGCCACCCTTTTAAAAATTTTCAACAAACCAGTGACAGCGAGTACAGCTGTAACACTCAACGCCTCATCTCAATGAACCAACAATAACGTGGTACACTCCATCATTTTGAACTTCTTCGGTTCTATGCCAAAGTACGAAGACTACACCATTCCAAAACCCCAATTTGAGAAAAACTTCCGGGTCTCCATTCCATCCAGAGATGAATGGGAAGACAAGACCTTTTAAAACAGATGGATCCAAAACAAATAATGCTGTTGGTAGTTGGGCGTATTCAGAAAAGCTTAGTCTAAACCTCTCATTCCGCCTACCAAGTTATTGTAGCGTTTTCCAAGCGAAAATTTTAGCCATCAAAGAAGGTCTATTCTGGTTAAGAAGAAAAATTGATATCAACTTCTGATATCCGCATCTTCTCTGATATCCAGGCTGCAAATCTCTCGATGGTGCGGTGTCTCAACCAACTCTTAAACGACCCTCGATTGTCGATCTCTCATGAAGATGGCGCAGCAATTAAATATTCACTTCGGTTGGGTGCCGGGCCACAGAGACATGACAGGAAATTGTAGAGCCGAGGAACTCGCTTAAAATGGAACTGTCATCTGAAAGTGAAAAGATAGGCATACCGATAGCTTCATGTAAACTTAGACTAAAAAAATATTGGTTTAGCGATAAGCTCTAGATGGTATAATTTACCAACATGCGGAGCCACACTCAAAGCAGATCTTATATTAGCTCCCAGATAGGTATTCTCACGGGACACTGTCCTATAGGCAGACACGATATGCGAATTGGTGTCGCCTCAAATAACTTCTGCTCTCTAAAAATCTCAAAATGGTCCGACTAGTAAAAAGTAATTCCCTAGATTCATGTGATGTCACAATGGGTCTTTTCCTCTGGCTTAAGTGTGTGGATCTTGTATCCGCAGCTACTTTAACCTAAACTAAACCTAACCTAATCCTTACCTTAATCACCTTGCTCAGCTTGTCGCCGAACCCACGTGAATGTCGGACATTAAGGAGTAAGTGGAAAACACTCTTGACTTGTTCCTTACGTCTGACTCTGATAAATACACTATCAATGTATTAACGGCTCTATAGGCTGAACAGACCATATACGACATACCAAATTTTTACATGACCAAAAATTAAGGCAAAAAATACTGCAGTGCCCAAAAATTATTTAGAATTTTTGGTCTTTTGTAAAAAAAAAATCTGAAGGATTCTTCTTATTCCTCGGTCCCTAAGCTCGTTGACAATGAAACTGCAGTTATTAGCTCTCTCACAAAAGCTACCCTTTTTTCTAGGCAGTTCGCCACCAACTCACTACCCGAGAGTGTCATGACTCCCAAGCTCTTGAGCGCGTCAATGACTCTATGGGACAAAAATCTTGTTTCACACATATGTTGCGGCGAGAGTCCCAAAAAAATCTTCACATATGTACATATATCCACTATTCTGAATGGTATCCCCGCTATTATTTTGAAGAGGTAGCACGCTGGAAAAACCCTTGCGTAAGCTTTTCATCAATCTAATTCTTCTCAAATTCAGCATTTGTCCAGCCGATTCCAAAAAAAGGCGAATCATCTACTCCTTCCAATTATCGTCCGATTGAATTTACGGCCCTTCTTTCTAAGGTCATGGAAACGCTGATATCCTAACAGCCCAAGAAATGTTGAACGAAAGCTTCTTAATAACCGCCTTGCACAACAAATAGGACCCTTCGTAATCTTATGGTTCATCTCACCGAACAGTGGAGCAAGTCCATACATCATTCTGGAGAAAGTCAGATCTTTGCACTTGATATTTTAAAGGCATTTGATAAAGCCTCGCATCTTGCTCTTTGAAAAGTAGTGCTTACTTTTTGTATCGTTGGATTGCGTCTTTGTTTCGAACTGTTTAATACAAGTTGTGTTGTTTTGAATTCAAGTCTAAAACAAAATACACGCTGGTGTGCCCTAGGGCTCTGTTTTCTCTCTGAACCTCTTTCTCATTCTTATAAATCATCTCTCTTCTGCAACCACTAATCTAATAAATTTTTTTGCTGTCATAAGTACCCTTAGCAAATTCTTATTCGTTTCCAGACTCACATTCCTCCTATTTCGATATGGAACTGCAATAGCAAAGTATGATAAGCTCATTCAACTCTGACTTTACAGTATTGTAGAGTGGTTAGTAAGAATCAGCGTAGAGTTTTATGTTTTGAAAACACAATGCTATCTATATATACGATTACGTATGCTAAAAATGCCGCAAGATTTTTATTTTAAAAACAAGATGTTTATAGTCGTCCGAAGCTTGACTGCAGCTCCCATCTTTGGGCTGGTGCTCCTGTGACATACTTCAGCCTTGTACCGAAAACTAAAATGAGCTATAAGAATAATTGGAGACATCACTGACTCATTCCCTTTGTCAGATCACCATAGTAACGCTTCATGTCTCTCTTTGTTCTATCTCCTTCGATAAGTGCTCTAATGAAATAGCCAGTTGCGTTCCTTCATCCTTCCCCTAAACAATTCGCGCATATTACTCGTGGTTAATGCCCATCACTTTACCCTCGAGAAGAACTCCGGACGTACTCTTTTCTGTACAGAGAATCGTTATTTAGCTCTACAACGCGAATGTGGAACTCTCTTAAACACCCTGTCTTTCGCAATCATTGCAATGATCAGGAATTCAAGACCTACGAGTAAACCTCCTTTCCACCCCTTTCATTCTCAACTTAAGCACTCACTGTGTCTGCGGCAGAATATGAGGAATATAAAAAACCTTGAGTGAGTGCAAATTATAAAAAAGAAAGAAAAAATCGTGTGGACCACAAGGTCTTCCTTCTTTCTTTTCACAAGAAAAAACATTTGTTGACAATGCAGAAAATTCCTTTTTGATTAGCTGACCCGACAGACTCCGTACTGCCTCAATCGATCAATCGCTACCACACTATCCTCTACCCGCTAACCTTACTACCTTTTACCCTCTGAGTTCTATCCCGAATCCAAAAGTTCAAAAGACGTGATTCCTCAACGTATTCGCGTCATATTTGTATACATAGATAAGAAAACAAAGTTTGCTGGGTTAGCTAGTAAGGTCGTATGAGTGGGTTCATGCATAACATCATTGTTAAAGACCATCAAATAGTCAAATGCATAGTTTACGTTTTATAGGGAGAATGGGATTTCCACATTCTTGGTCATATCTCATGAAGCCGTTCGATTTTACACCACTAATTGAGCATTTCCTCAATATTTGGTGACAAACACTCCACTGGTACAAAAGTAGTAACTCCTCAACGTCATTAAATATACGTTGAGGACTACCTTCTATGTCAATAACATCGAAATCCTTGTTGAGAAGTTGGATCCCACGAATTTTTCAATTCCGAAAACTCAGAGAAAAGCAGCGATTTTGTTTCCAGCCGAAAATTTTACCCAGCGGAATAGTAAGGTGTAACTAGAGTGTCATGACGATAGGCAATGAAATTTCATTTATGTTTAAGGTGATCTGTTTGATTTGCTTTTGGTTGGATTGATACAACTCTCCCTTATCTCATTATTTCAATTGTCCACTAGGGCGTATGTGGAACATTTTTCGATATTGAAAAGTATTTATATAATTCTAACTTCCTATTGCATACCTAGCTTTAAGGTAGCTAGGTCCAATGTTAGCTCAAAATCAGGATATTATGCTATATTGGATGCTCCGCTTTCTAATGATTTCGGCAAATAAACTGATTTTTTCTGAAATGTAAACCAATTGTCGTGTAAACAGATGAATTCAAAATTAGCTTACACATAGCAATAAATAATATTTTTAACCAAATTTAATAGACAAAATTAGAAGTAACACAGATATTAAAGCAGTGGAGTGTTAAATTAAGTTTCTGTTTTGTTTGTCCTTTTTTTCAAATATCTGAAATCGGATAACAGTACGAATCCTAGAGTTCGTTTCAGCGTAACCGACGTGCTTATGCATTTTCAAGACCATTTTGCAAATATATTACACATGTCACCATTTGAAAAGCCAATAAAATCAAGTAAATATAGATTTGCATACATCTTTTGCATTTTACAAAAAAAAGAAAAGAAAAAAAAAATAATAACAACATATCCCACATATTATCCATCCACATATTTATAGACGAGCTCTTTAAAGACAATCTACAAGTCCATCTGTAGACCGTGGAAATGCCTTCTTTCCTGAGACTAAAACTTAATCTTCATCATAATACCAAGGCAACACACAAAAACAAAAATTAATATTGTTCCACCCCACACAAGCAACATACATTTTGTTTTTGAAAATGTGCCAATCCTAACTGAATGAAAAAACAAAAACCCACCAAAAGGTGTATGCGTGTGACTCACTTTCAATATACGCACCGACCAAAAACCAAAAAAAAAGTTTTCAAAAACATTCTTCAACAAGAAGAATACATTTGAATATTCTTTTCAAACTTTAAGAGAAAAAAAATTTAATTTTAGAACCACAAATTCTAAAACAAATAGACAAAACTGCACACACACTCAAAACCAAAGCTACTAAATAAGGAATCACAATATGTATCTCAAAATCTATAGCCCGTCAGCATTCGAATGTACTGAAAAACCAAATAACACAGACAACAATCGGCGCGGTGTATCTATTTATCTAGGAAAACGCAGATCGTATTTTTTTTTGTGTATCTGGTTCGGCCATTTGGATTGAAAACTGAATGCGTTTGATTATTTTTGTGTGAGTGTATTGGGGAAAATTTGGAAAATTTTCGAACGGCGGAAATTCAACATAAAGTACCTAGGCATCACAATAAAATTGATCAGAACCGTCAGTACGCTCTGACTGCTCGATCCAACCAGACAACAAGTTAAGCAAGATGGTAAGGATTTCAGTTAACAAAATTAAGAAAATATTTCTTGAAGAAAATTTTGTGAAAAGTGAAGAAAAATTTTGAAAAAAGCAATTTGCTTGGAAAAAAAAAAATGTGTATAAGAAACTCCAAAAATACATAAGTGAAATGAAGTGAAAACGAATTTTTCAAAAAAGTGGATAAAGGTCCCTAAAAAAAAGGATTCCATTTGTTTTCATTTTTCATAATGAAATTGTGACCCCTTTAAACTTTTTTAACATCAAACTTCAAAGTTCTTAAATAAGCCCAAAGTGAAAATGGAACGCACACATTTCTTTGATTTAACCTGAAACATAAATAGAATATTGCGTGCGTGTTGAAGTTGAAATACAAGTGTGTCGTAACGGTAACATGATATTATCAGCCTTATGACGTAAGCAAATGTATTTTCAAATCGTTTCTGAAAATAGAAGCGAACTCAATTTGGACTAGTCGACCGAAATGTGATCTCCACTGAAATATTTTTTTCAAAGTGTCTTTAAATTAAAGGAGTTTAATTTTTAATTTTTACAAAAATATAAGAAAAAAGTGATTTTTCTCTTCCGTAATTCTTCATAAATTTTGTTTTCCATATATTCCGTCTTCGATATGTTTGTTTTTTTATTTTAATTATAATTTTTTTTGTTATATAAAAAAGAATACTATTTTTAGAATTTTAAAGTTTTAAAATAAGTTGATAAATAAAATAAATAAAATTTAAAAATTAAGAAAAAAATATTTCGATTCTTTAAAAAACAAAAATAAAATTTGAAAATTAATTAAATAAAAAGACAAAAATTATGGAAACAAAAACTAAAAAAAATAACACCCAAGCAAATTTGCCAAACTTCAAAATTTTACTTTCTCGAAAAAAATATTTAGAAGCCAAAGTTTTATTTTAATTTTAATTTTTTTCATTTAAATATAAAAATAGGCCGATGAGAAGAAGAAGGTTAAGAAGAAGAAGACAAAAGAAGAAGGTGGCACCTCAGAGACCGCTTCTGAGGCCGCATCTGAGGCAGCAACCCCTGCACCAGCTGCAACCCCAGCACCTGCTTCTACCACTGGCTCAAAGAGGGCTTCAGGTGGATCTCGTGGATCAAGGAAGTCAAAGCGCGCTGGTTCAAGTGTGTTCTCCGTGTTCTCACAGAAACAGATCGCTGAATTCAAGGAAGTGAGTATTTTTGATTTTATTCACCCAAATTTCCACATTGCAAAAAAAACTCCCAAACGCAACAAACAAAACTAAAAATCCACCATCACTTCTTCTTCACTTATAGGCTTTCCAACTAATGGATGCTGACAAAGATGGTATCATCGGCAAGAACGATTTGCGTGCCGCTTTCGATTCCGTTGGTAAAATCGCCAACGACAAGGAATTAGATGCTATGTTATCCGAAGCATCTGGCCCAATTAACTTCACCCAATTGTTGTCATTGTTCGCCAATCGTATGGCAACATCCGGTGCCAATGATGAAGATGAAGTTGTTATTGCCGCCTTCAAAACATTCGATAACGATGGTCTCATCGATGGTGATAAATTCCGTGACATGCTCATGAATTTCGGTGATAAATTCACAATGAAGGAAGTCGACGATGCCTACGATCAAATGGTCATCGATGATAAGAACATGATCGACACAGCCGCCCTCATCGAAATGCTTACCGGCAAGGAAGAGACAGAAGAAGGCGAAGAAGGGGAAGCTGCATAAAAAAAAAACACCAACCAAAAACCTCTTAAGTTTTTTTTTATTTTTATTTAAAATTATTTAATTTTTTGATTTAATAGATTAATTTAAACCAAAAAAAAATTTCATTTTGCAAAAAAACAATCCGCAAGTAAATATGAACAACTATATTTATATAAAAAAGTGAAATAATTTTTTTTATTATTATTTTTAAAAAAAGTAATATAAACCACAAAAAAAAATAATCGAATATTGTTACCCAACACCTGTTTTTTCGGGTGCGCTTGCGCAGTCGAAAAAAAATTCAATACGAACAAAAAAAAAAACGGACGACTTTAAGATCAAGAACAACATGGCCAAAAAGTCTTCATAAAAAGCTTACATTTGAATTTTGAAAACAAAAAATTAAGATCGACCATTTTGTCGCAGTCAGGGTAATTCAATCTCCTCCAGACTCGTCGATTTCTTCAACAGCGAAAAACTTAAGAAAGAATGTGGCAGAACTGAAAGAAAATCATCCCTCCTCATGTTTATATTTCATACAAAAATCATATCAAAATTACTAAAAAAAAAACTAACATCAAATTTTTTTTTTTTGGGGATCAGTGAAGAGTTTTATAGAAACCATAATATAATAGTAGGCTAGAAAAAAAACATATTTTTATCATATTTATATAAAATACTCAATTTATTTTAGTGTGAAATGGTTTTTTGATGTGTGAAAAGCAAGCAATTTAAAAAAACTGAAAAAAAAAAAATAAAAAATAATTACACCAAAATCTTAGATCATTGGTGTGCTTACTTGAAGTGTTCAATGAGAAAAGTCACGGCTAATAACATCAGCAAAAAATTGAAAACCTCAACTAAGCGCATTATGGATGTTAAAGCAAATTATAATCAAACAAAATTATCAGGCAAAAAAATATTACACTTTTAAATAATATTGAAGCTCTTTCATCATTACAATTTATTTTAACATATTTATATTATATTTTAAACAACAAGAATTATATATTTTATCCTATTCTTATATACTTAATCATCATATATACATATTTACTCGAAAATACTAACAAAGTTCGTGTGCGAAAAGAGAAACTATATTACTAACAATTGCATAAGGCGTATATATCGAAAAAAATCGGTTTTTGCAAACCAAAAAAAAAAAAAAACATCACGAAAAAAAACTATCAATTACTCAACATGACTAATGTCATGACAATTTATTACTTAATCGAACAACATTTATATATCTTTTTTGAAAGACTATAATCAGATTTACTTATTGCGGCGATGAAAAATATTTTTTTCTTTTTTTTTTTTAACAACGTATAAATTATATTTTAAACAATTTTAAACAACAAAATTCATATACTTATATAATACATAGATATTAAGATATATAACTACATATAACCGAACAGAGTAATCATAACGAAAAAAAAAAATACCATATTGTTGTAATTTGAGAGAAAATCAATTTAGTGTGTGTGAGTTGATTTTCTTTGAACATTATCGAATTCAATGCAAAACGAACAACATCAAAACAGTAAAATTATACACACAAAAATCTTATTCAATATATAAAAAAAGATTAAAATTATTTAAACGCACGAAAAAATTGAAACATCGACCATTTTGAAATTATATAATTTTAATCTATTTTTATACATTTTTTCTTTTACCTTTGAAAAAAAAAAAAAATATTCTTATTCTTTATGAAATTCTTCACTAACAAATAATTTTGATATGGTATGCGGTAGCATGTTTCGGTTGGATGATTTTTTTTTAATCTTTTTTTTTTAATTTTATTCTCTCTTGAAGAATTTTCGATTGACGCGGGAATGTGTTTTCGAATTGAAATGTATTTTTATGATAACTTTTTTGGAAACGACCAATCCAATATTGATGACTTTAAGACTTATTGAAGAAACAAAAGTTTAACATCGGGACAGCATAAAATGTCAAAAAAAGAATGAACAGAAAAAAAACCAAAGAATAAAACATACATGTTGCACAAAAGTCGTCTAAAAAATTGTAATTATTTTTTGTTATTATTTTATGCTATAATCAAGTTTTTGGATAAATGAAATTTAGGTGAAGTCAGGAGAGAGCATTTACTAACCACAAAAATCAAAAAACACTCATCAATTTTAAGTTGATATTTTTGCAATCATCTAAGTGACTAAAAATTTGTGTCGAACATCTTTAACACTTCCTTATCATTTCATCGACGAACAAATCATCTCATCGGCGAAAGTAAACACACTGAAATGATTTTAAGTGATTATAGGGGGGTTTGTAAGAGTAATGTCAGATTCAAGAATTTCTGAGAACAATATTTTTTTTTTTAAATCCAATTTTTTAAAGAAATATTACTCCTTCAACTTCAAATGTTTCACTTTCTCGAAGAATTGACGAAAGACAAGAGTATTTATTTTTTCGCAAAAAAACAAAAACGTCTCGTTAACGTGTTTTGTTTTCCCAATCGGTATTAAATTCTTGGGCTGTTGATAGATGTAACATGTTATCCACATGGCCCTTGGCTCTTCGCTTATTAAATACTTCTCAGATGTTACAAAAAACTAAATATTTTACAGTCGTCAAATTCCTTAAACTAAAAAAAAAAATCTAGAGATTTTTCGAGCCCACGGTGTTTCTACATAATTCCTTCGACCACAAGAATGGGGCAACTTTCTAAAGATGTTAATAGCTAAAGGATTTTTCAATAGGGACTCTACAAAAGTAGACGACGCCATATTTTTTCCCGCTCTCTTGACATTTCTCTTCAGTAAGGTTTACCATTTGATCATGGAAAGGTATACAATCCAACAATGAGTCGAAATTATTAAAATTTACTACCGAAATTCGGAGTCAGTGGTCAACACTTTAACAGCGAAAAATCATCTTCAGCGATGAGGCTCATTTCTGGCTGGATGGCTTCGTCAATAAGCAAAATATGCGTTATTGGTCAGGCAGCAATGCACACGTGCTTCACGAGGCACCATTATCCCGAAAAAATCAGTTTTTGGTGCGGTTTACATGCTGGTGGTGTCATTGGGCCGTACTTCTTCCGTGATGATCAAGACCGGCACGTTACGTGAATGGGAATCGCTATCGCTCAATGCTAACCAATTATTTTTGGAATGAATTGGAATTGGACTTGGACGATATGTGGTTTCAACAGGACGGTGCCACATGTCACACAGCGGGTCAAACAATCGAATTATTGAGAACGAAGTTCGATGAGCACATTATCTCCAGAAATGGACCTGTGAATTGGCCGCCTCGTTCATGCGTTTTAACGCCGTTAGACTATTTCCTGGGGGCTACGTCAAATCTATGGTTTATTTCAACAAGCCAGCGACGATTGATGAACTTCGTACGAATATCGAACGTGAAATTGCAGCAGTATCGGCCGATTTATGCTTGAAAACCGTCGAAAATTGGGCTCAGAGTCTGGACTTCTGCAATCGTGCCCGTGGTGGCCATGCAAAAGAAATCGAGTTCCATACATAATGGCATCAAATGTACTTCCACAGGAATAAAGAATTTCATTGATATTCAAGATTTAAGAAAACTTTTGTAGCGTCCCTATTGAAAAACCCTTTATTAACATGGTTCAATAGGAAAACTGCTGATTCAACCATTACCTAACAGTTTAAGGAGGTGGTTTGAATAAAATATTATTAAGCTAAATCTGGTCCCAGTCCTTACGGACTAATAAAAGGATGGTCAAGTCTTTTCTGACTGAATTCAGATTTGAACTTATCTGTATGTGTGGAGTGGGGTACTGTCTTGTTTAAAGTTATAAAACACTTTTCAACCTTTTAGAAATTATCCATCCTGCAATTAGAACATGGCGAACTAGGTCTATACTCACTAATTGAGTCAATCGATGCTTTCTATAAAGCGATGGCTCGTCGAAAAAGTACATCTCTTAAGTGTCGCCTGTGTCATCTGGACGGTGGCACTTCTTCTTTCTTTTCCTTCCTCAACCATGCAGCTTCTTCTAAGTTATTATAGAAAGCTCCTAGCCTTACAGCATAATACTTCTTTGCAAAAATATTTGGTAATGGAACATTTTTGTCAATTTACACATGTTTGCCTAAATTTTATGTTTTGTCTAAAGCATCTTATTTAAGCAAATTTCTATAAGTGACGATGGACCATTTTCTATTGTCTTGGGTGAAATAGCGAGTCCTTTAATTGCGAATTCATTAGCTCTGGAGTCCCTGATACATTCTGGCAGCCAGCATAGATATTTTATACAGTTTATTTTGTTACCGTCTCACTTAAATCAATGTATATCCCTTGTTAGACCCTGAAGTATTGTAACTTCTGAAAAAAGTGTTTTAACGTATGAATTAAAAGGCTGGTCAAGCCATTTGGTGGACTTGACTAAGTTCAGTAGGTGATTTCCTGGTAGTTCTGATTTTAAAGATATAGTTGCCTACAAATTTAAGTCTAGTTTGGCAGAGTGCTTGACAATTGCATAGGAAGTGAGCCATGTTTTCGCTCTCTTCTTTACATATGTTTGTGGTAGCCAGTAGGTTATCATGGACGGTTTTTAAGAAGTAAAATCTTGTCGGATTTGTTCCTGTCGTAATAAAGCCAAAGTTTCCTAGTGTTTTCGCAGGTTTCTAGTAGGTTTTATTTATCATTTTGCTTTTTGAATGATATTTTTACTAATGATTTCATTTCCCGGCACACCACTGTGACCGGGAACCCAGCAGAGTCTGACGTTATGCTGCATAGCAAGAAACAAGCTTTGACTTGATTGGTGTGGCAGATATCGCTTTTATTGCTACTTGGATATCAGTGAAAAAGGTGATATCAGGGTGTGATATCGCCATCATGGATATTTGATTAGCAGCGGTTTTCACTGCCAACTTGGGGTAGTCCTCGTCACCCCGTGTTTATGCAAGCCATTCTTTGTACTTTGGCAGGGGTTTTTAAGTTTGTGGATTTCTGTAGAGCTTGCCACCAAACCAAACTGCCATATGCTAGAATAGGTCTTACAAGGACTGTATACATCAACATGATTATTTTTGTCTTCCCAGAATCCTGTTACACGAGTAGAGTGTATGTTTAGACTCGAATTGAGTTTCATATCCAAGATAACTCCAAGGTATCTTACTTTTTCTGCAATTATAAGTTGAGTGTAATCAATTTTTAGTATTTCAAAAGAAAGTTTAAGTACGGTCTTTTTAATTAGTTGAGCCAATTGCTAAAGAGGAAACTGTATCATAGCGTCGTCGCGACGTATGTATCCTTATCGTTAAGTGACATAAAGGTTTTTTTTCCAAGGAATAATTAGGGTAAAGTAGGTAGCAGGAGTAACTTGGAATGACATCAGTCAATATTTCAATGAGTTTAGAATTTTTTAGTGGCCAGTTGAAATATTAATGCACTAATATATTCTACTAGACAGAAAGTAACACAAGCTGCTGTTATTGCAAGTGCCCAATATTAAAAATCGTTTTTAATTCAGTTGGTTGTAGAAGAGTTGCACTGATATTATAAGCGCTACGTTATATTTTTAAGAAAATTGTATCATACTGAAGTCTTAGAATAGTGTAGCCAGAGAACAGAGTGGCGTCGTCGTTGCTTTCTTCGTCTAAACGGTTTTCATACTTAGTACTTATCCAAAAATAGACCAATATAATTGGCTAGAGTTTAAAAACCAATGAATTCCCTGTAATAGAACGATTGCTTTGCCTATTCACAAGGCCAATAAGTCTTTGCTCAGTATTTCTAACGTAGGTTGCTGTCAAACAATTCCTTCTCTAAAGTGAACACTTTCTTAGGCGCGATGGGCACCTAATATAAGGAAAATGTTATGATTTCGCGTTAACAAAAATGCTATATGCAGTATTGCCATTTTGAAAATGTAATGATGCCCTTTTGTACATTTTTTGATACTTTACAAAAATGTTTATCGTTTTCATTACAAATGCTCATTCAAAAAGACGGAAAAACGATTGACCGATTTGAATGGCTAGCAACATTAAAAGTTCTTATATTAGTTGTTTGATTCAAGATATTGATATTGATATTGATTTCCCAATGGGAAAAAGCCTAATTTTAGTAAAAACTATGATTGCATCATCTGGTCCCGAAGTCAGAAGGCCCGAAAATGGGTTTCGTTACTAGTGAACCACATTGTTGTCATACGTCATGAGTGCTCGATTTTATTTTGGGACTACTCATCCACTATGTTGGGCCATTAATCCAGAAAACAAATTCAGGGTTTCTGACAATCGCGATTAATCTTAAACATTTTGTAAAACAATTAATTGAGTGGAAAGGTTTTCTTGGATATTGAAGTTCGGTAAGAGTAGGTTATTCTACAAGCACAGTGTACTTGAACCCAGTTTCATCTTATTGCATCTTTTTGTTATTTTAAATAACGAAGGTGTTTAAATACGTTAACAGCTTCATGAGAAAGACATTTTTGAATTGATGGGATGTTCAGTGTTCTTTCATCATGTGGATGCAGTTTGAATCAAATTTAACGTGGGCACCTAGCAATTAAGCCTTATTCCACGGTGGACCTATCCACTCTGTCAGGATTACAAATTTCAACCGAAGTCGGCTAAGGCACTATATTATATTAAAGAGGACACTAAACCTCTTGCTGATGATCTTTAAGAATACAACTAGCACACCTAATCTTTCTTAAAGAAAGAAACAAGTGTACCCTGCATCCAAATTCACACCAGTACCAATTGAATTAGTGCCAGCTATCATTCAACTTAGTTTGATTCTAGACTAACTACCCATGTAATATCAACGGAAAACTGCACTCAACTTCCAGTCACCGAAAGAAAAGCCGCTATCCGATCACGGAAACTGTACTCAACTTTCAGCCACAGAAAGAAGACGAAGAGCCGTTAACTAGGATACACATCAATAGAAGCTGAGGCCAAACTGAGACAAAAACAACCACCGCGAAGGTCTATCCCACTAGTGAGGTGGCTAAACCTCACTACCCGCGGTACCCAACGCACACTTTATAAAACTCTTATGTTATACTTTCTGTGATATTTTGCAGAGTTAATTTATACATATCTTATTATGATTTTTATTAACTTTTTGAAGCTTCGTCCAGCTGGCAGATGAGGGACACTCCTCACCCTCTGTCAATTATATCCACATTGATCGAAGGGACGAACCAGCTAATCAAGGGATATACCCTAATTTGTCTAATTTTTATAACGAATTACCACAGTCGGTACTTCGTTAATCGTCATTTTCATCTTTTACTATATCCAACCATATAGCATGTTTTCTGGATCGCATATTTCGTCATTTTACTAAAGCTGTCTACGTCCGGAAGTTCATGCCAATAAATTGACAAGAACCTCTCAGAGGCACCGCTAGAAGGTGTGTAGGTCAGCACGTTCACTTACTGGCGAATATGTACTCGGAAACATGTTTCCTTTCTAAATTTCCAGGTCCATGATTTTACCTCCTCATGTGCATTCGTAAGTACTATTATTTCAATACTAAACCTATATTCTACAGTCGGTCTCAAATGTTTTAAGAAATTGAATTAAAAAGGTCTAGCCGACCGACCACTGGGACGTTGTACCCGCTCAAAAGAAATCGTAAGTTCTAATTTAAAGATTGGGTGTGCAGTTTTCCCGTCACCTAACAGAGTTACTATATGTATTGATTCTAATAATTACTCCCCAACATCGAAACCTCTTACCCCGATAACCCTCACTCTCTCACCCTCGCTACCAAGTACACAGCTAATGGTTACCCCGCGGGGAGCCCCGTTTTGATTTACAACAGTATCGGTGGACTAACAATGTTGTTGTTTCGCCGTTCATTTCGATTTGAATAGCGTAGTTGTTGGTATTGATGTTTTTGGTCGCTGAGCCACTGATGATTTTGGACGTTCTGTGCAATGTTTGGGAAAACTATTTCTATACTTCGTCCAAAACAAATCTGCAGTACAGGGAAGATAGGACATTCATCTCTCACTCTATCTGTAGAGGAATTCCATTACGTTGTGTGAAAGAAAAAATTGGCAAGGGTTACCGTAGGTTATATACTAACTGCCGTATTTATTAGATTTTCTTAAAATGGTTCTCAAAGGCTGTTTAGTTAAGCTTGCTTAAATATTAAGACAGCCTTTAAGCAACGTTACTTAAATTCTTATTTATAACCGAATATCGACTGATGTTTAGTTAAGCAACGTTTTTCTTAAAAAAGTAATAGAAACGACGAATCTTCGAAGTAAAGGGTGACGACGAGGACGATCACTGAAAAACAGACTACGCTGCCGCTGCTGACAACGCAATAAATGTTGTGAAAAATGTGGGTATAGCAAAAGCAAAAACATCAAACACCACGTCAAGAAATTGCAACAACATCTGGAGGATGCCAACATGTTGCCGTTTCAGAGTGTATTTTAAAATTTTGTGTGAATTAAAATGTGAATGATAATAAATTTTGTAATATTTTCTAAAAAATTATCAAATGAGGATGGTTTTTTTTTTCTTAAAGAGAAGCTTGTCAAGCTTGATTTTGTTAAGACTGGGATCATCATTACTGGAATCATAAGTAGAATGATTATAAAAAATGGCACGAGGCAAGCGAGATCTTTACGTGTTGTCGGCTTTATTTCTTTTCTTCTCTTGTGGAGTTTTTCTTTCCTATCCCTCACATACTCATACATATCTGTATAAGAAAACAAAAACTAAAATAACCAACGCAGAAGAGATAATTTTTCAATATCATAGAAATGTCAACATTTAATCAACCTTTAAACAACAAATTTTGCGTTCAAGTTAAGAGAGCTTTAAGTAACGTTGCTTAAATCTTCAAATTGATTATAAATATGGAATTTCTACTTAAATCATACTTAAAGGTTGCTTAAAGTTAAGCAAACTTTAAGATTTGTTTATAAATATGGCTGTAAAACTGTAAAAAGCTCTCCGAAAAATCGAAAGAGTTGCCTTCTATATTTTATTTGCATTGTTTTAAACAAAGATTTTCATTCAGAAAAAGTATTTAATACGAACATGAAATAAATTTGAATTTCGTAATTTATAGAACCGAATTACATAAATTATGAGCACCAACAAAAAAAATTAAAATCGCATTAAACTTCAAATTAATAAATATTTCTCTGCATTGAATTCGCCTACTCTTTTTTTAACAGATTTCAAGTTTTTATTGCAAAAAAAAAAAACAAAAAATGGTCTGGCAATGATTACCTAAGAAAAAGGTACGATTCTTGAAAGCTCCCTACTCCCTTACAGAATCGAAATAAAAGTAAGCATTATTATTTCCTGGCAACGCTGATTTATATGTTTGTTTTGTCGAACAGAAAGAGCTTTGCAAAAACGAGCACAAAATCAGTATGGCCTATGGCGTTAGCCCTTAGCCGTGCGAATAGCAGGTCATAGAGGGATGTACGCTTGTTTTTCAAAATAAATCAAAACAAATTGTATGAGGAAACAGTGTTGTAGTATATTTTTTTTTAAGGGGATTTCAGATTTTTTTCCTGGACAGGCACCCTTTGGAGTAAGAAAGCTCTCCCATAAGGCCTGTACTGCAGATTTGTTTTGGACGAAGTATAATATTTAATTATTCTACCCTTTTTGTGATCTTACTGATGTTTGCTGGAAATGGTATATATGTATGGCCAAGACTTATCAATTTGCCCGTTACCAATACACGTTGGTTGTCAAAGTCAAACTCCATAAATTATAGATAGTTTGAGACAAAATATAACGGGATACTCACATTGAAATTACCGAAGGTTATCATTTGTATGGCAAAGTATTTGTATCGTTCAGTTAGTTAGTTTATATTTTATCACTATTGCCTATGTTACTCAGGGTGAATGTAGCTTTCTAATGTTGAAAAAATCTTTGAAATCAGATAAGCAGTTTTTGAATTAAGTCCTAACAGGCAGGTCCTGATTAACCCTTAGGCTAATTAGGCTGCAGCCTAGGGCGCGAGAATCGGAGGGGGTGTTGAAATCGTGTGTTCGCAAGCACTAATCTAGTATAATTGCATCTATCCTACATATTTCAGCTAGAATAAGACAAAACATTAAAACTAAAAGCGCTGGAGAGTCAATGATTTTAACAAAAAAAAAAAACAAAATTTAATTTTAAAAAGTACGCGCGTTTCTGTGAGGCGAATTAAACAAAACTCGCTCTAGGCATTCAGCTCAGATTGCCGCGCGCAATGAAACAGTGGTGTGGTATAAGTTAGTATGGCCTGCAGTCACTTGTCATGATTTTGGTCTTACAATGCGTGAGGTACTTTGCTTTTATATACGGTCAGCTTTAAAAATGGTACATTAAATTACAACATTAGGTAGTATGAACAATATTCAATTACTCTACTCAGTTACTACTTTTAATGTCGTCCGTAACACAGCTAGCGGGGCGGCGCGTCACCATAATTAGCCTAGGGCGCGTCAGAACTTTTGAGCAGTCGCTGCTAGCAAACAAACAAAAATACAAATCATTCATCTTTATAATATTAAGTATGTATGTATGTATGTCACGTTGCGTTGTGCGATAGTTAAGCGATCCATTTTCGTGAATGTCAGTCTTTCAACTAAAAAAAAATTGGTTTAACAACTTAGTTGACAAATGTCGAAATTCAGCCCTATACTTCCGAAACCGCAAAATGGATAACCCGTTACACATGAGGTTACATTCCCAAGTCCAAATAAAACGATAAACTAATATTATAGGCAAATAGGTACGCTTTATTATTTTTAATCTGTCTAATCTGAAATTCATAAATAATTTTGTTTATAAGCAATTGAATAAAATACCGACCGAAACTATGCGTCTAAGAAAGATAATAGTTTCTCGAGCTTTTCCTACTTTTCTGAAAATTATTTTAAACAACGCCCCTCACTGATGAGAATTGTTTTAGAGTTTTCAAGTGACATAAAATCGACGTGGGCCTAAGGGACAGATTGTGAAGAGTTTTACGTCAACAGCTAGCAATTAAGCCTTCTCCGACGTGTGACCATTCACATTCGTATCTATTTATCAGTGTTGATATTCACCCTTAATCACACTGTTTGATATTCATTGATATCGCAAACTTAATGCGTTTACTGTTCCCAAGCCGCATTATTTAACATAATTTATTTCTTTTGTGTTCCTTTTTATTTCGTCCATGCATAAACCATAATGGTGAATGGTTTTCTATCTATATAACCGGGATTGGAAACACCTTCCCAGTTACCGAGAACTAATCTCTCGACAACCACAGCCAACCGCGACTATAGTTGCCATCCATAGGTCCTTATGGATGGGGCTTGCAACTACCCCAGAGCACCAGTAAACCATTCGCCTAGACCGAAGTCTAGTTTCCACCCTGTACCATTCCGCACTTGATCTTGAAGAAATATGTACACGATATTGCAAGCAAAACTTTCTAAATAACTCACCCACTCTTCACAGGGCGGGCTTTAAGGACACAGGGTAATGGAAAAGAAATATTTAAAATGAACGAGTATGGTTTGAAACATTAAATCTGAAACATGTAGGCTAATTCTATTTTAAGCCAGGACAAAAACACAAAAGTTTCGCTTCAATCAAACGTACAATGCTACTTACAGTTTTCATGTTTTCCTAAGGAAGTTGATACCAAATACACCCTGTTCACCTGAGTTTCAGCTCACATAAAGTTGAAATAATAAATAAAACTCACTCACAACACAACTCTGCGGTATAACTTACATCATAAATTCTTCACTCAAAAAGTATCTCAGCCAACTACAAACCAAGCTTAAAGACGAAGGTTTACCGTCTTGTCTTCAATTTGCCACAACTCAGTTACTTTTGAAATCTCAAGCCCAACACAACCTGACGCACTCGTTCAAAACGAGACTACACAAAACAACAACAAAAAATGTGAAAGCAAAATAACCTGAATCACAACCAAAAACAAGACCCAAGAAAAAGATATAATAAATACAACAAATCTTGAATTCTCTCTGCGTGAACCCCAAAGTGCAGCGAACAAAAGTGAAATTAAAATTCAAAAAGCGTAAACACGCCAACGTATCATGTTGCCTAGTGTCCAGAATTTTGTATTCATTTTTGTGCTAGTGTCTTACCAAACAGGTAAGTGTCTTCTCGATCATACATCAGACCGATGTACTTATGATGATGACTCAAACTTGAAAATGCTAATTGCTTCTTCTTTGATCAATCTTCAGCTGCAGTGAATAGTGTGAATTTGATTGCGTATTTATCACAACACGGCCTTCATGGTGAAATAACCTTCCAGCAGAGTTCGCAATCTTCGGTTGACATTCAAGCCAAGCTTGAGACGACCCTGCAGTTCCCTGATCAAGTCTGGAGTTGGGGCATTCATGAGTTTCCTGTCGATTACACTGAAACCGATGCGAATGCTCGATGTGATTTGGCTAAGCTCGGCTCGCAGCTAATTAGTTTTGACGATGACTTGGGCTTTCTGACACTTCCGGGAAATGAGAGTTCGAAATGGACAAAAGACATACAGCTGACCGGTTTGTTTGTGCAAATATCTTCATTCAAGGTCGATGAGTGGTGGTTTTGAGTGGAGTTTGATTGTTTTGTTTTTGATAGGTCCCAATGGCATCTGGGGAAAGTCATTAGTTATGATCGACGGCAATCACCGAGTTTGTGCGAGTATAACAACTGTTGCTGCCAATGTTGAGCATATGGCAGAGGCTCGCTTCACAACTCCCATTGCTGGATCGGTGTACTTCCGTTGGCTGGCCGACAGTACGGGAAGCGGTGACACTTTGATTTATTCTGACTTGTTCCACATTCGATCACAACCAGTGCCGCATAATGATGAACCAGCAACGAAACACTATTGGAAGATCTATGTGACCGATATATTGGCCAACGATCATCATCGCAATGAAGACAACTGCAATTTCTTGCAATTGGTGTTCGATCCGCAGGGATATGGTGAAGGCAAGGGAATCGGTGATCTCGACTCGAGATTGGGGAAGATTCCGGTGGCAAAGAATGCTCTAAAACAAACGCAACGGTCGATTTACAAGGATACCAAGTTGGATCTTCTACCATCCGATCTGACCATTCCTCACCGAACGCTGTACTTGGTTCTCTTTGATCATTTGCACACTAACGAGTACCTCGCCTGCACGAAGATCAGAAATGTCAAGCCTCTTCTGTACAAGTAAGTTTACTGACAGCAAAGTCATTCCAATTCTCAAGTGTACATTTATTTCTAGAACCTTTTTCAACTCCGGTGGAATCAAAGGGGAAATATCCTTCAGTGCACGATCTCGGTTCGATCCAACCTTTTTGAATTTCAGTCTATCTTCAACTGGCCGTGATACCGATCGCGTGAGCAAGAAATTCGCCGAAGACGTTTCCGGCTTCCGAATTCATAGTCTCCCACCGGATCCGATTCGAAAGGGCCAAGTCGGCTACTGCATCACAACTGATGAAATTTTCAATCCACACGAAATCGATCTGAAAACTGCGCCGCCCCCAGGTTTCGGAACCCAAGAACAATACGCCATTGGTGATCTGAGTGGCAAACTGCAGAGTCGCAACAAGGACTATTATCACAACTATAAGCTCCCTGGAGCCAGTTCGGAACTGAGTGGAATCTATTGGGATATCTTCCTGCCGTTGCAAGGCATCAACAGCATTATGCATCGAGGTTTGGTGATCTACACATTTGACCGATCGAATCCGGATCATATTAAAGAAGATCCCTGGGGCTGTTCGACCATAGCACAATACCAGAAGAATGGAATCTACCAGAAGCAGATATCAACGGCTCAAGTTCTATTCCGATATCCACTAGTGGGCAGGGTTTTATTCCGGCAGCCGGCTGAAGAGCCATGGCAGGACACGACAGTAATATTTGAATACCTCATACATGCCGATGGATCAACGCAGAACAACACCTTTGGCCATCGTTGGGCGATTCATGGCAGTCCCCCAGGGAAGGACTTCTACGATTGGCAGAATCGATGCACTAGTGCCGGTGACGTGTACAATCCATACAAAATCGATTGGGCTGAAAGAAGAGTTGAAGATTTTTGCCGCCCGCATTTGATGTCGATGTGCAAGGTTGGGGCTCTGGATACCCGATTGGGCAACTTGGCCATCGCAGGACGGAAGTCAGTGGCAACGAAGATAAGCCGGAAGATCTTTACTGATACGAATTTACCACTTTCGGGGAGACACAGTATAATGGGCAGATCATTGGTGATCTACGATGATAATGGACCAAAAGCTCGAGGAGAGCGATTGGCTTGTTCTACGTAAAAACCTTTTTACTATCCATTGACCATACCTATTAAATATTCGCTTGTTTTTCAGAATCATTGGACATTTCAAGAGGAAAATTGTTGCCAAGGACTGGTACCCAAACGGTTCGGAACTATCAGTCAAGGGAAAGCTTGAGATCGTCCAGCAATCCGAATACGATATGAGCAACATTGAAGTTGAACTAAAAGGCCTGCATGGAGCTAGTGGGTATCACATTCATAAGGTTCCTGTAGAAGAAAATCTAGCCTTTCCGTGTGAGGCCTCGTCCCTTTACGATCATTGGAATCCATTTGGAATAAATCCCAAACTCTCGCCTCCCCCAACACTGGGCTCGACCGATCAATATGAAATGGGCGATTTGAGTGGAAAGTTTGGAACCCTTGATGGCTTGACACATTATGATGGGGCCTATAATGATTCAAATCTCCCACTCTTCGGATACAACAGTATTCTCGGGAGATCAGTTGTGATCCACAAGAGGGAGAATAACGCAAGGTGGGCTTGTAGTACCTTAGAGCGAGGGTACAGTCCTTCGGAGGCGAGAGAATTGCGGGCTATAGCTTCGTTCCACCATCCTACTGGTTATGCCTATGGCTACATCAAAATGTCACAGTTGATTCATTCGGACGGAAGTCAGTCGGACACGGTGATTGAGGTTAAGTTGAGGCATCCAGGGAAGAATGATCGTAATATGGTATGTAGGCGAAGATCACATGAGAATTTGAAATTTGTATTTTTGTATTTTTAGACCCAAAATCACAAGTGGCAGATATTTGTCAATGGAGTCGGTGTTGATGCAACTGTGAAACCCACAGCAACCAGATGTGTAGCTGGGGGCTATGTGTGGAATCCTTACTTTACCCAACTTGCTGATCCTCTGAATGTAAGTAATTGATAAAATTTGAGAGGATTCATAAATACGGTTTTCTTACAGACTGAACTTTATGATCAAGAATGTGGACCGGACAATCCATTGCGTTGCTATGTGGGAGATGTGTCAGCCAGACTGGGACCAATAAGTAAAGTCATATGATTGCAGTTCCGTTAGTTATTTGATGTTTTAATTTTTGTTTGTTTCGTCAGATATTGGCGACAAGCGTGTGGTGTTCACCGATCCTAATTTTCCCCTTGAACAACCAGTTGGCGCTATTGGAAGATCAATTGTCATTTTCGCACAAGATTGGTCGAATGAAAGATATGCGTGTGCGAATATTGAACCGGACCATAATATTGTGAAATTCGTGAATATCCAGAAGCCGCCCAGATTTGTGGTGTGAGTATATGACAAAAATAAGAACAATCATGTGAAGGGCAGAGTTACTTTGCTTCAACTGTGTATAGTTAAACTTGACAAACCTTGAGGATGGATATGGTTTGACAGATGGCCGTATACCAGTGTAACAGTTTTAGTTTCATCTGCGCAAAGAGATTGAAAGCATATCTGCGTTATTATAAATTCAAATCAAAACATTAAATATTTTCTGAATTTCTGTAACGAAAAGCATTTGAAACATACCTATACCTAAACCAACTAGAAGTTCCCAACCACGCTCTCCAACAAAAATAGTGACTACTTCGTCGAAACTAAGGTTGTATACTGTAAAGAAATGTCTTCGAAATTTCTCAAGAAAGTCAGAGTCCCAGAAAGTGTAAGACATATCATGCACTTTCATATTGGTCGCATTTCGCACAACGATTGTATCTAGATCTGGCCGGTGGCGAATATAATAAATAAAAACCATTGTTCAGTTTGCTGTTTTATGTTCTGTATTGATACGAAAAGGCTTCCTTGATAAACATATCATACATCATATTTACAGATGGCTTTAACCAATTCGATGGTTAATAATGTTAGATTTGTTGATGAATCGCTGGCCAACTTGTTCCGCTAAGTAACACAAGTTCTCCCCACAATGTATTAAGTGCGTGAAAACCAGTCATCGAATCCTTTCTTCTCTCATCATCATTACTCATTACTCTTGTCACATAAACAAAATGCAGAAATACATAGCAGTGCTATACCTATTTCCAAATATAACATAATTTGGTGAACTACAACTACCAGGCAGCCTGAAGGTACTTTGAAAAAAAAGTGCGGACATGTTTCCGCAGCCTCGAAGGAAAGATATCCCCATACTAAAGGCTCCGTAAAAGAGAATTTATAGTGCAATTGTTTGAAAGATTTTATACTTCGCGCTGTGAGAAATGTTTTTCTTATCAATACAACATCTCCACACAGAACACAAAGCACGTTTAGCTTCGGATGATTTGCTTTGAATATACTTGTTGTTAAGATTTAGATAAGAAGCAATGATTATACACGTAAATCTTATTCTCTTTAACAAACTTAATTGGTTTCTCCTCAAACGTCCACTCTTCGGCTCTGGAGTAAGTACCTGCCTTCAACTTCTCATATAATAATAATATTTGATTTTGCAAAATTAATCGATGAATTCCAGGATCTGCAAAAGCTTTCGAGTCGGCTTATCATTAAATGCATATCATTTATATCATTTATAGTTTCAGAAAGAAAAACTTAATCGTTGATGTTCGCAATAAACCCTGAAAGGTTTTTGTGCCCTTTCCAGTAATAACGATTCCTACTTTAAAACTTTTGATAGGTTCGTGTATCTACAAAACAAAAAATAAGAACTAAGAATGCATCCTTGCTTAAGACCGTTTTCTGAGAGGCATTTCCAACATTTTCTTTGTAGATTGCTCTTACGATAGCTTATATTTTTGAAGAGATTCCGTATCTGTAGAGTATAAAAAAAAGCTGAGTTGAAAACTGCCCGAAAATCTTCAAGAAAAGCATTAGGCCAGGTTTTTCCTTTATTTTAGATGTCACCAATATTAACCAAAGAGAATATTTGGTCTATCGCTGAGTGGTTTTTCTTGAAATCTGCTTGGTATTCGTTCAAAATCTGCTCTTTTTCAACTCACTCGCTAAGCTGGGTAAATAGTATTGAGTTAAATATTTTTGCTGTTGTAATGGGAAAAGAAATGCCTCTGTAATTAGTCGGATCTGCTGTCTGTAAAATTCTGTTTTACTCCACGGTAAGAATTTTTACGTACTCGGATGTTAAATTCTTGAAATATTCGAATGGCATTCTTTGTTCAATCGGCAGCGCTTTCAAAAATTTTTGATTTTCCAATAACTTTTTCTACCTCAGCGCTCAGCTTGAGTGAAAGGATCATTATAACAATTCATCGAATAAGTAAGGCATGACATACTGATATGAAGATGATGTTAAAGCTAAGACGGAAGGGAGATGATACTATCCACGTTGATAGCACTTTTCCACGTAAAAGGCTTTTCAAAATGAGTTTCGTTGTTTCAGGATAAATCTCAATATGTATTTTGCTCTATTCTTCAACAGCTTCGATTGGTTTCACTCCAGGCAATGTTGTGAATAACGGTGCACACATTTGTAGATGAATTTGTGGTTCATAAAGCAAATGTGAGTTCTTATATGATCATGTCCATCGGCTCTGATTGATGCCCAGTTCTCGAGTACACTGCGCCGCGCCCCACCAGTTGTCTCACTGATAGATATGCACACATCACACAGCAAATTTGTAAACTCAAATGTTTGCATTAAGCTTTTTATTCCCTGTCTTAATTGAGGTGAGAATGAAGACCGAAAATTAGAGTAAACACTCTTAAAAATGCGGTCACCAATTCAAAATTTCGACTTGCTCGTTCGTCTTACTTACTTACTTATTTAGGCCCTCTTCCAACAAGCGTCCGCAATCAACTGGGTCCCTAGCTAGCTGTCTACAGTTTCGTACACCAAGTTGGTTAAGATCCTCTACCACTTGTGTGCTCCACCTGATTCGCGGTCATCTTCTTCTGCGACGTCCTTATGGGTTGGATTCGAAGACCCTACGGGGCAGAGCATTTTTTTCCATTCGCATTCTACATGACCCAACTATCAAAGTCAGTGTTGCTAAACAGCTCGTACAGTTCTTAATTCATCTATGCAGACTGGACCAAAAGTCACTCGAAGAATTTTTTTTTAAGCCCCAAGTGTTTTCATCTAATGTTGTCAAGGTCCACATCTCTGCTTCTTACATCGAGGACTACGATGATAACGGTTTTGTATAGTGACACTTTAGTTGCCTTCGAAATCCAGAGAAACAGCTAAAGGCAAGAGTGATTCATTGTTTGATTTCAACGCTATTGTCGTTGTCTGAATTTATAGCAGATCCTAGGTGACCAAAGTCCTTAACTACGGTGAAGTTAAATCCTTTTCTGTTGATAGCGTTAACTTGGTCTTGCTCTCGTTAACTACTTGAACCATCTGCTTGATCTCCATCTCAAAACTCGCAAACGTTCCACTGACATCACGCTGTGTTCTTCCAATTATGTCAGTGTCATCGGCGTACCAAAGTAGCTGGACGGACTTTTGAAAGATTTTTTTTTTTTCAAGAATGATGTTGGAAAAATCGCATAACAGAGCATCGCCTTGGCTAAAACCTTTTTTTTATCCACTCTTTTTTTCATTATCAAAACAATTTTTTTAAATCATAAACCGAACCCAGACGATGACCTCAGTCGCCAGTGCTGCTTTGTGTCTATAGTTCGTCATTCATATGCGAGCGAAGTAGCTACTGTGAAATGTCAATGTTAATGTCATAAACCGAAATTCGAAAAGAATTTTGAAATCCAGAATTTTGTATTTACAGAATTTTGAATTAAATAAAAAATAAATAGAGTGGCGTGACAGCACATGAAGAGCAAAGGCCTTAGTGGCTAACACTCATTAACAATTCTCTGAGTGCGTGTGAACAGTTGAGGGGAGTGGGGACCTAAAATTTAACTCCGATTTCGAACGGCAAAGTTGAGAAGTTGTGTCAGTTCTTCGCAAGAGGCAGTACTCATAAAAATTTTACGGGCACGAGAAGAATTCAAACCCCCACGTTCTGTGTAACAGTCAACGCACATAACCAATAACGCCACACGGGTACTACAATTTTGAATTTATGGAACATAAAAATATAGATTTTTTGAATCCGAATTCTGGCACATACAGAGTTTTTGCCCCAACCCAATCACTTCATTACATTAAAAATTCACGTTTATTTTCCTATTATAACACTCCACCTACTGCTGAAAATCACATTAAAATCGGTTGAGTAGTTAAGAAGATATAGAATCCCAAACTTGGAGAATCCACAACATGCAAAGTTTTTTTTTAAGAAAAAAAAAAGTAGAAATATGTACCTTCGAGCAAATTTAATGCGATTTTCTCTAGGTACCTCCGTGTTTTCTTCGGTTTATTAATTCATTTTCAAAAGTATGCAATATGTTCGTATTTAAATTAGTTATTGTCCTACTTTAACCTCCTGCCACGTTAAAGTTCTTTGCTATAATGTTTTTGATCAGCCGCTTCTGCTTTCGACTTTTCAATATTCCATTTTCTTTCAGAGCCCAATTCCTCGAAGACCTCCGGGAAGTGATGGGCGTCCCTGAGTGGATGCTGAATGTTGATGCAAGACGAACAAAGGAGCTACACGGTGGAGCTCTTGAAATTGCACCGTCCTCCAATTTCATCCTGTTATTGATTAAATTTATGCTTGTATAACGTATGAAAACTTTTACTTAATTATTTGGCTTCTTTTGTGCCTCCATGGATCTCTTTTAGCGTAATTTAAACGAGCTTCCATGTATAAAGATGAAAAAAAAAAGAATT
>CAKKXW010000003.1:40292059-40327985 GCA_920937365.1 Sphaerophoria rueppellii | reverse complement strand
AAAACCAAAACTTTTTTTTTCACAAAAACGGCCCGAACGATTTTTTTTAAACTTCCTCGAGTTTAATTTTTTTAAACATTCATGTGTTTTATGTAAAAACAAAAATTTTGTATTGCTCCAAAACGGTACCTCACATAGAACCGTTTTTTTGTTATTAAATTTTCTCGAAAACTGAAAGTCCGATAATATTGTTCAAATAATATTTTTTCAAAAAAATTTCAAATTTTTTTTTGGATTTTTAAAAAACATTTTTAACTTTTTTTTCAAAATTCGGTATCTCAAAAACGGATCAATTTTAAAAGTCAAAATTGGAGTATAATATGTACATTTACATGGTCTTGAGCATACCCAAATTAATTTTAAGATATTTTTGAAAAATATATAAAATATAAAAAAATAATTAAAAAAAAAAACGGCTCCGACGATTTTCAAAAAAAAAATTCAATAAATCAAGAATAAGGTTTGAATTTGTTCGGCATTTAAATTTTTTGAATGAAATGTATATACGAGGTACATTTCCAAACTTTAATTTTTTCAATAAATTCTAATTATTTTTATATATACATTTTTTTTGTTTTTGAGTTAAGTGTAAGCTGTAAGTAAGAGTGTAATCAGAATTGCTTAAAGTATATCTCTTATTTTAACACTACCTTTTGCAATTTAAGTAATCATAAATATTTAGTTTTAGCATGCAGGAGCAAGTTCGTACGACCCAGTCGTGCACATTTTTTCCTAATAACATTCGTTCGCAATTTTTAAGGAGTGTAACATAGTTTCCTGAACAACAGAGTACGATGACGTGTGTGGGCCGTAGATTTATCTGTGGATGATAATTTGACTGACTGTTATTTATAGTTGTTAAACAGTTATGTACATGAATATCACACCCACATTGAAGTTGTTTTAATCAAAGATACCTAAATAGTCCAAATCAAACTTTTTGTTTCAGAATAAGATTTGTCTGCCGGATAACTGCTTTGTCTTTGCAAGATTTTTTTCCAAATTCTTTAAGTTCGTATCGTATTAAGCGGGGCTTCTATGTCACGTTGAATTTCTTCAAAACAACAACGTCTTCTTTTTGGCATTTATGTTCGTAGTTTGAACTGGCAGATAGAAACGCTTCTGCTGAACGTTAATTTGATTCTGCTTTGGGAAGAAATTTCATTTTTTTTTTTTGAAAAAAAAAAAAATGAAATAGGTAGATAAATAATAGCATCGGTTTCATGAAGAGTATCAGTCTTATTTAATAGAATTCGCTAAACAGATGAATAGTTACGCAGTGCATAAGGATTTATGTAGGCTCTATGTAACGTTGCACAAATTCTCATTTATAAAAAATTCTGCTATAAATTTTAGTTATACAATGCTATGTCAAGAAAAGTACCAAAATGTAGCAATCTATTCCATTTATCTGTCCATCAAATCAGCTGTTTGTCATCATAACAAATAATTAAATAAAATATAAAAATTTGTGTTGTGCTCTGTGCTTTTGAATCTTTTTTGAATTTAATTGCAGCCATTACTTGGAGATCTATATGGATGTGGCCACCTCTATTGTCGCTTCTGAGGTCCGAACGGATAATATCAATTGTTTTGATGATATTTCCTTTCGAAAATCTATTTTTTTTTTTTTTTATTCTTCACTTCTTAGGCTCATTGGGTTAAACCTTTTTTTATACACTTTCCGCCTTCTCGGAGTTGGTAAATAATGCAAAAGGCATTATTGTTTTCTTTTTAATTTCAATAATGGAGAGAAATAAAAATGACATTTACGTAATAATAATAACAATAATTTCCTTATGTAGGCTCTATTCAACCTCAAAACGCGTTTAGCTTATTATGGGACTATGCAACCTTGCATAAGTTTTATAAATAGCATTTTTGCGTTTAGAGGCATTATAGAGATTACATAACTTTATGTAGGCTTTAACAGTTTTTAAATAAGGATGTATATTTACTGCTGGGTATCTACATACCAAAGTTATCAAATGCTACATGGGAACTGGTATCACAAGATGTCTCATTTCTTCTTTATTCCTCAAGGGATAGTTTGGTGTTCCTTGACCGATGTGTAAATCATCTAGGACTCTAGTTCGTCCGCTGCTTGATTTCGTGATTCTTCAATCGGATCCTTAGAGAAAAATAATATTGACATTGGACAAAACGTTTGATTAACCTGAAGTACCTGCGAGGATTTTACACTTACCCAAGGAAAAAGTAAAACACACCAAGTTTCAGAGCCTTGTTAAACGCTTGTTGTTTAACGTTCATGTAATTCTTCGTCATTTATAATAAGAATGAGCAGAAGTGTTTGATTGGACTTTAATATTTTTGTTTCAGTTTTAATAAAGAACTTTTAAAGACACCGATTAACTCATTTGAAAAAACAAAAAATCAATGATTTTGAGGTATATCTTGATATTCAAGTTTTTGGTGTACCACGCAGCTTCTCGAGTGTGTTTTGCTAGCATATTTTCCGACATAAAAAAAAATGACTATGTATTTCAAAAGTCCGCAATAATTCAAAGTCTGTTATTTTTCGATTTTCGTTTACAGGAAAAGCAATTTTGTACACAACATCTGCCCCTCTCCTCCACATGGACATCAATGGACGCATCCACTCACTCTCCTTGATGGAACATGACAAAGAAGTAACTTTTGATGATCGCAATGATTGGAGCCGTTTGAATATTGGATTCAAAGTCAACAATACTCGAGTAAGTATAGCTATATAAAAATAATTTAAAATCGTCAAATAAGTTTATTTTTATAAAATCAATGTTCAGCTCCGTTTGCGTTTCAACTTTACACTTTCTGTTTATAAATACTGGTCCCTCACTGCTGTCGAAGTTGAATACAAGGACATTCGCAATAGCTTGCCCTTGGTTGGAGATGAACCAATCGCTCCAATACGATTCTCCTACAGATGCTCTTCAAAATCGTTGTTTTTCAGCAGTGAAAAGGACAATCTAACAATTGCCGACTATCAGGTGATTGTCACATTTTTGTTATTGTCAAGAAGAAATTTTTAAAACTTTATTGAATTCCAGGTTCAACCTTGGTTAGATGGCGCTGACAGTTTCAGCGATGCTTACGACTGTGTTGGCTTCGTCACGGTGCCAATTTTGTCCGGTCTGTTTGTAACTTCAATTTTGGTTGGTTTATTGTTCATCGGAATTTTGGCCATAATGGATATAAAAACGCCAAATAAGTTTGAAACTTCTCGCAGTAAGCAACTGACATTCACTGTACAGGAATAAATTTGATCTAAATAAAAACAAATAATAATTGAATACAGTTGGGTAAATGTAAAAAATTGAAACAAATTAAATATTTCATCATCCAAAAAGTTAAAATATTGTATTATTAGGTTGTGTTTTGTTAGGTTATTGACGTATCTATCCACTATTTACAGGCATTTTGAATTTATTTTACTAAGTGTAAATTATTAGCGTAAACCTTAATTGATGTTTTTATTTTAAAGATCAATGTAAATTTCCAAAACACTTATTTGAATATAATAAACTGTTAACATAACATATTCCTAATGAGAGTTATAAGACCTTGTTTAAATATTTATTTCTTTATCTAAATATAACGCGATTTTTGAACGACGCACGCGATCCATCCATTCGCCCTGGCACGTCCTGCCTTACGCCATCTTTCCAGTGCGTATTTGGTGTCAACTATTCTCCGTAAGTCTTTTCTGTCGAACGCGGCTGTCTCCTATTGCAACAACATTTTGAACACATTTCTCCTGTTATTTAAATTTTTCTTTTAAATAAATAAATAATTTATAAGATCTTCCGTGTATTTAATTACTCTCTCTCTCTCTGAAACCGCACAACTTTTCTAAGTTTCAAGCACCTTCCTGTTTTATTTTGAGGTTTGCAGTTTGCATTTTACTAGAATTTAGCAGTTATCGAAATTCGTAAGTGAGTACTGGATCCGTAAGTGAGTACCGGTAAGACTGTCTTATTGTACAGCACCAGTTTCGAAGTAATGGTAAGATTTTTGGATTTGAATAGCCTCAGGAATCGAATACGTGCTCCTCCACCTAAATAGTTATTCTTCTACTATCGGCAGCGTTTTCAGCAGACGGGGGCCAGCATGTAACTAGTTTTTCCCTCATTTATATGCAGCCCAAAGTTTTTGCGGCGTGCCCGTTATGGGGATTGTATACCTTGTGGGTTTCTTTTGCCTATAATTTGGTGGACTTGATGATGAAAGTCCCCCTGATATTTTTTCCATAATCATGGATTTCCAGGTAGGGGTCAAGGTCAATCTCCTTGTCGGAGTCCATTGAAAATATTGACGGATCGGGATGGTAATCCGGAACTTTAATTTAACTTGAAACGTTAGTTATGGTCAACCTACATTGTCTTATTAATTTATTTGGGATTTCGAATTCTCTTATGGCTTTATACAGTTCAACCCTGGATATGCTGCAATAGTCGGCTTTATATAGAGTGCCGAGACAGCTCTTGAAGACACAAGCCCTAAGTGGCTTACTCTCATATCAACAATTCTCTGGTTGCGTGAACAACATCAACATTTCTCTGGTTGCGTGTGAAGAATTGAGGGGACCTACAATTTAACGCGGATTCCGAAGGGCAAAGTTGAGAAGCACTTTTTCATGACAGATTGATACTCTTGCAAGTTTTTTCAGCTCTACGCAAGATGCAGTACCCGTGAAAGATGAAATAAAAACTTTATGGGCACGAGTAGGACTCGAAACTACGACGTTCTGCAGCCAACGCACCTAACCACTACGCCACGGACACGGTGCGGTATGTTTTGATGTTAAATTCTTGATATTTTTTCATATTTAAAAATCTGATCAACTGTCGAATTGCCTGGTCTGAAACCACACTGATATTTGGCGATTATGGTGTCCGCGTATGGGGCTATCTGATAAGGGAGAGTATCTTATACATAGGTTGTATCCAACAATGTTTTTCTCCTATAATTGCTGCGCTCCTTTCTTGTGTGTAGGACATACATACTTTATGACCAGTCTGCCGCTCCCGGAATTTCTTCCTGTTCCCAAAACTGCACTTTAATTTCATGTACTAGTTTTGTTGGTGAAGTGATGGTCCTCCATGTTTGATTAACTCGGCTGGTATGCCCGTGGCTTTGTTATTATTTAGCCGGTTGATAGCTTTTTTTGACTCGATCAAAGCTTTGTGACTGCAGCATGATGTTGTCATCTTGATGTGGTGGAGCCCTCATTTCTTCGCTAAGCTGACCATTGAGCTATTCAATAATGTGCACTTCCGATCGCTCTAGAGTGCCTTTGGGGTCGGTGATCAGATTCTAACGTTCAGACGTTAGATTATTGCATTCATTATCAAACTAGTCGTTCCGATTTCTGCGCCTACTGCCTTAGATGGAGTAAGCATCAGTACTATACTCCGGCACTCCGGGACCAGGACTTATTCTTCCCTCTATATCGAGCTTTTCGAGGGCGAATCCAATCACGTGCTTATAAATGTTCGTCGTGTCTTCATTGCAAACGGCAGCCGTATGGATTCAAGCATGAGAAGCTTTGTGGCTTTGTGAATATCCTTATTTTACCTGGTATCTACTCGTTTCGACCATGTTCTTCGATGCTGCCAACTCTATGGCTCGCATTTTCATTATTGTTCAAATGCAAACTATGGGATCCAATGTGTTGCCTGCATACTGGCTCCCGACTTATTTTGGTGTTGCAATCACCAATAGGATGATTTTGACGTCACACCTTAAGCAAACATTGAAGGTCCTTTTTACGAGTTCAATGTGGGCATCTTTCTCGTAGGTCCGTGAACGTTTATGGTGCTGATGTTCTTAAATATGTAGGGGCTTCCAGCCTCATGTCTAACCTGACTTGGAAGGGACTAGCCGTACCATATTTGCTGGGCTGTCTACACCCGTTGCCAGCAGCCGTTTCTGCTTTCACCAGTCCGACATAAATGAAATGTTTATTTTACTCGGCTGGCAGCTGACCGCTGCGCCGAGACGCCCATTCATATAGTTTAAATTCAAGTTCTCTTCTTCCTGATTCTATGGTCTGCTGCAATAGGAATCTTCATATCAATTAGTAGAACCTCATCTAATGGTATATCTTGGTTGGCTAGATCAATTGAGAATAAAGGGCTTTTTTGTTAATTATTCTGCTGAATATGGTTTGGTAAGAAACCTTACACGTACACGCTCCCTCTTTGTCACCAGAAAACTATTTCCTATCCGACCCTCTATGATTTGGCCAGGGAGTTGAGCAGATATAATACCCTTCTATAGTGCGCAAAATATTATATTATACTATAAAAGACAGTTCGTCGTCACTTGACATCGCCGCCGTTGATTATGTCCGGAGAATTATTCTCTTGTCAAGAGAGATATTTTAATCATACCTCCTTATGGAAGCACAACTCGCCTTCTCTCTCTTTGCTTCCACAAACAACTTTAAACTAAAGTTACAGGTCAAACTTTTTTCAACATTTTCACCCATTTGGCAGCCATGCCATGCGTAAGAGTTAAAGCACACAAGAAACGAGACAAGGCAAATAGCTTTAAAAAAATGTCTAGCCATAAAATTCCTACACTCCTCCATCAATACGACCAATATTTAACCAGACAAAATACTGAGTGTGGTCCACTAGAACAAGCCGCCAAACTTGTATACCCCATAAGCGATACCAATTATTTAAGATCAGCGCAGCGCCAACAACATGGTTCATGTTCGATGAAAGTAAATGCTGTTCTCAACTCTTCCCAGCGCGATATTCTCATTATCACTCCAAAGTCTAATCAAAAGCCAAAACAAACAAGAAACCAAAACAGACGAAGTTCTTGAAATTTAAAAGCAGTCATGCGAGTGCTTCGATTAGTAAAAGTTATAAAAACAAAACACAAAACTAAACTCAAGTCATTAGAAGAAGCTCGGCAAAAATCAAGTCATTGATGAGCCATAGAGATTGTTCAAACTGCCCAAACAACATGCTCATTCACTCGCAACAAGGCCATATATATTCCACAAGTTTTTGCAAGTGAAAACTCCAGATTGAGTTTGAGGCTCTAAATAGGCTCTCATGACAACTTTCACAATAGTCGCAAATAGCTGTCGATCGCGATAGAGGAAAGGGAAGACGTTTATTTGATATGTGCCATGTGTGTGCATTAATAGATCAAGTGCAATATCAAATGCTGTCACTTAAAGTGACATATTGGAGATCGTTTTGCATTCGCTGTCACACTGAACCAGACAACATGTCTGCAGGTTTGTTCGTACAAGTGTAGACAGTGGTGCATCTTTTTTCTTAACAGTGATAAGGTGATGTTTGATGGTAACCAGGAATCTAAGACCAGCAAAATTACTATTAGCTATTATATGGAAAGGAGTTCTGACCTTGTCAATATGTAGTTTTATTTATCTAGGTCCAATGCCGTCGGTGATTTATTTATGTAATAAAGAAAAATAAATCAGACTGCATAACACTTTGAAAGAAATGGGAAGGGTAGTGTCCCCAGTTCCAGTTAAGAGAACACCTTTCTACGGACTACTTTGTCATATTTGAAGCGTAGGCCGTAGAAAGGGGTGATTTCCGGCTCTTGCACTTGGAGTTACATCAGGTGCTTGGTACTCCAGGTAGAGGATCTTATGGAGTTAGTGATGCCACCTTTGATGTGCAAGGTTTCACACAGCCAGCAAAGAAGGACAAGAGTTGCTTGCAAGCAGCTTTTTAAGATATAAAGAGGGATCACGAGATTAAGCATATTGACAGAGCTGGCTCAAGGTGATCGACTAAAAACCTATGCTGAAGAGATGATCAATGTAATATCATAGTATAATAACGGTCAATCCTATAAGGATTTGGAAAGGCGACGACCAACAGACTCCCGCTGTAAGGCAGGTATCATTTATTGGACACGATAACAATTCCAACCTAAAAGAATTGAAAACGGTAATATTATGGCTGATATTCAACATCAATAGGTGACGATCTAGATAGGAGACCGCTCCAAATCCTCTGTAAGATATGGTCGGAAGAATGCATGCCCGATAAATGGAACCTCAGCATTGTTTTGCCGAAGAAGGGAGCTCACTTAACTGCACCAACTATAGACGAATCAGACTCCTAAAAATCACTTATAAGATTCCTCATCAGTTATATGTGAACGTCCGTCGCCTTTCGTCAACAATCTGATTGGTCCTTATCAATGTGGCTTCAGACCAGGAAATCATAGACCAAATTTTCACTTTATGTCAGATCCTGGAAAAACCTTACAAAATCCAAATCGATACCCACCACCTTTTCATCGATTTTAAGGCCGCGTATCACAGCATCTACAGGGACGAACTGTATAAAGCCTTTAAAACCTGCTTATGCAAACGACGATGCAGAACTAACGCTCACTCACGGAATCAGTCGATGTCAAAAAAATATTCAGACAAGGCGATGCACTGCCATGCACAAGGCACTATCATCAAAAAGCTTGTTCACCTTTTCGAGAAAGCACACAGAACACTGACGGGTAGGACAGAACGTCAAAGGAGAGGGACTTGTCTAACCAGGTTTATCTACCACGTTCAATAACAATAACTCTTGCTTACCGCTGTTTGTTGGGCTAAGAAAGCAATTGAGTGGTTAAGCCCTCTCTCGATCAACTAAAGTATACAACACCCTCATCATCCCAGTCATGCCATGTGGTGCATAGACACTAACAAATATGATGAAAGTGTCTCAGGCTGTTTAGAAAGAAAAGTTCTCGAGTTATCTATGGTCCCATGTCCATAAATAGAAAATGGACAAGGAGATTAAACAGCGAACTTAACAACTTGTGCAATGACAAGGAAAAAGCCAGAAGATTCAAGGTCCAGAGGTATAAAGTGGATGGACATGGGCACCAATGCTCCGGCCCGAGGGACGAAGAAGTAAAGACCGCGACTCAGGTGTTGTACTCAATTGGAAGAGGACCTCAATCAACTTGGAGTGCAAGGCTGAAAACAATTAGCTAGGGACCGAGCTTGCTGGTGGAGAGTGTTGGCTGAGGCCGACTGCTAAAACAGCAGCTACTGGTTTGATTAAATTCTTGAGTGCCTTATAATTCCCTCAAACTAACAACCAATATGTGGTAAGAATAAAATACCTCGTACTAATAACCCAGTTAAACAAATTAACAAAGGAACCAATAGAAAACTACTCAACCAAGTGCAAATGAATACTTAATTCAATCCAAGTTATAATTTTAAGTTAGATCAGAAGCAAATCCTAAGCTTTCTTAAGGCAAGGTCATTAAATTTCGTTGAAATTACAAAAATAATAACAGGGCAATTTCAATTCAAGTAAGCATGTTAATTTTCACCTTGTTGATCACATAATTGTGTGGGAAATATTATGAGCTACAGAAATAAAAGAAGATCATACATTTTGTAATACCTTCGTCACTTTTGTTACAATTAGCATACACAAAAAATTGTAAATAACAGTGTTTCATTCAAGGCCAAAAATTACCACTTTTTCGTGAGTTACACACCAATGGAAACGATGTGCGTGTGATATAATTATTTCAAGACGCATCGCTCTTAATTGCAACTTTTTTGGTATTAACTCTGAATAGCAATTTCTTGGTTCTTTATCAAGCTAGAGTCAAAACTAAAACAAATTAAAAAATAGTTCTTCGAAAAAAGTAGATTTTTCAGTTCAATGCCGTAAAGATCTGAAAGAACAATAAAACGAAAATCGTTTGCTATACCTATGGATGACGAGACCTTGTCTTTCTTTTCAATAAGGAAATTCGAATGACTTTAAATCTTCCCATAACAAAAGGGTTCTAAGCATATAAACTCTACATTTTATAGGCATCCCCGTCAATGGACGTTACTTATTCGGTAATAAAGTATTCACTTGTGAAATTGGTATTTTGTCTGGAAATTCATTATCTTAGCAATTTGCAGCTACTTCATTATGACCGTATCCCAGTTATTTTCTATTTCCTGTTTTCTGATGGGAGGTTGCCATTAACCGAGGTCTTCATCATTATCCGCTTAAGAGATTTCAACAGATTTGAACCGAGTCCACAAGAATGTTTCATGTTCGTGTCAAAAATTCATTCTTACTTGATTTTCAACGTTTATTATTTGCTTTGAAATCTTCTCATTTGCATATGTGCCGGAGGATCCATGGCAGAGAGTAAAAAAGAGTTAGGACTTGAGCAACGGAAAATAAGGCTTCACCTTGTGTTTGAATTGCGGTTAGGTAATAGTTTGAACTTGCCTCAACTTAACCGGGAATTAGCTATTTCCAAAGAAAGTATACAGGGTATAATCAATTTGTTTAAGTGGTATTGATGGTGGGCTAACAGTGTTGCAGTTTCAAAGGCAATTATAAGTGGCTGCCCAGCTCTCTAATTGGGTACACTACAGTGAAATGAATGCAAATTGGTTTGCGGGAGAGTTCAAACGGTTTTTTTTTGTTTTTTAATTCGGAATTTTTACTCAATGAACCTTAGTAGTTTTTGTTTAAATAACTCAAATTTAAAGTTTGAGTCTTATGTTATTTAATATAGGACCAAAAGAACCCAGCAAATGGCAAGTAGTTGATTAGTCTGTTCCTGGAGCTGATTGGCTTCTAATTTTCATTGAAACTCATTCAGAATGTTGGTGAGCTTACATAACTCAAATATGGCTATGGGGCTTTTGTTTGCTTTTTCCTATTAACTTTTGTTTTTTTTTTTTTTTACTCGTGTCTATAGTGCCAAGATCTAGAACGAAACAGTTGCACTTGGGTCTCGGATGTGGTTAATTGCAAATTGATATGCGGGATGGTGTCGTTCAACTTTACACTGTGTTGTTTTATTTATTATGGTATTGATGTGTGCCCCTATGAGGTTTTGTTGTGGTGCATAATTAATTCTTCTATTTAGGCTTAAGTGGTTTATTTCTTTTGCTCTTTGTTATTTCAGTTTTCTTTGAAAATATAAAATTTTAATATTGAACTAAGAATTTAATATGTCTATTGACCTTGATGGGATCGCAAATACAATAATGCTTGTTCGGTCGGCGGCGCAAGTCATTCTTCGATTTCCTAGAATTCTTTCATTTCACTTTTTCGTCTTGCAGTTGGGAATTTTTGGGTCTTGGGAGCATTTTAATTTTCAGCAAATTTAAATCATCCATATTGCATCCAAACTGCTTTTCCTTGAAACCACGACCATATCGGGTGCGCCGTCTAAATGAACCTATAGTCGATGGAAATATTTAAGTAATAACGTGAAAAATTCTGAATAGATTTAACAAAACTATTTACTTTTATTAAATTTGAAGGTTAACATTTTTTTTTTCATTCAGTTTTGAAAAAACAACGTTGATAAATGACCACGTTATTGCGGATACAAGATTCAGCTCTTTTGTTGGCAGTGATATTGCAGCTCGAATATTGTCCTTTAGCTAGTCAAAAGTTTTCCGACCGTTCCCCCTCTTTCAATGCCACGCGTCCTGGGAACTTGAGCACGGGGTCGATTTGAATGTGGGCGGACCGCTTCAATCCCGTGTTTATCAGAATTTGAAGCTACGCAATAAATAGTGTCACTTTTAGGCTCAGAACGACCGTGATACTTTTGAAGATACGCACGCTGTGTAGCAACAACTGGACTATTACTTTTCATGAACTTTTTATGGTTTAAATTGTATTGCAATAACCTTTCAAAAATGTGTTCGACAGCGTCAATTGGTAGCAATCTGTCAAAGTTATTCATTATTTCCATCGACCGCAACAAATTAATGATAAACAATACAACAAATGCTGAAACGATCATAATTTTCTTGAATAAATGATGAAAACTTTTAGGTTTTGTTTGATTTCGTGAACCGATTTCGCTGAAAACTTTTTCCATTCCTATTCAAAATCCACCTTACCGATATATCCATTCCGCATGGAATGCGACAAATTTGACGGCAATAGAGTGGTTCGCGAAATAGTCGATCAGAAAAAAAGTAACGCTCATACGTATATACATACGTACATAGGCACATAGGCACATACGAACATCCGTAAATACACAGACACAGACATCATTATTAAAAATATGATTCCGAGTCTATAGTGACCTCGAAACATGGAGATATATAAAAACTGGAGATTCACAAAATCGATCCCATAACGATAACTGTGTGGGAAATTATTAAAGAAGTGATGCAAAAAGTCGTCAGGAAATGCCTCTTACATCCGAGGAAAATATTAAAAACGAAACCTATAAATGACACCACTCTGAAATTGACCGAGGAAAAATAGAAGTAGCCTTTCGCCTCGCTCGAAATTGATGTGAAATTTAGCTAGCAGCTTACTTGTTGATATATGTTAAAATGTAGTTTGAAAATTTAGCTGACAAGTAATAATTGAGTGTGTGTATACGGTTGGCATAAAATCTTACGATCTTTCTACCGGCGATGTGCAAACAAAACTAATGTTCATTTCATTGTCAGACTCTGTAAGTTCTGACAATATTGTAATGATCTAACAATCGTGTCCACTTAAGTTTAGTTCCCATGTTCTATGGGACCGAAATTCCTGAAAAATTTTGTGGTTTTAGTTCCCTTCGAACTTGATTATTTTCAGAGTATTGAAAACTGACTATCCTAATGCCTTAGTTGGTATCTTCTATATAAATGTGAACGGCTGTACGGTGTCGGAGCACCATAACATAGATTACGGCATCATGAATCTTTGTACTTAATCGGAATCATGTAACGCGATAGTTGATTATCAAAATTTGTTTATCGTTTTTGATTACCAACTTTACTTTGGTCTATGTCACAGTACACAGAATACAAGGTATTATATTGCGCATCTCTCGGAGACCAAGATGACAGAAGTGAGAAAAGGCACAAAAAGAAATGCCGATAGGACAACAACAATTTTTGTTGTATTTTGACATTTAGGTCTCTGAAATGTGACATATGCGCGAACTTTGGGGGATGAAAATCGAGAATATAATAGCTTGTATTCTGTGTATTGTAGGTCTATGTAAGCTGATCAAAAAAAAACCTTTGATTTTTTGGCATCACTGACTTTGGCGAAACTATTTTGTTCTGTATTGACATTTGAAATTGGTCTTAACCCCGATACAGACTGGGATTGAAATCTTTTCTAAGGTCTGGGTTACACTTTTCACTAATGAGTGTACACAAAATCCAATAATAATAAGACGGCTATTACACGATGACTGATGAGTCATGACTCTTTTAAATTTCAATCCTTTGAGTCGAACACTATTACACCATGACTCTTAAGTCGCGATTCAAATTTGGCGTGCTCTATAATTTAACGTCGTATATCCCTCGTAAACTTCGTATATGGCGTAAGTTAACAACCTCGCATTTCAAATGTCAAAATTTGTATGGAAATTTGTTTACACAGGGCTGATAAATTTGCGCGACGATTTTGTCGCGCAAACGGGGTCGTAAACTTACACAAATTTCAAATTTCAAATTTTAAATCTAGTTGTTATTTTATTTTGTGTTATTTTGCTAAATCAGAACAAAAGTAAAATTTGAAATCAAGTTCTCATTTTATTTTACGTTATTTCACTCTGTGTCAGAAGTTTTTTCTTTTTTTGAAATCATTTGTTATGGAATTAAGTGCATATAATAAATACAAATGTAGGAACTTATATATATTTTAATCGAAAAATACTCAATTTTAACTAGGCACTGACATTTTGAAGTTTCATTTCAAGATTTATGTAGTTTCCACAACTTGCTTTATAAGTGCGTTCATGCAAAGCAGAGCGTAAATTTACGCAAATACGAATTCGACCAAATTATGTAATTGCATGAATACCCCTATTCTTTCCCACTTTGTCAACTAGAAAAGTATACTCGTGAGCTCCAAGCAAGACGAATTTAAATTAAACAAAATACAAAAATTTTGAATAAGAATTGAAGAACGTCGAGAATGAGTAATATAAAAATTTGAAGAGATAGGGGAAATATTTTTCTCCTTCAAAAGTGACAGTACTAACAAAAATAAAAAAAACGTAACGCACACAGACATCATCATAAAAAGGGTTGATTCGGATTCTAGTTACCTCAAAACATCGAGAAATGCGAAAATTGGAGATTCACAAAATCGGACCCATTACGATAACTCCCTCTGGGAAGTTAAAAATCACTGAATATTCAAAAACTTATGTAATTGTTTCTTCGCATTAAATTCAACGAGCAATGATATTTTTTCGTTCTCCATGATTCTCATCATTTCGAAGAAGGTATCTACTTGACTTTAAAAAAGTTACAAGTTGTTATATTACCTTTGAAAGTTCACTGATGAAAAGCAAAGCAATTATCTTAATTCTTCACAAATTATATTTCTCATGAGTTTGAGTCAAAAATGGCAAATGTCTTCCAACATATTTTTCTCAATTACAATTGTTATGCGGGCAATAGCTTTATGGCAATAATTTTTCCTCTAATAAAAACACCACAAAATCAACGATAGTTGCGATATTTATGTGATAGCAATGGTGGATGTGAGAAGAATCGAGGAGTGTTCGGGAAGGAAACTTGGTTAGAAAGAAATCGCATCACTGATGAAGTGATGATAATTCGTTTCTAGATCCTCAGTTTTTTAAGAACTATGTTCCACAGAAGTTCGATTGAGTCTGCCTGTTCATTACCTCAAACTTATGAATCGAAATGAACATAAAATGTATGAGCTAGTACACATTATTGGTAACATACATACATTAAATACATTGTATTGATTTTGTTAAAATTACAACTTTTTCCTCATGTTGCTTGTTTTGATTTCCAAGGAAAAGAAACTTTACAAAAACATCTTCTTTTCGGTTTCACAATTTACTAGCGATTATAAATAAAGAGAAAGATGCCAAACAGCATTAGTTGTAAAAAAATTGACTCTTCTGTAATGTGCAAACAGAGCCATCGAACAGGCAAAACAAACAACACTTTTGTGACTTGTGGTCTTGTCGCAATTAACAATTTGATTTACTAATCGAATAAAAGTGTCGTCTGTCTTTCATTTATTTAGTCCACATGTTTACATTTATCATCAGTTATGAACATTTAGCACGCAGTTCGCAGTTCCACATCACTGTGCTCGAGGAGACAGGTTCTCAAACTGCACATCTTTTATGCCATAAATGTTAAAAAAAAAAATGTCACTTCGACTTTGACTTGGACTCCAGGGTATTGGATTGTGGACACGCAAAAGTTTCTCTTTCTAGGAAAAAATTTCAAATTCCTTGTTGCACAGCCTCTGCCTAAAGTTGGTGCAAACTGCAAAGAGTGGACAAGCCCCAAGGCGCTACGACTTTGCGCATATCATTGCGTACACGCAAAGTCGAATTCCATGCCAAATACGGTTCTGATGATGCTCCATAACAACTTATCTCACGATAGCCTGTGCGGTTGTGTGCATATAAAATTATAAAACATAAAACAAGGCCACACACTTCGCTTTCATTTGGCAATTTCGCGAAATGCAGTGCGAATGTGGGCTAGGATGTAATTGTCGGAACAACATTGAAGTTTTGGTTAAAAGTGAAACGCACGCACAAACACACTACTTTCAGTTGCACTCATAAATCAAGTCCCAAATTTCTTTTGACAGATCAATCCAATTTCTGTTTATCCTTTCGAAGAGACACGTCAATGCGATTATGATTGTTTAATGGCAAAAATGACGTACCACGATACCACAAGTATCCATGCCTTCCAGCCATGGCACTTAGTTATAAAACATTCACTTGTTTCAATTACAGTTTCATAAAGTCATTTGGCAACATTCATGATCGGAGCAACCTCTGGGCATAACATGCCATTGAATGATCGAATTAAGGAGGTGAAATGGATAATGGATAATGGATGAATAAGAAATCACCCAACCAAACACATAATTTCGGTATTCACTCTCATCATTCTCAGTCTAAGTCGAACTAAATTACAACCAACCAACGCACATTGCCTAACAGCGGCAATTTGCGTCAGGTTTAAGGAATTTTCCGGATTCAAGTTAAGAGGGAATCTGCAGCAGCCAAAACTGATGAACCATCAGGGGGCAATAAGACAATCCATTCCATAGCACGAATAATACGTTGGTCATAGAAATTAGACTTTAATTAAGTCTGAAACGCGGGCATAAAGTTTTGCGAGAAAGTTAGGCAAATTGATGGGTTAGCTTCTTTTAGGAATTCATGTATCTCAATGAGATATTTAGTTAAATCCTTTGGAGGATGATTAAAATACTGGCGAAAGTTTTAAGGCAAAAATAAATGCAAACTGTAAAGTTATGAAGACTCAAATCAAAATTGTATACTTTGTGCGTTGGAGTTATTTTGAAGCCCTGATATACAAATTGATTTGTTGATTAGTAAATATGAAGAAGGTTTTGCTTGGATGTCGGCTAGCGGCTAAATCACTTAATTTCCTACTCTTGCGATCAACGACCTTCTGGGGATAGTATAATTTCCCGAAAGTATATGATTCTCTTTCAAGTTCTTAGGCTAGTGTTAGGTTCGGTTAGGTTATTTTAGAGACTCACTTAGATCTGAAGGGTTCATTGACTCATTGTGATATCACTTAAGAAGTTACATGGGAGAGTTATGAACTAAAACAAACCATTTTGTACTTTTAATAAAGTTAGAAAGGCATCTTGTGTCGATTGTTGCCAGTTCACTGGTATTATCAAAGAAGGGATTACCAAGATAGTTAGGTGAATGTTAAACTGTTCTGTCATCTCATTCAGAGATGATCGGCAGTCGTTGACAATAAGAGAGTTTGTGGAGAAAGACGCGAGAGATTTAAGAGCGGCTTTGCGTGATATAACGTTTGATCCAGGATTGTGCTTCTTTTATAACTATTTTTTCTGCCTCGAACAAATTACACTGATTGGGAAGTCTGACTGAAATTCAGTTGTTTCGAATAGATACCACTTCCAACGTTGTTGTCGGTCTTTGAACCGTCTGTATAGAAGTGTATCTTGTTTTCTTCTAGATGTTCTCTTTCTTCTCAAAGGATGGAAGCATGAGAGTTATTATCGAATACCTTTTTGGGTTGGTGTAGTCTAAGCGATCTCTGATCTGAAATTGTCTAAGATAGTACTATGACCAGTGTTTCTTAGAAGTACATACCATTAAAGCTGATGTTGATGTTGAGCGAAGTCTTCCCGTGATGCACATACCTGCTGACCCCTGGACTTTAATGAGATTATTCAAATTTACACATCTTGTCCAGTGCGGTCCACCATACAACAACTCCATAAATGAGTATCTGTTTACTGAAGCGTATATAGCGGGTAACTTTTCGGGAGAAGTATTGTCGGCATAGGAAATCACTTTGAAACCCTCTGCTTTCAATGATGTTAGAGGTCGTTTAATACCCTACCTTGGCCCGTGTTATACATGACTAGTTTAATTGGAAGAGAATATTACAACCTCGATATTGTCTTCAGAAGAGAATAATGACATCCTGGAGCTTGTCCAGATCGGATATTTGAATGGAAATAACTATCAGTAAAATAATTCATTATCGGCAGATAAGTTTGTTTTGCATAGAAAACTGCCCTTTTATACTAGTCTACAATATATTCAACATTTCTATAAATTTTTAACCTGTCAATGTTGACAAACGGATATTGAAAAGACTAAACATAATAAACTTTTTCAATTTCCTTTTGTTATCATTCATTCTCATAAAAAAATTGTTTGGAACAGTACCTATCGTCACGATATTTTGTACTTTAAAGCCATCTTTTCCCTCGCAATCATCGAAACTTATTTCATTTATAGATTCGTATAAGGATTCGCAATCGACTTGCCATCTCTTGTAGGTCTTAACAATTGCTAATTTCAACTAGCAAATGAACTATGACAAATTCTTCGTAGTTATTAATCAAATCCACTATGCAATTACTTACTTAGTTATAATGGCGCTACAGGCCATATTGGAACAAGTCCTCATCCAACAAGCGTCTCCAGACAGCTCTGTCCCTAGCTAGTTGTCTCCTATTTCACACACCAAGTTCGTTCAGGTTCTGTGTGCTCCACCTGAGTCGGGGTCTTCCTTTTCTGCGACGTTCTTCTGGGTTGGATTCGAAGACTACGGGCCGGAGCATTGTTTTTCATTAGCCCTACGTGACCTAGCTAGGGCTGCACGATATTCGATAAAAATATCGGCATCGTATCGTATCGTATCGTATCGAAAGTCGATACGATAATCGACACGATATCCAGTACCTGCGATACCGATATCGATACGATAAATGTGTTTATAAAATTGTTGATATTATCGTATCGCCGATAAGCACTGGCCGATAATTATCGAATACATCGTATCGACTGAAAGAATTCTATTTTCGACACTGCGTGCGCAAAATTCGAATTTCCTTTCAATAGCATTTACTAATAGTAGTTAACTTGCAGTTATAAACATATTTGATTACTTTTTTACGCGTTCGCTCGTGCTTTCATTGTCGATCAAAGAATCCGATGAACATCGATACTAGAACGAGAGGTTGAAACGGAAGGAAAAGGTCGATACTAGGTGGTTGAAAGATTGTCTTCATCTATAGTCATGTATATATAAATGCACCTATAAAAATAAAGTCTGTTAGGGGTTGGAATATCAAGCCTAAGCCAGAAAAATAAATTACGCGAAAAGGTACACCGTTCTATATTTTTTCTTAGAACGGTGATGGGATTGTGAGCTTTCAACAAATGTCAATTTAAAATTGGGGGTTCGGATAGTCTATAATCAAATAAAATAAATTTTGAATAGCTTGCGTTTCACTTCTTTCCTCGCTTTAATAGTAATGAACATATTTTTCTTATTTCGATATTTTATCGAGTATCGTATCGGTATCGTATCGAATTCGATTACGATACGATACATTTTTCTTAAAATTATCGCCATTATCGATACGATACGATAAAATAAAGTTTTATTCGATACGATACCGATACAATCGAAAAATATCGGTATCGTATCGTATCGTGAAGCCCTAGACCTAGCCATCGAAGTCCTTTGAGCTTTCTCTCGAAGCAGCGCACAGCGTTTTTATCGGATTTTGTCATGGTCCAAGTCTCTGCAACATACATTATGACCGAGATGATGAGGGTTGAGTGACACTTTAGTTGCTCGAGAGAGAACTTTTCTACTCAATTGGCTTCTAAGTCCAAAAAAGCAGCGATCGGCAAGAGTGACTCTTTGTTTGATTTCAGCGCAGGTGCTATTGTCTGAGTTTATAGCGGACAGTGGGTAGATGAAGTCTTTAACTACTTTGAATTTCAATATTTCTTTATTGACGTTGGCTCCAAGAAGTAGATGTTGGTTGTCCTTTCTTGTTGACAGCAATAACTTGGTCTTGCGCTCATTAACCACTTGACGCATCTTCCTGGCCTCAAGACACACGAACGCTCCACTGACATCACGCTGTGTTCTTCCAATTATGTCAATGTCGTCTGCATATCCTAGTAGCTGGACGGACTTTTGAAAGATTTTGCCTCTGGTGTTGACATTGGAGCTCAGCACAATATTTTCAAGAATGATGTTGAAGAAATCGCATGACAACGCATCGCCTTCGTTTATGTTCTTTCCGGCCATGATGGAACGGCGTGAGTTTTCCGTTGTCATCTTACACAGACGGACTAGTTTTTTTGGAATGTCAAAACTAAACATGGCTCTACATAATTGGTCTCTATAGACGCTTTCATACGCGGCCTTGAAATCGATGAAAAGCTGGTAGTTATCGATTTGAAGTTCCTGCTTGTAACCGCCATTAAACAGCTTAAAAAAGAAGTATTTCCATATCCTCAGCACTGATTGTGGTTCCACTACGATGTGCCCATGATGGTCTCTACAGGCTTCGGTTCGGCTTACATAACCTTTTAGTAAAACTTTCAAACCTCATTCCTGTTGTGACATCCCTCTACCTTCTCGATCGCGTGCTTTTCTTGTTCGCTTTCTCCTTTCTGAGAAGTGTGCTCCTCTCTTCGTTTTACTCTTAATCCACAGGCTAACTAAGACAAAGAAAAAAGTTTATCCATGGATTAAAAACCCTCATTAATAAGAGTAATTTGTTCCTGGAATAGTAAAGTTACGTTTACCTAAAGTTCCCTTTGAGACTATTTTTATTGTTGATGTTTGACTATTTGTTGATTTGTTGCTGTCGATTTTGGCACCATATAATAAGCTGACAGCTTTCTTACATTTTTTGTTTGCTCTTAACTACCCTCCATTTTTTAATTTACCTCTCTTGAAGCGTTGGTCATTATCGGCCCATATAGCATCCCTATTTTATTTCCGATGGTGAATAATACTTCCATGATCTTTGAAGGTAAAATCAGGGATGAAATAAGAGAAGGTATGTGAAATTCAAGATATTATTTTGTCGTCTGTCTAACAGTAACTAATAGATAAATAATAAGAATAGTTGAAAAACTTTTTAAATGTGTCTTAGAACAGATAAATCAAATTTTTCAAGCCATACCATAATTGCGATATAACTTGACATAAATATTAATTTTTAAGGGAATTCGATAGCATTAGGCTTTCTACTTTAAATGATAGTGAGTATTTCCCTTGTATTATTCTGATTTCTAATTTTATTTTCTTCTTTATACATTTAAATGCAATTATTAATTTATGTAATAAGCTTATAAGAACTAAAATATTGATTGCAATATGTGAATTCATCAAATTCATTTTCAATGATTATAATAAATTCTTTATCAACGAAGATCAAAGCCGCAGCATTTGAAAAAGGGGAAACCTCAGACCCAAGTGTGGCAAGGAAGTAGAAAAAACCACCGGCTGTGCATCTAACTCTTCCATGAAAATGCAGACAACATCTGAGACCTCACGAAGTATTAGCCGCGGTGCACGCTTACAATTGATTTAACAATTTTTTTCTTCTGTGGCCTCTCCAAAGCCCCATCGTTCCGCTTGTCGTCGTGTTGTTGTAACCATCTTCGACTTCACCAAGAGAAAAAGATACCCCCGAATGCCAGCAAGTCAAAGTACCTGTATCTGTACTGTATCTCCGAGCGAGGCTCGTTTCGGCAATGGCTTTGGTCATGACATTCAGTCTGAGTTAGGTTTTTATCGACATCGGTCGTTGGTCGGATGCTCAAATTCTCCTCGTTACTATCTCCACAGTGAATTTTCAAGTGAACAAAAAAATTACCTGCAATCAGTTTTTTTTGTGGCTCAAAATAATCTTTTTGACTATTCAAGTCGTCATCCCGAAGAGATTATGAAGTTGAATTGATTAGTAGAAATTGCCGGAACAACTATCATGTGCAAAAGTGATTAACCCATTTTTTGTGCGCCCCGTTGATTATTTTTCTCGCCGGATAAATTGAATACGGAAATCGTGTGTACTGTGCAAGTGTGTTTTTGGTTCTTTTTTTCGAATTGATCTTCACTTTTGACCCTCAACTTTGGATTACAAAAATCTTCTGCAAAACAATTGGACAGATAAATTTATTCTCTAAGAACACGTAAGTTATTGAACATCAATTTGGAATTGACAAACAGTTTTTTTCTTTTAAAGAAAAGTGTCCATCGATTTTGTGTTTGACAAGTTAACGGTTCTAATGCATGAAATTTGGGTTACAAAGGAATTTATGCAAATTTTTTTGATAAAACTAAGATTTCAGCTTTCCTGTTGATTCAATAGAAAAAAAAACTAACTTCTTCTTAACTATGTTTGTCCAAAAGAGTTTAACCAGTCATTGGGTCAGTGTGCTGCAACGGCAGGTGAATGGAATACAAGTTTTCGATGTATCTTTGGGGAAAGGTACATGCATCTGAATTTCTGGAAGTGGGCATTTAAGAGAGAAATGAAAAGACTCTCCAATTTAGGTGTGATTGTTTTTTTTTTAGTTGCAGCAAGAAAAATTCTTTTCTTGGGCAGTGGTCTTCTGGTCTTGTGAGATTTTTTGATTTAATGCCAAGTTAACCCAGTTTCCGGGTCATAAAATATTTTCTTATTTATTGTAGGCCGTTAAAAATTATTGATTATTGTAAAGTCGATCTGTAATACCTAGATGAGGTTCGATAGATGAAGTTTAACTGTTTATGAAAATATTGTCTGCATTAAAAAATTGACTTTATTTTATTAAGACAAATTTTATACCAGATTCTTTGAGTTCGCACCTGGGGCAGTCAACTTTAGTTGAAAAGAAAAATACCGTTTTCCAGCAGACATTGAATTTTCTTCTCTGCTCAACTAGGAAGTAATTTTAATCTTATTTAGTTGTTTTGGCACAAGAACATTTTAATGCATCTATAAAAGCTTGTGTTGCTCTGCCAACAGGATTTAAGAGTTACGAGAAAAAGAAAAGTATTGTCTTCAGCATTAGTTTGGTTAACTTTTAATTGGTTTTATGAATAACTGATTTTTCTGATCTATTCAACAAGTTATTTGCTGTAAGTCTTAATCGTCAAGCTTGTTTTGGTGATCTCGGACCTCGGTTAACAGTTCAAGGTAATCTCTGGCTTACATTTTACTTTCTTATTCACCTTAGGTTGGTGGCTGCGCTTAGTCCTCAATTAAAAAAACCTTTCGGAGCTGGTGTTTTTTTTCTGAATCTTTCTTTTCTTTTGTACTTACAAAATTCCTTATGGTGGCGTTACAGTCCTGGTCGGCTCATTGCCTAATACAACAATCTTCTCCAGGCAGCTCAATCCTTAGCTAGCTGTCTCGACTTTCGCACCCCAAATTGGGTCAGTTCCTATACCACCTGTGTGCTCCACCTGAGTCTCGGTCTTCCTCTTCTGAAGAAGACTACATGACCCATCCATCTGATCTAAGTCGTTGGACCTTAACTTAACTATGGCATGTCACTGAACAGCTCATACAGTTCTTGATTGAATCTTGGTCTCCAATCTCCATTTATACAGACCAAAAATCACTCGAAGAGTTTTTCTCACGAAGCAGCCCAAAGTGTTTTCTTCCGAAATGTCGTCAAGGTCTCTACACCACTATGAAGACAAGGATGATAAGGTTTTTTTCTACAGTGACATCTTAGTTGCTCGTTTGATTTCAGAGCTAGTATCGTTGTCTGAGCTTAAAGCAGATCCTAGATAGACAATACTGTCAATACTTACGTTTGCTCTATAAGACATCGATGAGCATTAACTTGGTCTTGCCCTCGCTAACCGCTTGACCCTAGACCCATCTTCCAGGCCTCCCTCTCAAGACCCAAGAACGCTCCACTGATATCATGCGCATGCCGTATGTCATCCAATTATGTCAATGTCGTTTGCGTATTCTAGTAGCTGGATGACATTTTGAAAGATTGTGCCTCTGGTGTTGACGTTGGAATTTTGCACAATCTTTTCAAGAATGATGTTGAAGAAATCGTATGCCAGCGCATCGCCTTGTCTTAAACCTTTTTGACATCAAATGCAACCGACCATGATGGAACAGCTTGAGTTTTCAATTGCCATCTTACACAGACAGACGAATTCTTTTGGGCTGCTTAAATTATACATTAGTCTGTACAGTTGGTCTCTATGGACGCTGTCATACGTAGTATAGGTATCGATTTGAAGTCCTTGGGTCTTCTGCAAGATCTGCCGCAGGGTGAATACTTGATCGATGGTGGACTTTTTGGGTCTAAGGCCACATTGATAAGGACTGATAAGGGGGATGGAGCATACAATCCTTAGGTTCCAAGCATGCCCGATGCTTTCCTCCGACTTAGTTTGCAGATGATGCTCTCATCCAAATCATCTCCAGTAGACCTAGACGGCCTAGCCACCGAACTGTGGCTAGGCCGTCTAGATCTACTTAGGCGGCTTTGTTCGACTTAAGTTTAGATATAGCTATCTTCACTTCGTCAATGTGGGATGGGTGGAATTTGTGGTCTGTTTCAGCTAAGCATTGCATTTCTTTAGATCTCGCTAAAATCAAGATTCCTCGAAATGCAAAGTTAGGAACATCATTATACTAGTATCCAGCTTGTAGTTTTACAGTTTTTCATCATTATTTTCCTTCATTACTCATTTAATCCATCCCATTTGAACCCAATTATAAAAGTCTTTTAGGTCATCCACATAAAAAAAAACACACCTCCTAAGTACCAACATAAAATTACTTCAAATAGGAAACGATAACAAAAAGCAATTCCTGCTGAGTTCTGACCCATAATAAAATGATAAAATCGTCAAAATTAAAATAAGATTCTTTTTAATTTTTTTAATTCCCCTGGAAGATCGCATCTCTGAAGAAATTCTCATCATTATTAAGCAAAATAAAAGCAGCAGCCAGGTATACCTACTTTATGAATATTTCCATCACGCAACTGTTCCTCCTTCCGAATTACTAATAAGCCAAAGTTGCTATAAAGCCAAGACTTAAGTCGAGTCAAAAGAGTTCTAATGATCCATTCTGTTGCGGGTCTTGTATTGTTTTTACAGCCAACACGAACCATTGATTAGAATATTCCGTGTTCTAAGCTCAATCTCTTTTTCTGAATATAACTGGTCTTTGTTCTTGTTGTGCCTTTGTGCGCATGTGCAACACCCTATAATGACATTTTATGAGTTCACTTCAGTGAAATTGTTAGCTACGAACTAATTACCAGAGACATTCTTCGTGTTCTGATGTGCATTTAACTACAACTCAGTTTCGAAATCATTGGCTTGACAGTTTGTATGAGTTCGAGAACAAAAATGTGTGGTAACAAATTTTTTGTGTCTCTAGAAATGCATACAGTGTTTGCTGATGGGATTCCACAGAATGCACCTGTATTAATAGAAACCTGAAGTCAACATTCACCTAAACAATTAAAATGTCGTGTTTGGGTTCAACAAACTGTCAGATTCGGGGGGTCTAGTCGTGTAGTGTTTATTGTTGGCCCCTTTTTAGGTTTTTATCCTCTCATTTTGCTTAGTATACACGCTTTTGAGTCGTAATGAGAGTAAGACCTCAAAAGGTTGATGTTATTACGACAAATTCAATTTAATAGGTGCAAGAACCTGGAAGAGTAGGTATTATGATGTCAAATGCTGGTTTGGTTTTCAACGTGTTTGCGTAGGTTCTTTTGTTGATTTTTGTTTACTTATTTTCTAAGGTATTAGAACGGAAATGGGTCTTAAGAATTCATTCGGGAATGTGTGATGGGAAAAGAATTTAAATCGAATTAAGTACAGCATTGTTTGCCGAAATAGTTTCTAGTTTTTTTGTTTTTTTTTTTTTTTTTTTGTTTAAAGATTGTTATGAGTGCAAACACCTACATAGGCGTTAACAAATCTTCATCTTTTTTATTCTTTCAAATGAGCTGCTTAAGTATGAAAATATCATGAATTACAAAGAAATTACTTGGTTAAACTCTAGGATAGTTGAAGGAGCGGCTTCTTAAGTAAGAAGTTCATTGATAGATCATTGTTAAGGTCTCAGATGAAAAATTAAGTATTTCTTAACCCGGATCTATTTATTTTTAGAAAAAAATTGGTTTCGATAGTAATCTTCTTCTACGTGCTGTTTGCAGACCAAATAGAAATGTCGATCTTTTGCCGCTCTATAAGCTAATCAAATAATGAAAAGCAAATTCATCAGATACTATCAAATAAGGTGACTTGAACAATAATTGTGTTATTGCCTATGCCCTGCTATTTCACCTGCGTTTATATTTTACAAGTAGCGTAAAATTATTTTCCATAACACATTTTTAATACGTTGACTCTAAAATATGCATTTCTTAAGCTTTTTGTTCACTGAAAAGAAAAATCTGTTACATCAGTCTAGCCCTTTTATGGGTCCTTATTCCTTACATATCAAGATAGGTATAGTGTAGGTATGTGTAATATGTATACAATTTTTAGCCAAATAATTACCAATAATGCATTAATTTCGACCAAATTTTATTACCACGAAAAAGGATATAGTGAGTCAATCTGAAAAGACAGACATACATGATCCGCAATCTAACTTTTTTTTAACTAGTGCATATTTCGTGAATGGTAAGACTAAGCTCATGTCTTATTTGACAGATAATTAGTTTTATCCTTCCGCTGGTGGAATATGGTTGTGTATACGTGTATACGTGCTAGGAAATATTGTGACATTAGTTTGTAAATCATGGTAAGGTTGTATGCTATGCTAAGATTGCGAACTGATTTTGGAAGAAGAGAAGCACCCTCAGCTTTGTATGTTCGTAGAGAAAGTAAATGAAACTGACTTCCTCATCGATAAATCAAAGCGTGAAAAACCAAAAACAGTGCGTATACCCCAGAATATTGCCAGATATGCTACATCAATTCACATAAAGGCCTTAGTATGACGACAAACAAAGTCCAATCGGTTCTGAAGTTGAAGCCAACTGACCATCTAATGCGTTTTCTTTTCACTAAATAGGCCTGCACTTAGATTTTGCCAAAAAAAAATAATCTTTTCAGATAAAGCTCATTTTGATTTTGGCGGGTATGTCAACAAGCAAAATTGTGGCATTTGGGGCATAGAAGACCCGCCCGCAAACTTTGAAAAGCCGATACGCCCAAAATTGTTTGGTGCGGATATTGGTCCACGGCATAATTGATCGTGTAGGCTACTGCATGGCCAGCCGAGGCAGCCATTTGAATTAAATAATTTTCCATTATTAACCGGAAGGATTGTACTTTCATATAAAAAAAAAGAAATTTGAGAAAATATTCAGTAGTATTCTTATAGCATTTAAAAAATACGGACCCTTTATAATGTTAGGGTCATTTTGCAGTTAGCATGGAATCTCATAATTTCTTCCTATAATCAAAAAAGTGCCTCAAGAATCGATTTGGCCCCCTTGTTCTTGTCACCTTATATAAATCAGATTGCATTTTTAATTTGCAACTCATCAAATCCTCACTAAAAGCAATATCAAAATTTGACAATGTTGTAAAGAAAAATTATTACGCAAATTTTAAAAGTTCTGGCACAAGCGTATGTGCATTTATTGTTTTCTTATTGCTGGATGTAGGTGGGAGTCAGATAAACAGACAACTACTTTTTCTGATAGCCGTTGTGAAATTACCATTTAAACTCTATCGTAGAAGAGTCGTATGGTACTATAAGAACTCTAAAGACTGCCCAACATTTTACCGTTTATCCAACTAATATCTTAAATTTCCATTACAAAAACTCCTCCTACATTAGCCGAAAGCAGTTAAAATTCCATCCTTCGAACCGTCCTTCTAGTAAAAACCAGATTCTCATCATAACCGATTGACCGACCGTTGAGAAGTTCAAATTTTGAATTTTCTTGCTTCCTTATAATACTCAATGTTTCATTACATGAAAATTCATACGGGGAAACGAACTTTCGAGGTAAAATCACTAGCGCAAAATTATAGTCCGCTAATGAACAACTTTAGTGTGATACTAGCTTAAAATGACGTTTCAGGCATGACTCAAACGTCATTTTAAGCTAGTATCACACTAAAGTTGTTCATTAGCGGACTATAATTTTGCGCCACTCTTTTTATTTCTTACTTGCCGTGTACCAATTCAGTGTTCTAGAAGTAGGAAAAAAAGAAGACGTGCTTAGTGTATGGCTGACAGCTTCTTAACCAGATACTTTTGGCGAAAATTCGGTCTTTTATTTTGCATGTTTGAAATCCAATTCTTCTGAGTCTAACGGGGACAGAGGGAGCTCTTTCATGAGACACTCCACCGTTCATTCTCCAGTCTAGAGGCCATATATTAGACTTCATATACATTACACATACCGTATTGTTGTAGAACATATGTACGAAACACGTTGATTAAATCACTATAATAATTTTTAAAGGTTGATTATTCATCGAAATTTAGAACTTTTAAACCAAGTTACAGTTGCTTTCTTTTTGATTGGTCCTGGATACCTACGAGGCTACCTTAACTTTGAGTAAAAAGAATCATAGGTCATACCAATTTTAACACAATACAACTGCAAAATCTATTCTTGCTTTGGCTCCGCAATTAAAAACAAATTCAAAATTGCCTTTAATATTGTTACATAACGAAATTCTCCTTCTTAAGAATAGTTAAGCACACATTAGGTCTTTTGCTAGTTTGTGAGGCAAAAACTGTGTCGACTGTTAGTTAAACGATAAGATGTATGCAAGCTAATCACTACGATCTTAACTAACGATCTAACGGTCAATTATTTCTCTAGCTCGATCTCTGATCTTCCTTGACAATCCTGGAAGGTGGATAGCTGGTCACATAACAAGTCTTTGATGGATATGGTTTGACACCATCGTCGAAGTCGAAGCGTTGTTTTTTGCTTCCGCGATGTAGTCGTATTTGTTTTGTAAAAGCAAAACTTTGTAAATCAATGGATTTGGTAGTGGGATCGTCACTTTTTCCAATATGGAAACAGATGTTTTTTCCACCTAATACAAAACTAATAAACCTCCAAAAATATATTTCATCCTTTGGAGGGCATCTTCCCGATAATTTCACTGATGTTCTGGGTATTTGAAATGGAAGGATGGAGTCGGTTCTTGTAGTGGTCGTCCAAAATTGAGAGTTCTATAGATTGGCGATGCTCTTGTTCTAAAAAAAAGTCTTAAAAGTAAGAAGTGACACGATGTCACTCATTCCAGATTTCGTCTAAGGGATACCTGTTATGCTAACAAGACTATTGACAACTCGTCTAATTGAGTTAGTGAACGGTTATTGGCATGCTTACTTTCTCTAAATCCTACCGTTACAAATCCCTCTCGGTTTGTATAATTAACATGACTCTCAAAACATATTCATATTCCAATGACCCAATAAAGTCGATGAAGCAATCCTAGATTGTTTTTCTCCTGTTCTCTTAACGGTGTCGAAACACAATCGCTGAATTGATAATAATGTTTCGAAACACTGTAATGGGCTTAGTTGAATTTACTCCGTTGCTTCATGGTCCTAATTTGAGTCATTACAGCTACATCTATAGCTTAGAAGGTATTTTCGACAGAACCTAATCCAAATGACCTTTGATAGTCCCAATAGATATCGAACACAGTAGTAGAATAGCGTAGCTTACTATCAAAAATTCACTGGACTCAATATTCAAATTATATTTATGAAGATCTTCAATTCTACATGAATTAGATCTGCAAGATTATTTGTTCCTTGCTTTTTTTTGTCTGTCTTCTGAAAGACAGTTCCGTGTCGCAAGCTTAATATCTCAATACTTTGAACAGTGCTTTGGCCAGGTTTCTTTTAAATGGATTGGACTTGTGAACATGGTGCTTATATAGGTAAGGCAAGGAACATACATTCTTCCTTCCATAGGTAAAGAGAAGAGTTACGCAGGTTTAGTACCCGGGGCCGACGGGTATGTTTTTAACTTTAAAATGTCTCCTTGAACCCCTTTACTCAGAGGACATGATATTTTGATTTTATAGAATAATCTCATCCCAAAACGATTTTTAAAGACAGTGGCGCCAAATTTTAGTCCGCTAATGAATAATTTGTGTGTGATACTAGCTTAAAATAACGTTTCTGTCATAACACAAACCAGTGGTGTACCTATTATCCTTAAGGAAAACTAGGCATGTGCCTAGGGGCGCTGGCAACAAAGGGCCGCGCTGTTACAGCGAGTTCATACATATGTGGTTGTTAAAAAAGCAAACTTATGAACTCGAACCTCAGTTCTAACTTATGTTGAAATCAAAATCGTTGCGGAGCAATTCCACTTAGGTACAGTGTCAACTCGGTTCGCCAACCGGTAATCGATTTAGCTTCGTTGTAATTTTTTAACTGTTTTGGAATTTTGATTTTACTCATAGTAAGGCTTAACGCAATGGTCGAATTTCATCAGCGGATAGAAACAATTTGGACGGATTAAAAACCTAATTTTTCTGCTCCTTAAATACAGAGTGTCCGCCGCGAAGGTATACTACTTTGTTTGTTTATAATTTTTGATTAAATAAGAGAATGGATCTTATATTGATAAATGTTTTATTGAATGTCGGCAATTATGAATCTAATACAATACCGCTTTGTTATTCTCACAAATGCGACACCTTTTGAGCACATTTTTCAATACATTATGATATATTTTACTCGCTTTTTCATTAATTTTATAACGAATATTTTTTTTGAGTCGCTCGAGCGTTTCTGGTTCGTTTGCATAAACCTTGCTTTCCAAATTTTCCCAAAAAAGGAATTTCGGAGCAGTCGTATTAGACGACCGTTACCGTGGAGGCCAGTCAACATCACAATTTCTTGAAATAACTTGTTGTGGGAACAGCAGCATTTCCATTGTAATGCTATCTGTATGCGATGTGGCACCGTCTTGTTGATACCACATGTTAATTAAGCCCAAATAATGCAGTTGTGGCGTTAAAAAGTTTTCAATAATATTACGGTATCGCTCCAAATTCACAGTTACCGAGACGCCGTTTTCTTTTTCAAAGAAATAAGGGCCAATGATTCCTCCTGACCAAATTGCACACAAGACTGTAATTTTTAATGCATGCAAATGTGAATGTTGAATAACTTGGGGGTTTACCATTGCCCAGAACCGACTATTTTGTTTATTCACATGTCCATTCAAATGGAAATGTTCCTCGTCATTCATTATGACAGTAATTTTCACAGTAATCAATGACTGATTTTGATAAAATATTTTAACGATTAAAACACATTGGCTTATCGAATATTTTTCCTCATAAATTTGCCACGTGTCTACTTCACGACTGCCAAAAATATGAACTGTCAAGAGCAATGTTTACCAGAATGGCAGCAAAACAAAGTAGTATTGGTTTCTTCCCGGCGGACACCCAGGGAATGCGATTTGGCGAACTGAGTTGCAACTCGGTTTGCATAAAAATCAACTCGAGTTTGCAAAATTTAAATTAAGCTTTGTAAGCTTTTTTTTTCATGGCCCACATTTCAACGCGTTTTACAACGGTTTCGGTCAACCTATACTACGAGTTATTCGAAATAAAGGGGCGCCGGGCGATGAGATGCTTGCGTATGGCGCCCTCAACGTTTAATCCGCCATTGACACAAACGTTACTATCACACTAAAGTTGTTCATTAGCGGACTTCAATTTAGCACCAGTAAATTCAATCGAATTATGAATCGGGTCTCATACTGTAACTACTTCATGTCTTAATACATTTGCCTGCAAATCAAATTGAAGAAAACGGTGTAAAGTTAATGAAAACAGAAACATGTCGGAAAACAATTATTTTGAAAACAAACTTCAATACCCACTTCCAAATAAGTTCATTAAAAATGTAAACTTCCTCTTTTACCTTTGCTTCGGTATTACTATTATTTTTTGAGTTTGTATTTAAATTCCAATTTCATTGAAAAGTCGCTATCTTATATCCTCTACCTATTTACTGCTAATCTTATCTCTTAAGCCCTAACAAAATACATAATTAAGTCAATCAAATTCATGCATACTCAGTTCACACCACAAGACAAAAGGCATTTCATTTTAAACTTTCGTTTAATTAATTTATGACTTTCATATCAACCTCCAAGACTTTAAAACAATTATAGCGTCAAGATATAAGAAATTGCTCTGGAAATTCAGCCCCGCAGTCAACACCCATTACTTGTCATTTTGTAGACAACGTGATGTTCTCACAATTAACATTTTTAAGCTGGCTTATGCGTTTAACGCTTCTGGTTTAATTATTACTCAAATTACGTTGACGAAAAATGTATTCGTATCAACTTCCTTATCCGTCTGGCAGTGGTACACTCCCACGATGTTTGAGACCACAACTCTTCCGACAAGAGCTTCAGAATCCCACACTCCTTACCAAGAATGATAAGTTATTTTCACACTGAGTGACTTTGGTGAAAGCATTTGCATTCTTTGTGATGATTTTATTTTGATTCATATGCAAAAAGTTGAAAGTGACATTTTTCTCAAGATGTCGAAATATTCGCAATCCTTATTAAATCAAATTTGTATTCATTTATATTTGCAGTTGAAAACTAAGATGATCTTCTTTAAGCCAAAACTTGTGAATTGAATCTCGATTAGAGAGAAAAACAAATGGCTGACAGTAGAGAGCGAATACGAGGACCTTCAAGAGATGGAAGAGAATTTCTCACAAGTCCAAGGCATGTACTTCGGCGATTAATGTTACTGTCGGAAGGTAGACAGTACCGGGAAGCTGCTGGAGTTGTAGGTCGATTGGGACCATCTGTCTTACGATCGGTTATCAGCGAACTTCCAATTGATTTATTGCTGGAGGCGTTGCCACATAGTGCTTATCTCTTGGAATCATTTTTTTCGAGGTATGTCATATGATTTTTGCACACGAATTAAATTCTATTTTGTTCCGTGTCACTTTGTTTCTTTTTTTCCAGATTACTCACCGTAAACCCATCCCCCAAACCCGATGTGCCAGTCGAGGCAGTCACATGGCAGCTTGTGCGACTCTTCTCCAACCCACACGAATCAGGTCTACGTCAGCGCTGCTCCAAACTCCTGCAATCAATCGGCCAATTTGAACCATCTATCCGCCAGAATATCCGTGAACGTCGAAACTCCTTCGACAAGGCCGTCCAAGGCCTTGGAATTCACGGCCTCACCGCCGATCACACCGGCCAACTAATTTCCCTGCACAACGCTCTCAAGACTGAACTCCAACGTCACATTGACACCTACAAGGCGGCCATACACAAACTAGACGAATTAAGTATTGTCACCGTCAATCAACATCCAGCCCATTCCTCCCATCAACGTCTGCTAGCCATCAATTATGGTGACATCCAACAGCGACTCATCGACAACAAGACCCTGCTAACGACACTCGACAAGCCAGCCCTCAAGCAATTGGCAGTTCTTGTGGAGAATCTCGGTCAAAGGGTACAGAACGACAAAGAGGTGCTACAGTGTGTCAGTTTGATCAAACGAATCGATCCTCAATCCAGCATAGAGAAACGACCGGCCGCAGGCCTTTTGATGAATTTCACTCGTGGCTGTGAGGCTGTGCTCAGTCTCATGGGACCAGAATCTGCTCCGCCAAGCCCAACAGCGGGCAGCAACTTTAGTGACGGTTATCATTCAGATGATTCTGCTGCTGCCGTCGATGAGATGAGGTCAGTGGGTGTTTCTGTCTTTTGAGCAAACAATTTTGACATCAATTATTCAAATTGGCACCTTTGGAGTTACGGAACGTTTGACCCTTTAACGGATGAGTTGCCAATTTGAATGGCATTCGAGAGTAAAATGACTAAATTTTTTGTTTTTTTGACTTTTTTCTCATCCACAGCGAAATTGTATCTCAGTATCGGTATTTGTATGAAGAAAATAGAACAGAAACGCTTGAGGTGCTCGATGGTTTGCCGCAACTGAAGCACGTGCATAGCTTGAAAGCGAAACTACTTTTTTCAATAATTGTGGTGAGTTTAAGTATTTTATTGCGAATTGTAGAAATAATTGTGTAGTTTACAGGGGCATTGTTTTTATTTTTGCACCGATCTTTACGAAGAGAAAAAATGTCGGTTGGTATTTTTTATTGGAGAAATTCATAATTGCTTATTAAGGCGGAGACAAAGGTTGGGAACAAGTTGAAAAGTGTTTAGGAATTGACGCACTTTCTCAATGCAGTCGGTTCGTCCGTTGACTTGTTGTTGATTTCGAGGAAGGCAACTTTTCATTTTCTCTATATCAAATACAAAAGAGATGTTTAGGTACAAATGGCGTTCCAGTAATCAGGAATAATTGTGCACAGTTCGTTTGGTAATCATTGAAGATTTGGCAAGGTTTGACCTTAAGATTTGAAAGGGTACAAGTTCTGTAGTTCTTTATGTAAATAATTTCTCTGAGCATCATATCGTTCTATGGAGTGAAATCTTTGTCAGCTACGTGCTTATCAAAGAAGCCCGAATACAATTTATCATCTCTTGGAAAAGGCTTTATAGTCCTTTCACTTACTTCAGTTTCAATTTCAATATCATCTGTGCTAATTTAAATAGAGTTCCAAGCATTATAATTTTCACTCTCTTTTTTGAATAAATTTAACAACATCAATCCACTCTCAATTTTCTCCTCACCAGCATCTTGCCGTTGTCGTCGTTTCGTCTCCTGTTTGATGCAAAACAATCAAATAATAACCGGCTATTATAATTACCTATATTAATTGACAAACAAGTTCCATTACGTGGTCGAATATAATTTGAAGTCTCGTAGATGCCGCAGGGTCCATCGCATTGCCGCCACTAGGTGTTTGAAACAAAGTGGGTATTAAATCAACTACGCCATTCTGCAAAATAAAATGATAATCATTGATCGTTGTCGGAAGCTTAAGCTGAATCTGATGAAGATAAGAAAGTAGTTTTTGCCAGAATAAGATTCTTCGTACTTTCAATTTCGATACGAAGTCGGATGCCACACCTTGTCTTGTCCCATTTTATTGATCAAGGCACTGAAAATTCAAGATACTACATTTAACACCTACTTACAAGAAAAAACCGAAAGTTTTTATGTACCTGTTTGCTTATTCATTTGAATTCTCAAATTGATTTGAATAATTTCTTCTAAATTAATGTGACACAGTTGGATCCGATGATGTTTCAAATTAGAGACAGTGTTTACCTTTGCAAAAGGCCGAATTACCCTTGACCAAATCTTTTCACTTACATGAAGAATTAATGTTTTCGATGTGTTGATAAAAAGAAAATACCTTCTAGGTACCTACATTTCAGTCTCGGTCAAAATTAAGCCTGTGTCGTTCGCGATTGATTCATTCGTTTTCGGTCTCGGTCAAAACCAAGAGTAGAGTTAAGGAATGTTCACGAACAACTGTAGAATTTCAAAATGAGTTTTCGAATTTAAAATAGCAAGTTCTTGAAAAGTTTTCAAAGGAAGAATTGCATGTAATTGTAGGTGCATTGCTTTTCAAATGGAAAACTGGTAAATTTCAGAATGGGTTTTCGCATGGAAAATAGAAAGTTCTTGATGAAAAACTAGGAAGCTTCATTGGTTTTCATAGAGAAAAATTATTAATTTTGGATTGGGAATTCGATAAATTCAGCGAGAGCACGAAGATAATAATATTAATTCTAAGGTTGCTCTTAAAGGTGGCGCAGACGAAAGGGTCACAGGGTCGGCTAGTAATTTATATAGGTAGGTGTATAAACTTTTTTAGAGGAAGGAAAAGAACTGAAATACCTTAAATATTTTTGAAATTTTAACGTAAAGTGTATCCCTGTGACAAGAGTTAATAGTTTTGGATGGGTCAGCGTGAGATAATGTGTGGCCTCACGCATTGAATGTCTGAATGCAAACGGAAAGTTATTGATTGATATGATCGAAGATTTTGGCTTTTTTGTTTTAAATGGTGTATCTTATGCAATGCCCGTGGCTAAGTGGTTAGGTGCGTTGGCTGCTAAACAGAACGTCTTGGGTTCGAGTCCTACTCGTGCCCATAGTTTTTATTTCATCTTTCACGGGAACTACCTCTTATTGCGAAGAACTGTCAAAACTTCCAAGAGTATAAATCTGTTATGAAAAAGTGCTTCTCAACTTTGCCGTTCGGAATCGGCGTTAAATTGTAGATCCCCTCAATTCTTCATACGCACCTGGAGAATTGTTGATGAGAATAAGCCACTTAGGCCTTGACTCTTCAAGAGCTGTCGCGCCACTCTATATTTATTTATTTTTATGCAGATTCTAGTGGCAACTTCACATTGATACCAACCTAAAGCACTATTCACATGAGCACGAACGACGACCAACGAATGAACGAAAATTCGTCGATTTTGACATTTCTTTCACATGAGAGTTTTTAATTCGTCGCGAATGAACAACCAAAACACAAGGCAAGAATGATTTTTGAGGTTATACGCGCGTAACATATGCAAGTGCATCGACCAACCAACCAACAATAGCAACATCAGCAATAACAACATACAACAAACAACTGATGACAACACCTACACAAATAGGTCAGGTAATCGAACCAACAATAGCAGATCGGAAGAGCGT
>CAKKXW010000003.1:40263125-40289056 GCA_920937365.1 Sphaerophoria rueppellii | reverse complement strand
TAACAATTGAACCATTTGTGATTTGAAAAGTATACATTTTATTTTTGCTAAACCTTCTACCCTAAAAGCTCTTGCATTTAGAGAAAAAATTAGGAAAATCGGTCAACCAGTGTGCCCGGTTAGTGAACGAACACAAAAATTAGGCTGTTCTTTTATATATATAGATATTCGCGCGATTTTTTTTATTTTCGCACCCCAAATTGTTTTTCTGTTTGGCAAAAACCATTTATTTCTCTTGCACAATTTTCCACTATCGTCTTTTTTTGAATGAGGAAAATTTAAAATATATTTCACAAAATATTCAAACGAAACTAGGTCTTTAATCATATATTATTGTGGTAGGAAATGTTTCATTTTTTAACATTTGCACGATTTGTGATTTGAAAAGTATGCATATTGTTTATCCTAAGCCTTTTACATTATTCCTTTTTACTTACAAGAAAAAAAAAATTAAGAAAATCGGTCAAGCGGTTTGGCTGATTAGCAAACGTACAGAAAAAAAAGATGTTCATTTATATAGATTTAAAGAATGAGGTACTCTTAAAAACTCATGACCAACTTCCAATACTAAGCGGATTTTTCAATGCAAACATTAAAACAGCAGATCGTCAAGGACCCCACGAAACTTTCTTTCTACCCACCACTGAAAATAAATTTGTCATTGATCTTGATGCGAAGGTAAGCTTCAAAACATGATAAACTCTTATGAACATAAGTGAAATTAATTCCACCGCTTTTTTACTTTTGGGGGCTGACTTTTTCAAGCGTTGTTCGCACACAAGAGAACTTGGCTCTTTTTTTTTATTTCATGATTTTTTCTGATTTAAATTTTCTCAAAAAACTATCCCTAAGAATTTTTAATCTTTTGAACACTTCCTCACTAATTAAACCATAACTAGGTTGAGAACATTGAGTTGGGGCTTTCAAAACCAGTAACAAGAATTCCAATGAAAACTGCAATTTGAAGCAAGAAAGTTGGACGAGTATAGCCACAGTTATTTAAAATTATCCAAAATCATTAGTTCTGTAATTGCCGATTAACGATGCAAGCTTGTTATACAAAATTAGTTAGAGAAATGTTACAAACGTAAGAAGGGAATCATACAAATAGTATTAAAAAAAAAGAATACCAAATAACATTTTAATGTGCAGACAATTAAAAGAAGAACCAACCCAAAATATTACTCTAAATTGATCCATCAATTGTGTATGTGCTGTGCATGCATATCAAAACCAACCTCACTTTCATTTTTCTTAAATCATCAAAGATCCAGATTGATGCCTCAAACTTTCTATTTCAATATGAATTTTCTTACAATTCTCATTAATGCCAAATCTCTATCAACAGCTTTCGTTCCGAGCATGTCATGGGATGCGTGAACGCAAAGTAATCGAAGTACGCCGGACTCTTAATTGTCCATTAGACAACATGAATGAGATTTCGTTGGCATTGGATCGATCAGTGCGTGCACATCTCCACATAACAGCCGATACCTTCCCAATGGGAGATATTGAACGACAGGTGTCTAATCAGGTGAGTCTGCAGAAAACATTTTATAAACTCACATTCGTAATCTAATAAATATACTTCTTGAAGGTTCTGTCGACTTTGCATGAATACCCATGTTTGGAAACTTGCTTGCCTCTAACAAAATTTATTAGCGACTGTGTGCGACAGGCTTGGAAGATGGTCAATCAGAAGTGCCCATATTATCTCGATAGTGACTTTAATTTGGGTAAGTTGAAAGGTTTTTTGGAAGTTCTCAAATTCAAGCTTAAATTGGATTTTAGGTTTCTTGCGCCCAGAAAAACATGAGCGTCATCAACACTCCGATCGCCGTTCGGACCTAATCAAGGCTTTCCTCTGGCCAGCACTGATGCAAAACAACCAATGTGTATTCAAAGCAATTGTAGAAACTTAAAAGTAGTTTTTTTTCTTCTTAAATCGTAATTTTATATTTTTTGCATTTAAGTTAAACAAAAATGTATTATCAAACAATTTTGTACAAAATAATTTTAAAACTTATTTTACATTTTAGTGAAAGAAAACATTTTCTATATAAACATTTTTAAAATTAAGTAAAATATTTGTTTCTATTTTTAGAATTTCCGCCTCCTATGAAATTGGCTTAAGCTTAAGACTTATGCTAATTTTTTTGTTTGTACATAAAAGTGGATTGAGTCTATAATAATCGATAATATCACTTGGAGTGTTGAATAATTTCTCGCAGGGTTTTTCTTGGCCGATGCCGTACATTTCGGTGCCGAGAATTTTTCGAATGTACAAATGGAAGTAGTTTTGTTGGGCATAAACTGTGACTACGTATTTGATTGAGATATCCTGAAATAGAACTGTTGCATATTAATAAGATGAAGAGAGTATGTGAAAATATGTACTTGTTCTTTGTAGGGACGAACGAGGCAAGCTCCATCTTCGTGACAAGAAAGTTTTTCTTCAGCTGTCTTACGATCGACCGTGCGGTAGAACGGTTCGGTTTCTATTTTCCTAGTGGGTATAACATAGTACTCTAGATCAATGTCACCTGTGGAAATAAATAAAACGTTAGGAGAAGTTTAAGAATTTTGAAGGGAATTCTAGTTCTGAATGCTGTAACAATGCATTAGGAAAGCGTAGCGAATTTGCGTTAAATCAAATCTATTGAAATACTACGGTTTAATTTTCCTGTTAGTTTGATATTAGTACTGAATAATTAACAATAGCATTGACTAATAAGAACACGACAATGTTAATAGAATTTAACCAGTCAAAGAAAATTCAAAACTAACTCAAAGGGCGAAACGAAGCTCATGGAAAAACTTCTGCAGTAGCATTGAATGTACAAACCATTCAGCGAGACTAAGGAAAATACTCTCCAAAGTAAGCACACCCATAGGCTTCTTTCAGTTAGCACAATAATCAATGGACAGATTTCTGTCAAGAAAGCCTAAAACTCCTGGTCCAAACACACTTCCCAGGATGTAACGCAGGCTTAGATAACGAGTCAACAAACAACTTATACTCGGTACTTGAAATTCTCAGGGAAATTATAACGAAAGAAAAATTAATATGGGCTATTAACTCATTCTCTCCTTACATATATCACGGCCTTGACGGCATCTTCCCCTTGATGCTGCAAAAAAGCAGTGAAATCATCACTCCACTTCCGAAGGCTTGGCGTGCAGCCAAAGTCGTCTTCATACCAAAAGCTGGCAAGTCCAGTCACACAGAACCAAAAGAACGTCTTTTGCACTCAAAACACTTGAGAGATTAATCGATATGCATATCCGTAGCAACTTAAAGCCGGAATCCATATCACCATTTCAGCACGCCTATACAAAAGGCAAAAGTGTAGAAACAGCCCCAAACTGCGCAGTTAGAACAATAGAGAAGTCGCTTGCGGTAAAAGAATATGCCCTGGCTTGTTTTCTTGATATCGAAGGAGCATTTAACAATGTCCATAACAGTGTCATAGAAAAAGCACTCACTGACATTAAAATAGAACCTACACTTATAAAATGGATCACGTGTATGTTGAAAAGCAGACAAATCCATTGTGAACTAGGAAACTCTGATATTAAGATGTTCACATCTAGAGGGACTCCACAAGGTGGAATCCTCTCACCTCTTCTCTGGACTTTGGTGATGAATGAAATTCTCATCAAACTCAAGAATAGTGGTGTCAGAGTTATAGTTATAGCATATGCCGACGACTTAGCGCTTCTGGCAACGGGTAAATACCTGACCACTGTAAGCGAACAATTAGAAGGCGCATTAACTATGGTCAGTAACTGGACCAAGAAATGCGGTCTCAAGGTTAACCCCCTGAAAACGGAATTGGTACTTTTCACCAACAGAAGGAAAATACCTTCTTTTGAAATACCAAAAATTGATAACACCCCACTTATAATTTCAGAAAAAGCAAAATATCTTGGAGTTATCTTGGAGAAGAAACTCAACTGGGGTTTAAACATACAAACAAGAAAGATATAAGAAAGCCATGATTGCACTCTACTAGTGTAATAGGATTCTGGGAAGAAATTGGGGGCCAAATCCTAAGATAATCATGTGGATGTACACAGCCATTTTTAGACCCATTCTAACAATTGGTTTGGTGGCAAGCTCTGGAGAAATCCACGAACTTAAAAACCCTTACCAAAGTACAAAGAATGGCATGCATTAGCACTACGGGGGTGATGAGGACTACGCCAACTGCGGGCCTCGAAGCGATCCTAAATCTCACGCCCATAGACTTATTCGTACAAGAATCAGCAGCAAACAGCGCTCTTCGACTTAGTCAGACCAATATTTGGAGATCTAATCAACACGGCCATACCACGATTCTTACAAAATACGTTGGCAACAATGTTTGTACGGATTACATGATGCCTTATTCAGACTTCAATAAAAATTTTACTACCAGCTTCCCCAATAGAGAAGATTGGAAAAACAGTGTACCCTACACTAATGAATCGAATTTTACCATATTTATTGTTGGTTCGAAAATGATTACTGGAGTAGGGGCAGGTTTCTACTCAGAAAATCTTAGCCTTGCCAGTTCATTCAGACTTCCCGACCATAGCAGTGTCTTCCAAGCTAAGATCTTGGCAGTGAAAAACGCTGCTAATCAAATATCCATGATGGCGATATCACACGCTGATATCACCTTTTTCAAGCAGCAATAAAAGTGGTCTTTGCCACGCAAATCAAGTCAAAGCTTGTTTCTTGCTGTCACGAAGAGCTAAGGGTTCTTGGTATGCAGCACAACGTATGACTCTGCTGGGTTCACGGTCACAGTGGTGTGCCAGGAAACGAAAAAGCGGATGAGCTTGCAAGATAAGGCTCGGTACTTGATCCCTCTCTCATAGACCATAACGTCAGAATCCCTCAATGCGAATTAAAAAGAAATATCAGTAAAAATATCATTCAAAAAGCAAATGATAGATGGAACCTATTAGAAACCTGCAGTAACACCAGGAAACTCTAGCCTTATTATGACAAGAAAAAATCCGATGAGATTTTACTTCTCAAAAAACCGTCCCTAAGATCCCTCGTGTGATAACGGAACATAATCTACTCGGCTACCACAAAAAGAAGATGGGGCTTAGTACAGATGGCATATATAGAGGCTGAGGCGATAAAGAGGAGCACGAAAACACAGCTCACTTCCTATGCCACTGTCCAGCACTCTGCGTACTAGATTAAAATTTTTATTGAACTATTTCCTTAATGAACTAGAAGAATTAGCTGAACTCCCAGGCAATCGCCTACTGAACTTTGTCAAGTTCACCAAATGGCTCGACCAACAATTCATAGGTTAAATCACTTTTTCAGGAGTTACAATACTTCAGGGTATCACAAAGGATCTATATTGATCTAAGTGTGATGGTAACAAAATCAACCGTCAGCCCATATAACTTAACCTAACCTAATAGAATTTAACATTTTAAGCATACAATTGTTAAGCTTTAGCTATGCTACGTCAATGTCTTTGGGTTGCCGAACCCATTCGCATCTTTGGTCCAAGTCCAGGGAAGAGAACTATTGAAAAACTGTGTATAAGTAGGTATATGTATAATAATTATTTTGTTTTTAAAATTTTAATACAAGAAAATTCTTTCTCTTAAGTTTTCTCATTCGAAATGGTTGGGGCGCGGCCGGCGGCGAATGATAGAATCCATCAATCCGTCACCATCAACATATTTGCCGCATGGAACCGTTCCATAAAATACATTGTATACTTTTACCGTTTCATTTGCTTGCTGTGAAAATTTACCACAAAACTAGTAAACATGCAATAAAATAGTTAAATGTCGTTTTCCATTGTTATTTTTTTGACGTTGGAGGTAGATAATCCAATGACCAATGGGTTAAAATTCATGTCGAATTTTTGCTTTTGTATATGCGTTATTTTCCCTTAACTTATTTAAGCATTCAACAAAGGACTGAAAATAAGAATATTGAAAATAAAAAATTGATTTGACGTATCTTGTGACATTTTGTTTATTTGATGTACCTATGTGTAATTCTTCGGATGATTCTGTTTTCAAAACGGAAGAGTTCCGCTCTTCTCAGAAGCATTTCGTCTGTTAAAGTTGGTCCAATGGAACGGTTTCAGAACACTTCTGGACTCTTTCGAATGCTTCTGGACGTCCAATGGAAAATGACAAAAGTCATCAAAATTGTGTCAAAACGATTTTTTGCCAAAAATTTTAAACATCCATTGCTTTTCCTTGCTGGTATGAAGGACACATTGAATAAAATGCTCCTTAATTTTAGTTGTCAACGAATAAATGGACGAAAAAAGTAAAAAGTTGAAAAACTCTATCCGTCGCCTCGGTCACGTACTTTGGGGTGGATTATGGGATTCGTGGCGGATCGTTTTCAATGCGACCTTTCAAATTCGACTCGCTTCGTTTTTCCATATTAACGAATTCGCGGCGGAGCGAAAAAAATTCTTCCAATATTCCAGTGACATTTTTGGTTAATAATAATAAACACTCTTTCGCCTGTGAATCCACCAGTAAAAAGCTATCGGATTTCAACTCGCCAGCAAACATTATGGCATTTCAAATTCGCCTTCGAATTCGTTAATAATTGGTCGAATTCAAAACGAAGAAGGCGAAAGCGAAAGCAACAATTGAAAAATGACAAAACTCTCTATCTTGATTCGCCGCGAATCCCATAACCAGGCCCCTGCTTATAGGACGCGTTCCATTAGAACATTTGTGTATTCTATTGAGATGTCAATTGAAAACGTCATCGTTGATGGGTTGACTTATCTCTAAGGCTAAACACAAACCGAAGCGGACAAAACGTTTGTTCGCTCTTCCCCGGACACAGGTCCATTGCTCTTATGAGGCAACACACACAGAGACAGACACGACACGATAAAAAGTCGTGTCCGCTCATCAGTTGCAGTAAATACATGGGGTTGTATAGGAGCAAACCACACCAAAGAAGACAAACAGTCCCGGACAAAATGTCGACGCCTAAAAGTACACACCGTCTTATGAAGAACCACAGACCAAAGTGAACAAGACAAACAAATAGATTTCGACAAACGGACATGTCGGTTACTCATACTTGGATTTGTATTTTATTGCGGTATTTCTTGTTGCATTTTGCGCAATTTGGTGTGGATGTTGTTGTAAGGGTGAAAAGAATTTAGGCTAAAAACAAACCGAAGCGGACTAAACGTTTGTTCGCTCTTCCCCGGACACAGGTCCATTGCTCTTATGAGGCAACTCACACAGAAACAGACACGACACGATAAAAAGTCTTGTCCGCTCGTCAGTTGCAGTAAATACATGAGGTTGTATAGGAGCAAACCACACCAAAGAAAACAAACAGTCCCGGACAAAATGTCGACGCCTAAAAGAACACACCGTCTTATGAAGAACCACAGACCAAATTGAACAAGACAAACAAATAGATTTCGACAAACGGACATATCGGTTGCTCATACTTGGATTTGTATTTTATTGCGATATTTCTTGTTGTATTTTGTGCAATTTGGTGTGGTAATGGTAAAAAGAATTAAGAAAAAGAAGAATTAAGAAAAAAGTAGAGATTTCCTATGTGTGGATGTTTGTGGTTTCAAAGAAGTGTGCATGAAAACTCGACTAATTTTTTCGTATGTATGCATGTAAATTGTATATACACATGTAATTCCAAAATGTGTCAGCAGAGTATTCCTAGTAGGGACGCTCTCCACGTGGTTCATTTTTGTTTACATTTTTGGATCCTGTTAGGTCTCACGTCTCACGTACACGAGAAATAGACGGCAATGTATACTGTATATTATACACATGAAATTCCAACAGTTTGTCTGATTCCCGATAAATGTGTTTGTGCCATTCATCGAGGAATGAAGAAGAAAAATAAAATCAAGGGAAAACGCAACCTATTTTTTTTTCAATTTTTGTCTTCTTTGTTTGTCCGCTGGCAAAACACACCGAATGCGATAAGGACAAAATATTTTGTCTTTGTCGTCTTCGGTGTGGGATGAAGTACGACACGATTTTTTGTCTTGCGACAAGCAATCTGTTTGTCCGCTTCGGTTTGTGGTTAGCCTTAGAAAAAGAAGAATCAAGAAAAAAGAAGAGATTTATTTTGTGTGCATGTTTGTGGTTTCAAGGAAGTGTGCATGAAAACTCGACTAAATTTCTTCGTATAAATGTATGTAAATTGTATATACGCATGTAATTCCAAAATGTGTCTGCAGATTATACCTAGTAGGGACGCTCTCCACGTGGTTCATTTTTGTTTACATTTTTGGATCCTGTTAGGTCTCACGTACACGAGAAATAGGCGGCAATGTATGTATACTGTATATTATACACATGAAATTCCAACAGTTTGTATGTTTCTCGATAAATGTGTTTGTGCCATTCATTGAGGAATAAAGAAGCAAAATAAAATCAAGGGAAAACGCAACCTATTTTTTTTTTTTTCAATTTTTGTCTTCTTTGTTTGTCCGCTGGCAAAACACACCGAATGCGACAAGGACAAAATATTTTGTCTTTGTCGTCCTCGGTGTGGGGTGAATTACGACACGATTTTTTGTCTTGCGACTAGCAAACAGTTTGTCCGCTTCGGTTTGTGGTTAGCCTAAATCTTTGCTTCGTTGTGATAGGTTGTTAATTTACTTAAAATAAATTATTCATTCATTATAGTCTAAATATAACTGACTATAAAAAGTTATTGGCGAATGAAAAAGAGTCATTTTGTGAAGTTCAACAATTTAATGGATGTTTCTTTGAGGATTGTAGCTTTTGGGCACAATGATTATTAAATTTACATTTGAGAAAAAGACAGAGCAAAGGATATATGGAAAAGCCTTCAAGCATCGTTTGCGAGTGTAGTGTCCGTGGCTCAGTTGTTAGGTGCATTGGCTGTTAAGCAGAACGTCGTGGGTTCGAGCCCTACTGATGTCCATAGTAATCTGTTTCATCTTTCACGGGCACTGCCCTTGGGGGGAACTGACAAAACTTCCAAGAGTATCATTCTGTCATGAAAAAGTGCTTCTCAACTTTGCCGTTCGGAATCGGCATTAAATTGTAGGCCCCCTCAATGATTCATACACACCCAGGTATTGTTGATGAGAGTAAGCCACTTAGGCTTTGGCTTTTCAAGAGCTGTTGCGCCACTCTATTCATTTATTTATTGTTTGCGAGAAAGTCTCTGGTAAATCTGCAGTTGCTGAAACTTAAGATGGAGAACAACGATTCTGTTTTCAATCATATAATTATTTTTGAAAATTTGGCAAGGCAGTTGAATATGGCTGGTCACAAAAATAATTTCTCCTCTCCTTGTGACTTGTGAGGTATCGGTGCGGTTCAACAGAATCGGGCTGTTAATCTAATCCTTTCAAATGTTTTATTCGAACAAATAAGAAGAATAAAAGAGTTTTTGATCACCAATTTGTTTCAATTGTTAACTTTGTTTATGTTTTAATGATTTTCTTATTTCTGATCGTCGGGTTCACAAAAACAACTTGAAGGCCTTTACATAAGTTTTAAAATCAGATTTTAACATGTGTGCATGTATTCTTGTTTTCAAAGCTCATGGATAATGTATGAAACGTAATGGTAACGATTTAATGATTTAGTTTGCTTCCGACCGGATATTGTTTTATTTTTTCTGAATATAAGCACTGAGCTTGAATTGAAATGCTAATCTGATGTTATTTTCGAAGTCAACTGAATGAATAAGATATTGTCAGACATGAAATAACATACCTTACCTATGTTTTATGTATTAAAACATTTATCTCTTATTCGTATGTATTTTATTGGAGTTTGAGTTAATGTTATCATTGATAACTGTAAAAGAATGTCAATTGAAAAATCATTGATCATTGATGATCAGTATCATTAAAGTTACTATTAATCCATGACATTTAAAACTGAGTTGCAAAATTCGTAGAAATTACCCGTTTAAAGGATATTTGCTTAAGGTTCCTCAAAAACCGTTTGTTCTAGAGACTATCGAAGCAAGTCGTGAGGAATTGTTTTTGGTGTCTAAAAGTTTTTAAGGGAAATCGTCTTTACATTAACAGAGAAGTAGAAACGTTGACAAATCTATTTTCTTAACAAAAAATCGTACTTACAATTAAAAAAAATGTATAGCACACATACGCCGTAGTGTATGAAGAGTACAAAGGATTACATTTATAATTTACTCAAAAATACATTTATATTGCACCTGCCAAACGATCAAGGTAGATGCGAAGTGTCTGGCTTCCCTCCATTTAGCAAATATTTTGGATTTTGGTTGAGGTGGAGTTGAAATATAAAAATGAGGTACAAATTTTTAATAAATCAAATACATACCTGCAGGCGGTAACAGTATTGTTTATAAGTATAAGTAATGGGTAATGAGAATGACTAATGAGTTGTCTCAGGGATCAGTTGATTCTGATACAAGCGTTTTCAGTAAAGAATTCAATTCCCGTTCCAAAAATATTAAAAACTAATCCCTATGCTACTTTCAGTTTGCAATAAATTGTTCAGTCTGTAAATTTTAATTTTTTGTAACGCTTGCCCCTTGATAATTTTAAAAGCATTTGAATGAGCTAAACAACTTTTTTTGTGATCTTCCAAGTTTCTCGTATAAGGAAACTATTGCTTGCTCTTGTCCTTACATTTTTCAAACGGATTTATAATACCGTCCAAATTAAAAGAATGTGCTTGCAACGAGGAGTCAATATTTGAAACCTTATGATTTTTCACCGGGTTCGGAACAATGTCATGTGACATCTGCATTTGTCATTTCACAGATACATAGACATGCAACCATCGGAAGCAAAAACATGTGTTTGCATGGTCGTTTGGTATCTGAAATTGAAGAGGTATGTGTACCAATTCTGGTCTACCAAAAAACAAAAAACACTTCAGAGCTGTATGTTCTGATTCTTGAGACAATTATTATGTATTTACAAGCCATTACAACAATTGCAGAACTCCTCTTGTTGAACTTTCATAATTCGCAGTTTTGCAAAGTTTAAAACGTGTTAGCCACGAAGCAAAACCTTTTTTCTTATAGACATATTGATAAGCACGAAAAGCGAAGGAATTTTGGTAAATGCCACTTAACAATTACAGGAGGAAATAATTTCAATCTCTATTAATGTGTTAGTGAGATTTTTTTTATAAATTGCACCCACCCAAGGGATTTTTTATACCCTCTTTATGCCAGAGACACAGTGAGTGCATTTGGAAGAAGGGAAGGGGTTGGAAAGGAGATGTCGGTGTACCTTGGTCTTAAATTCTTGAACATTGTAGTGACTGGGAAAGACAGAGTGTGGAAGAGAGATCCACATTCACGTAGTATGGCTAAAAAATGATTCCCTATACTTGAGACTACGTCCGAAGTTGAGCTCGAGGGTAAACTGATGGGCATTCCTAGAAGCGCGAGTATTACGGGCGAATTGTTTGGGGGAGGAATGCAACTGGCTATTTCACTAGAGCAATTTCCGTAAAAGTAGCGATAAAACAAGGAGAGACACGCTACGTTACGAAGCACTGTGGTCTAAAGTGGTGAATGCGTCAGTGATCTCTCTATCACCAATCATTCTTACAGCTCTTTTTTGAATTCCATCCAAGAGGCTTAAGTAAGTAGCTGGAGCACCAGCCCAGCGATGTGAATTGTACTCAAGCTTTTATAGATGATAGCCAGATCAGACAGATCAGACGGGGAGAAAAATTTCTTGCACCGTCTTAAGAAACCCAAACATCTTGCGGCATTTTTGGCGGCATCGCGTATGTGTTTGTTCCACTAGAGGTTGTCAGTGATGCACATACCGAGAATCTCGAGATGTTCGGTCTCATTGATGCAAGTGACACTCATGGACAGTGGCAGGGGGGGTATATCTCGCTTCAACGATATCAGACAGCATTGAGTTTTCGAAACATTAAACTCTACAAGGTTCTTAATTCCCCATTGGACAATGCTGTTTAAATCAGAGTTTGATGAACTTATCATATTTTGCCGTTGCAGTTTCACATCCGAAGAGGAGGGATGTGAATCTGTATTAAACGAATATGAGAAGCTAAGGGTGTACTATCGTCAGCGAAACAATTTATTGGATTACAAGTAACAAAAGATCACTAATAAAAATGATAAAGAAGTTCGTAGACAAAATGGAGCCCTGGGGCACACCACCATTGTGGGTTTCAGACTTGAAACCGTCCAATACAACTTTTATTGAACGGTTTGAAAGAAAGTCTCTAATCCGTCTCCGACGAAGGGATTCATCGATACCGAAAGCACGCGTTTTCGATAAAAGAGCAAGATGCCAGACTTTATCAAATGCCTTTGAAATATCAAGTGCAACAATCTTACTTTCTCCAAAACGATGTAAGGATTTGTTCCACTGTTCGGTGAGATAAACCATCAAATCAAAAGTGTACCTGTTGCTGCGAAAGTCGTACTACCAGTCATTAAGAAGCTTTTGGTCTTCGAGATATTTCTTGAGCTGATAGTTTATCAGCGTTTCCATAGCCTTAGAAAGAAGGGACGTAAGTGCAATTGGACGGAGAAGAAGATTCAACTTTTTTTGGAATAGGCTGGACAAATGCTGTTTTCCAACTGCTCGGAACGAGCCCACAAGAATAGGATAGATGAAAAAGCTTACGCAAGGGCCAGCGGATTTTCGTATGTTGAGATCCCTTAAGACTCTCGCCACAGCTCGAGTCCCATGGAATCATTGACGCACTCAAGAACTGGAAGAGTCATGACACTCTCTGGCAGCGAAGAGTTGGTGGCGAACTGCCTTGAAAAAAGGTAAGCTTTCGCGAGCGAGCTAACAACTGGAGTGTCATTGTCAACGAGCGTAGGGACCGAGGAAAAAGAAGAATTGTTCATATTTTTTACAAATGATCAAAAATTCTTATTGCCTTTGGGACAATGCAGTATTTTTTGCCTTAATTTTTGGTCATGTAAAAATTTGGTCCACCGAAAATGGGCATTACAAGCCTTCATGGCTTGTTTTAACTTCTTCCGGTTTGCCTCAGTAGGGTTGGCTCTAAAACACCGGAACTTTACTTCTTTTTCTCTGATAACCTCTTTTACAGCTTAAATCCTTTGAACCCTATTCGGGATAAAAGTTTTCATTCCCAAAATAATCATATTAGTTATCATATCTGCTCTGGAGTCTATGTCACTATCGAAGAAGCATAGTGACCAGTTAAAAATCCGAAAAAGTTGTTGAGACCATCTCAGTTGGTTTTCTCGTATTGCCACATGGTTCTTTCGGAGCTCTTTCTCTAACTGGATTAGCTTGACTTGCAGATATAATGCTATGGTCTGATCTGCCTAGGGGCGTTAATACACTGATAGTGTATTTATCAGGGTCAGACGTAAGAAACAAGTCAAGAGTATTTTCCGCTTGGCCATTAATGTCCGATATTCGAGTGGGCTCGGTGACAAGCTGAGTAAGGTGGTTAAACTCAGCAAATATCTAAGCACACATTCCTTCGGGTGTTGTCTGGCCCGATATACTTTAATTTTATTCCATGAATTAGGCTACTTTTAAGTTACTCTCTTTATGTCTAAGGAATACTTTTTTCCAAAAAATCACAAGAGTTTTCATGCCTAGAAGCATTACGACCCCAACATAATAATATTTTAATGAAATACATATTTTTTTCTTGATCAAGAGATTGAACCTGACACTAAGAATGTAACAACTATTCGTCGCCGTCGCGTCGGTCGGTCGGTCCCAATTTCATGTTTGGCATAACTTTCTGATGTCAACAACAAAACACACCCATTTCGGTAACTACATATGTTGTTTATTTCTCTCCTACATTTCGTATTTCACTCTGGCGCCAAAAATTATAAATCAACAACTTTTCTCATCGAAAACAGGAAACTCGTTTTTCATTAAATATAAACAAATTCTTGCACCCAATCGTTTCATCCAAACACCCGAAAACACTAAAACGCACATTCTGTCAATTAAAACAGAAACAGAATCTCATTAAACACAAAATTGTGTATAAAAATTGCCTCATTACACCAACATTCGACTTTAATATTGCAAATTAAATATCCAAAACAACTAAATTCCGTAAAACTCAAATTCAAATCATCATCTCTTCGAGTTGGCTCTCTTTTCCTCTCTCCCTCCAAATCGAACAAAAAACAACTTATCAGATACAACGAATAAAAATAAAAGAGTTTAATTATCAAACATAAAGATACTCACTAACGATGATATAATCATCGAAATTCGGCGATAGATCATCGTTGTCTTTCGGCTCGCCAATCGGTTTTCGTCTTTTCTTACAACAAAATCCACTGTAATAAGCGTTGCTTACATTCTCAACAAAACGAACAAACAAATTATGCAAGACGGTCCAATAGACGCGCAGACACCAGCACATGTTTTAATATTTGCAAAAAATAAAACAGACAAAACGGGTTTGGGGTAAATTATTGGTGCTGAAGGGGTCACAGACATGGATTCCCCAAGTTCGAAATAGAAGGCAATCAAAATATTGATGACGATTAGCAAGAACACCACTTCTCCGATTAGAACCCGAAAAAGAACAGAAACGCGACATTGCCGTAGAACATCTCCGGCTAAACTACATTGCCGAGAAGGCGAAAATTGTTTTCACCCAGAGTGTGACTTTGAAATTAAAATTAAAAAAAAAATACACACCACTCCACTGAATCGGATCATGGACCACAACGTAATCCATCTGAAAAGTTAAACACAGAAACAATAGGAACAGCTTCCATAATACATCCCAAATGCCGGGCGCTTCGTTTAATGGGGATCTTCATTAGCCCCCGGGCGGGGTCATTCTTAATCAAAAGGTGTTCTTGAAAATTGCTGTCTCACTCAGGAATATTTCAAAAACACTAAAGAATCGTGGAATGATCAGTTATTTGTTACGACCTAAAACACCCTGTGATAAAGTTTTTATTCGGTTGAAGGAATGATGGTAATGTGATTCTTGTTCAACAGATGTTATACACTGAACACAGTGCAACTTATGGGAATATCATTCATTCAATTTCCAGGGTTACAACAACACGAGGCGAATTTTTTCGCTCCAAATAGCTTAGGCTTTGTTAATTTTTTGCGTTTTCGAAATTGTGAAAAAAGATCTTTTTCAATAATTTTTATTACATTTCAAAAGCAGCAATTTGCTGACTTTTTTTTTCTCGGCAGCGAGTGGTTGGAATATATTTAAATTAATCATCAATGAATTTTCAGTATATCTGAGGGATAAGAGGGATAAACTCGGATTAATTAAATTTTTATGAGTAGCGAGGGTGACAGCTATCGAAGAAGATGTGTATAGTTCTCATGAACAAGAGACGACAGCCTTCATAAGATAGATGTCGATCTGACTAGTCTTTATATTAAGGATTTATATTTGCTGGATCAATTTTGCAGACGTTATTAAGTTAAGTTCTACAAAGTTGAAATGGGTCGTGATGGGTTTTATTGTTGTTATTAACTTGAGTATTCTAATCACGTCGTTGACTTACAAAGAGTTATTACTCGACGCAAATCTTCAACACAAATCAATGTTCTCCGGATATATTATATTAAGTAAACTAGTGACATGGAGTTTGGCTATCAAAACCAGGTTCCTAGAAAACGTTCCGTCAATATTTTACGTTGAAGAAAGAGATATAATGTAACTCACTTCCAAAACTATAAAAAAATGTAACGCTTCTGCTTCTTAACTTTTCCGTTGGTAATAAAAATGTGTATGTATATTCCGAAAAATTGAAGAATGGTTTAAGCTCCCTTTTAGAATACAACAGACGTTTTTCTAAAGGAAAGCTAAGAAATTTAACGTCTTCTGTTAAACGACCTACGCTTACACTGACTTAATTTGAATTCAAAATAATGAGGGAAAAACGAAAAAAGAATTATATGCTGTCTTCGAGGAAGGACACCAAGACCGACGGCTCGGACAGAACGACACAATAGAAGCATACAACTTCGACACAGTAGAGGAGCTAGTCTACCTAGGCCTATAAACACGGGCAATAACATCAGCGCCAGGATCAGACGAGGAATAACTCTTGCTAAGCGCTACCCTCTCTCGAGCAACTAAGGTACAATTATACAACACCCTCATCATCCCAGTCCTGCTGTATTGTGCTGAATTATAGACCTTGACAAAAGCGGATGAATTAGGCTGTTTTGAGAGGAGAGTTCTTCGGGTCATCTTTTGGCCCCGTGTGCATTGAAGGGGAATGGCGAAGAAGATATTACAGCGAACTTTACGGGTTATAATATTTTTTAAATTTGGTGAATCTATTTTTTCATACATGATTTTGTAGAGAAATAGCTCATCTTAAAAGACCCTACGTTGAGAGAGGGCGATGGATTCGAAACTATCGATGCATATTCAAGGGTACTACGGACTAGTCAGTTAAATTGTGTTATAAATGTCTAAACTCTACGAACATATTTTCAAGTTCTAAAAGAAAACCCTTTGTTCTTGCTGCTCTTTTTATAACATATCATTATAATGAACATCAAATAAAAGCTTGGAATCAAACATAGCGCAAAGATCATTTTGCTCTGTAATACACTTTAGCTCAGTTTCACCTATGCAATAGATAAACATTGTTGTTTGTCTTTGACGTGAAAATGAGATTACACTTAATTTGTTCGCATTTAAAATAGTTCATTCCTGAAACACGAAGTTTGAAGAATATCAAGATCCTTTTGAAGTAGGTTGCAATGTTTTACACACGTTATTTCTCAATAAGTTTTGAGATCATCTGTATACAATAATAAGGAACACTGAAATTTGTTTGTGATATCGTTTATATATATTAAGAATTACAGAGGGCCTAGTATAGAACCTTGCGGTACTCCAGATGGAAGAAAAAAAGCATTCGACTCAAATTGCCTTACAACTAATTTATGTGATATCTTGATTTACTTTATCAAAGGCTTTTGAGAAGTCTGTATAAATCACGCCGACTTGTATTCTACTCTTGAAAGCCTTTGCAACGCCAGGCAATGTAAGACACCGTTGTCCTTCCACTTACAAAACTGAGCTCTTTTTGGGTTAATCAAATGCTTTACTTGTTTTATTAAATTGTTGTTGATGCATCTTTCAAATATGATATAGAATTCAGCAAAAACAACGGACGATAGTTAGATATTTCTGATATACTGCCGTTTTTATGTATTAGTGTTACAAATGCTTCTTTGGAATTGCCGTCAGGTTCTGCATTTTTATTGCAATGCAGCCTATGAATTACATAGCTTACAGCGCTAATATTTATATTTGAACTACTTACGGATAACATCATTGGGACCAAACAACAATGAAATGTTACTGATTATAGTTAGAAAAATTTTGTTTGAAGAACATGGAAAAAGCTTCGCATATCGTCGACGAATTGCAATGGGTCACATTATCATATGTCATTATCGATGGTATAGAGTTAGTGGCTCCAAGTTCGTTTGGAGTTCGTGAACAGAAATACTTTGCATTATTTTTAATGTTATTTTCTATATATTACCTACATATTTTTTATAACATATGTCCAGGGATAGACGGAGAGGGTTTAGGATGAGGTGTCAGTTAACATTGGCTTTGAATTCCTGCACATTGCAATGACTGGGGTAGACAGAGTGTGGAAGACAGTTCCACATCCGCGTAGTACGACAACGATTCTCTGAACATGACCGTACGACCGAAGTTGGGCTCGAGGGTGAACTGATGCGCATTCTTGGAGGCGCGGGTGTTACGGTTGAATATCTTGAGGGGAGCAATGCTACTGGCTATTTCTCTAGAGCATAAACCGTTTAAATAACGGTGAGGCATGAGACATTACGTCGACGTTCAAGTGATGTAAATGTCTCAATGATGTTACGGTCACCAATCATCTTAAATTCTCTTCTTTGGATGCTGTCCAAAAGACTTAAATACGTTGCTGGTGCACCAGTCCAAACGTGGGAGTTGTAGTCAAGCTTTGGACGTATATATGTTTTGTAGATGGAAGCCAGATCAGAAGGGGAAAAAAAATTCTTGCATCTTCTTAAAAAACCTAAACATTTTGCGGCATTTTTGGCGACATCGCATATGTAGTGGTCGGTGATGCACATACCAAGAATATCGAGATGTGGACAGTGGCAAGGAGGGTATATCTCACTTCAACGATACAAGACAGCATTAAGATTTCGAAGCATTAAACTCTACTCGGTTTTTAATTCCCCATGGTACAATGCTATTTAAGTCAGAGTTTAATGAGCCGTTGCAATTCCACATCTGAAGAGGAGGGATGTGAATCTGGGAACGAAAAGGAAAAGCTAAGGGTACTATCGTCAGCGAAAGAATGAATTGGATTAGAAGTTGCAGACAAGAGATCATTTATGAAAATGAGAAAGAGGGTCGGAGACAAAACGGAGCCCTGGGGCACACCAGCATTTATATCGTAGGTTTCAGACTTGAACTCGTCCAATACAATTTGCATAGCACGGTTCGAAAGAAAATGTCTAATCAAACGAAGGAGGGACTCAACAAAACCGTAAGTATGCATTTCCGATGAAAGAGCCTGGTGCCAAACTCTATCAAATGCCTTTGAAATATCAAGTGCAACAATCTTACTTTCTCCAAAACGATCGATGTAAAGATTTGTTCCCCTGTTCGGTGAGATATGCCATCAAATCACGAGTTGATCTGTTGCTGCGAAAGCCGTACTGCCGGTCATTAAGAAGCATTCATTCTTCAAGATATTTCCTGAGCTGATATGGCGTTTCCATGACCATAGAAAAAAGGGAAGCTAGTGCAATCGGCCGATAATTGGAGGGAGAGGAGGATTCGCCTTGTTTGGGTATAGGCTGGACAAATGCTGTTTTCCAACTCCTCGGAACGAGCCCAGAGGAATAGGATAGCGGGAAAAGCTAACGCAAGGGTTTTGCGTTGAAGAACACCTCTTCAGAACAATGCCACCTGGGCCAGCGGATTTGTGTATGTTGAGATGGACTCTCACCACAGCACGAGTGCGAAAGAAGATTTGTCCCATAGAATCATTGACGCGCTCAAGAACTGGGGGAGTCATGACACTCTCTGGCAGTATAGAGTTGGAGGCAAGCTGCCTAGCAAAACGGTTAGCTTTCGAGAGAGCTAACAACTGGAGAATTATCATCATTGAGTCCGCAAATATTTACACATTTCTTTATCATCTTGCCAATGAAATTTACCCATTTTTTTAAAAAGATTAAAGATAAGAGTTTGGAAGTACCAACATGGAAATTTATTATTTGGCTTCTTTTTTAGTGGAACAGTAGACGAATTCACTTTATTTAAAACAGAATACAAAATTACCACCAAAAACACTGAGCCGATTTGGTTAGATCTTTGATGCTTATGCGTGCATAATATCGCTTTTCACTGACTTGTATTTTATAAAAATAAATCGCATAGAAATTCAAACTTTTTGCATTAATTACAAAGGAGTAGACAAAGTTCTCTGGGTCTGCTAGTATCACATATATCTGCCGGGCGGTGTAGAGGTCATTAAAATAAACAAATCTGTATCGACTTTTATACATAGAGAGATTTCGTTTTTAATTACGTTTGCAATGAAAATGTACACTCGGGCGTATACGTGTTTTTTTTTATAGATTTTTGTATTATATACGCTTTTTTTCCTTTTTTTGAGTTTGAGTCTAACTTTTATTTTATTAATTGTTGCCTTGTTATTTTTAACAATCTCTTTAGTAGAGTTTTTGTTTGTGACCAATTAAAAAAAAAAAATAAATAAATAAATATTATCAATATTCTCAATATTAGAGCGTGTGGTTTATTTCTCGGACGAAAAATATCCGACTTTAGTTCCATACGGGCAAAGCTCATTCGACCAAGAAATATCATTTGTTAATGGTACACCACTATTTTTGATGATGATACCACTGACACATCTCAAATATTTGCTATTGCAAGTTTCAAAGTACGGGGTTCTTCAAATATTGATTTTTCCACCCATAGGTCTACGCAAATATGAATTTCAGACGGAATTTCAACTTTTTTTTCAAACTACAGTTGAGTTTCCAGTTCAGTTTTTTACACAAAAGCAATTAAATTCCGACATTAAAAACTTAATTTTTGGATTGTTTCATTTCTTTCTCTCGACAAAGTCTTGTAATTAATGCAAATATTTATTTTAATCAAAAACACTACATACAGAAATAATATATTTCCCACATACTATCATTTTTCCATCATTTCAGCAAAAAATTGTGAAGAAAAGAAATATGAGTCAATGAAAGCTGCACACACTTAAAATAAATATTGGTAATCATACAAACTTTTCATAAAAAATGTTCAAATTATGTTTCATGGATCACTTCTCATATACTAAAAAGACTAAGCTAATTTTACCTACTTACAATTCTATTCTCTGGTACGGAATACCCTATAGCTAAGCTACTAGCCATTTTTATTAAATTATTTAAAACACTATATATGCACGTAGTTAGAATTGGTCCATACAAGCTTGTACCACAGCCTTATGTAAACGTTGTCTCAACAAAATTGGACTTGTTTTAAGCTGACACAAAAAAACACAGTTGTTCTTAAAGAGTTTAATGGTTTTGAAATAGAAACTCTTAAAGGTATCCAGTTTCCATCGCTAGAGTGTGACGAGAACTTCTTCCAGTTAAACTCAATTATAATCAAACAAAGGTATAAGTTTTTTGAAATTTAACACTTCTACCTAACAAGACAAGACCTTTTTTTCATTCTAGACCTGAGAATTCTTCTTAGAGACTTTTTTCTGTCATGCTATCATTTATAGCATAATAATAGCTGCGTTTTATTATCACCATGATCCAGATCAGATCATTGATTTATATGGGTAACAACAACAAAATGAGATCCTGCTTTTCACTTGGATCAATTTTTGTGATCCAAAAATTAGTTCTTCTTCCGCACACAAGTTGAAACGTTGGCGTATATTTTCAATAAAAACCGTGCTGCCACTTTCACACATTCATCTATCCGCCTTATCCGGTAATGAAATATTTTTCAATTACATAGCAAAATCTTTTTCCCTAAAAAAACAACATAATAATCGTAGAAAAAAAATGTCGTAGGGCAACTTCGATCGGAATGAAAAAAAAAAAAAATACAAACATCTGCCAAACACGAAGTAAAAGAGAAATTGATGATAGAAGCTGTTTTATTTTCATGATCTGATCCGGATCAGATCATCGTGATAATAAAACGCAGCTAATGTTAAACGAATTTTAATATTCTTCACTTCAGTAAAGATTTTGTTAAGTGCGGACATCAGTGATTATAAAATTGTGCAGTGTTTCATCTAACAAAAAAAAAAAAAAAACAAACAAAAAGACAGTGTAGTGTAAACCTAAACAGTTTAAGAATCAAACAAAAAATTAAGGTATTAAGGTATTATTGGCCACTAAACTGAATATATATGGGCCTTATTTACATTCGTTTTAATGAAGGAATTTCCAACATAAATGAGTCGTAAAGAAGATTCATGTCCGTGTCACGTTACCCAATGTTTCTGATCCAAATCGAATCATAAATGAATTCATATTCGCATGTTTTCTTCACTTTTAAGAATTATTAATGATTCATTTTCGAAGAGAAATGTTTGCTGGGTTTCCTCTTAACCACAAGAGTGTTGGGCAACACAATTCCTTACAACTACAAATAAAACTTTAGCTACATAACTATTCAAATAAAAACAATATTAGAGTGATAGAGACAAATAGTGTATACACATTACAGTATGTACACATTAAAATAATGTAGATAGACATATAGAGACATAAAGAGGTAGAGATATAAGGTGTATACATATTACAGTATATATTGGCAAACTAGCAATCGATCATCGTGCCAACTAGTTACAAGCTGAGACAGTTGAGACAGTGGTAGTCACTATTACAATCACAAATTTGCAATAACAAAACTTACAAAAATTCCACTAGGGAAAACAGTCAAATCAATGCCTTATGTAAAACTGCATGTGCAAGAAGTATCGACTATGCGTTCATCCGTTGCATCTTTCCTTTTTCCCTCACAGACTTTCAAAGACGGAGAGCAATGAAAAATTTCTTCTTTCCTTCCAACATAATATCATGCGTTGCCAAAATGGATTCTTCCCTTTAGTTGTGTGGTGAAATTATTGACAGGTAATGTCAACCTTAATTGACATATGCGGTGTGAAAACTTGGGAAAAAAAGGAAATGAGTTAATTTAATAATTTAAAAAGTGAAGCATACTATTGGCTTTACCAAAATTATCATCCGTCCAATATACTCATAACCAATCCATGGAGCCCGAATTGTCACCGAAATCCGTAGAATTGAAAGCGATATGGCTGAAAGATGTCAAAGGCAATGCCGATCGAAACATTGATGTCCGCAACAAGCTTAAGGATAATCTAGTCAAGTGTGGATCAACTCGCTAGGATCACATTACCAACCAAATTCGAATGTTCTCCTATTCGAGAATGACATCCAAACAATCGGAGCGTTTGACAAAAAATTCAGTGTTTACCTGACCAAGGCATAGAGAATATATACTACCTAGAGTCGCGACCTTTTCCTCCCTTGCCGAAAACACCCTCAAAATTTATCGGAGGTGAACTCTCACAATCCTCCCTTTTTTTCGTGTCCGTGGATCAGTGTAAGAGGTGAAAAAAAGTGAGTACTAAAGAGCTGAACAGAATGCAGTCGCCAGTCGCCCGGCGACTAATCTGACAGCTGTCAAAAATTCGCCTTCCAAATCGCTGAAGAAATTTGTGAACACAATGCAGTCGCGCGACGAGCTATTAAATATGCCCATGAAAACAAAACAAAACATTATTAAACATTTATTTCTTCATTTTTTTATTCATTCAAATTAAAAGAATATATTTTATGTTTGGTGCATGGGCATGCAATGAATTTGCGTATCGAATATATTCCATAATAATTTGTCACTTCTAATTAATTCCATGAAAACTCCTGTATTTTCTTATCCACACAAAAAATTAATATCAGTAAAAATTCCTTGAGTTGAATCAACAAATAAATTGCTTTAAAAATACAAGGAAACAACAACACGATATAAAAAAAAACAAACGTCAAACTCGTCGCGCGACTAAGGCCGTGTGTGAATTGCGTTAAAACTTCTACCACGATTAAAATTTGACGTCTTGTTTGAGTTGGGATCAAATTTACCCATTTGCTGTGTGAATTGCGTTAAATAAATTATTTTAACCAAGATTTCTGCGTAGGTTAAAATAATTTCCCTCGATAATTTAAGAAATTTCCCTTAACAAAAATTGGTTTCCTTTTTCATGGTAAAAATAATTTCTCTTACCAAACATATTTCTAAGAAAACAGGGGTAAGAAAAAGTCTCTGAAACTAAAAATAAATCTTTTTTCTTTATTGTTCTCGATTTTAATGTCATATTTAAAAACAACAGTCAAAAATAATCAAACAAAATTCCCATTTTGATTAATTGACTTATTCGGTGTGATAACACTGAAAAATTGTTTGCATAGCTGATATCTTTCATATTTTCAAAAGAAACAAAACAATACATTCGTATTTGGTTTAGAAAAATGACAAATTTAAAGTATTTTGTTCATTCTTTTATATCTTTTAAAATATCAACGCATTTCAACAAGAAATTCAATTAAACAGAGAAGAGAGCGTGGTGTTCCGTTGTTGGAATGCAAAAGCAAGATCAAATTTCTCTATCACTAGAAACGTCAAATTTTAACACACTCTAACCTGCTCCACAGCTCAATAAATTTTAACCCATTTTATTCAGCTCATTAGTGTCAAATTTTAACGCTGGTTTAATTTTAACCATTGAATAAGAAGTACAGGAAGGGGTCTTATGAACAAGAATTAAAGCAATTTTCTAAGTAGTGTGAGTTCCACAAACACAAACGCATTACAACAGGGCTGGTCTGCAGTTGAATAGTTAATCTCAGGGACGCCAAGCAAAATTTGATTAAATCGAGATTTCATCGATTTTGCTTCAACTTTTTTTTTTCAATCTCAATTCTTTTTTTAGGAAGCATGGTGTTTTAACACTAAAGATGCACTGCACGGTTTTTAATGTTTAATTTTTTTTATTTTCCAGCACATTTTCTTGATTTTTCATCCGTAATTCATCACGTTTATTACGCCTATTGTAATACAACCAACAAATAAAAACGTTTCGAAACACGATGGAAGAACTATTCAAAGCAACCGTGCACACTACGGGAACTCAACGAATTGCAGCGCCTTACCATCACGAACAAAAATAATACACCCCTGAACTCGACTGACAACACAGTCAAAGTTTGACAGCACATACCCTAAAAATTGACAGCACATACCCTAAAAATGGACATCATCAGACATTTTTGTTGCTTCACTCACGTACACTGTACATGTAGCTAACACCGCTTCCTATACTTCTTATTCAATGATTTCATCTATCTCTGATTCTTTTTTCCTCCGAAATCTTTTGGTGTTCTCCCATTCCTCACCGATTTCAACAAGTAGCCTGTCGCCATGTACGAAATTCAGTGACAAGCCACAGAGAATATATAATACCTAGAGTCGCGACCTTTTCCGCCCTTGCCGAAAACACCCTCAAAATTTTTCTGAGGTGAACTCTCACAATCCTCTTTTTTTGTGTGTCCGTGAATATGTGTAAGAGGAGAACTCTCACAATCCTCTCTTTTTTTCGTGTCCGTGAATCTGTGTAAGAGGTGACAAAAGAGTGAGTACTCAGCCGTGAGTAAAATTTTTTCCTGTTGCCCAAAGCAGTGTTAAGTGCTAACTATAATGAACGGAACAGAGCAGACGGAGCCGTCCGTAACTGAGCGATCACAAGGAATTCGTATTTTGTGCCCTAAATAGCGGATTGCTCCGTTTCGTCAATTTTCGTTCAGTTTTGCTTACGGACTGCGCTCCTCTTCGGTTTTTACGGACGAAAATTTGACAGCTGCCTGGTTTTGTTGATTTTTCTGAAGAGGAATTCGATTTGTTGTTGATTTCAGGTAATTAATTTTTTTTAAATTGCTTGTTTGTTGCATGGCAACCGAAATTCACAAATTGTTGAAAACAAAATACATACATTTGTTTTTGAATGATACTTCCGTACACATCCGTTCATTATGGGTAAAGTGTTCACATGGCAGTTCGGAAGGGAGCGTTTCGTTCGGTTCTGACATTAGCTTCCGTTTGCTTCCGCTCATTATAGTTAGCCCCTTAGCATATGGCCTCTATAGAGTCAAAAAGGACTCGTTTTTTTTTCTTCCTTGACTCCGGGACTCGTTCTTGTCACTTTTGACTGGTTTTTTTGCAGACACAAATAGATATAATTACTAAAAATTTTATATTTTGTAAAAAATAATCACATGTTTAAATCGTCTATTTCTTGTCTTAAACGCTTGCATTTCTAGCATTAAAAGCATACAATGAATTTTTCGTATGTTCAATATTTAAAAAAAAAGTATTTCTGAAAGAATTTAAATTTTTTTAGCGTGGATTTTTTTTTTGTTTTTACAATGACTCGTTTTTCAAGCTTCTGGGACTCGAAAATATTTTCCCTGCGGTAACACTGGCCCAAAGTGACAGACTTCCACCACAGCAAATACGAGACTAAACGCAGGATTGTATGCGTACTATTTCGATTTTCTCTTGTGTTGTTTTGTTTAAGATTTATTAAGATTTTTGATACAAATATTGGCAAATTAAAGTGCAATTATATGTTAAAAGTGCAAGGAAACAATATAACGTATTTATTTTTCATATTACATACATTTTTTTGTATGTTTAAGTTTTTTTTGAAAATTTTGAGCCCAACGGAATCTTATTTTCGAAATCTGAGCCCATGAAACCCACCTCGACTCAAACCTGAGCATTGTATCTAACTCAGTGCGAATGTATTGGTGCAGTTTCTC
>CAKKXW010000003.1:40245954-40262625 GCA_920937365.1 Sphaerophoria rueppellii | reverse complement strand
AAAAAAAAAATACAAACATCTGCCAAACACGAAGTAAAAGAGAAATTGATGATAGAAGCTGTTTTATTTTCATGATCTGATCCGGATCAGATCATCGTGATAATAAAACGCAGCTAATATAAATTCTTCTTATTGCCTACAACGACCTTAAAATTAGGTTTCTTCTTCAGGAATATTGATTGGAGAGCACGCTTTCCCATTGAGAACTAAAACATAGAACAAAATATGGTTAGTGTCTAAGCTGGCTATGTTTTATTAGACACAAACCGCGTTCTTGAAGGTTTTAAGATAAGATGAATTTATTTTTTTTGGAAAACAGTTGAATTCAAAATCATACAAAAACAAAAAAATTTCTTAAAATCAAAAATTCTTATTAATGCTTTACTTGTCGCTTTTTTGAAGGAAAATGAATCGCTGAAGTTCCAATTTGACATTTAATTTGAGGGGGTAACCTGGATTGACGTTTGCGGGACAAAACATTTTACAAGTCAAAATGTGAGCTATAATAGCTGCGTTTTATTAACTGCGTTTTATTATTACGATGATCTGATCCGGGTCAGATTAAGAAAATAAAACAACTTCTATCATCAATTTGTTTTTTTACTTCAAGTTTGGCAGCTGTATGTAATTTTTTCATTCTGACAATTAGATCGGAGTTGCACTACGATAATATTGTTGAACGAATTTTATGTTGTTTTTTTAGGGGAAAAGTTTTTGCTTTGTAATTGAAAAATATTTCATTACCGGATAGATGAATGTGTGCAAGTGGCAGTACAGTTTTTATTGAAAATATACGCCAAAGTTTGAACTTGTGTGCGGAAGAAGAACAAATTTTTGGATCACAAAAATTGATCCAAGTTAAAAGCAGGATTTCAATTTGTTGTTGTTACACATATAAATCAATGATCTGATCTCGATCATTGTGATAATAAAACGCAGCTAATGATGCTCTTCTTAATCCTAGTAGAACTGTTAGTAGGTCTCCCGCTATAAATACTTCGATTATGAAACAGACGTTTAATTGACAAGAATTAAGAGAAGATACTCAGTCATACTCAAATTTTTACAGATCATAATTTCGTGGCTCAGACTGATGCATCCAAAAGTTGTATTTGATAATATCGGGCAAACCCTTAACTGAAAGAAATTCTCTAAATCACGAGGCGCATATAGAAATACATTCAGACTCAAATAAAAAGGATAAGCAGCGGGAGACAACTACAGACAACATCAATATATTCGCATTTCGCACCCAGTAACATAAAACCGGCACACGACAACGATTTGCATCGATTGTATTTTATGCGTTGCCAATTTTGAGGATTAAAATAAATCTACTTAGTTCAGTTTATTTCACTTTGTGATTTCGTTTAGGGTGTGAAATGATTCTTTAGAATCGTTATCGTACGCTGTGTTAAGACAGCGGTGGAACATAATTTCTTGTTAAATGAAACCATTTAGATCCAAAACAAAAAAAAACAAAAACCTTGAAATCTTGCAAAAGTCTTGCATGCAGTATAAATATGCAAATGCAAAAGTCGCCAACTGTTGGAGGTTGTAGAATGTAAACAAATTTATTGAATAAAAGGTTGAATTAGAAATTTGATACAAAAATGATTACGGAATAAGAAAAACGTTTAAATATGCAGAGGCAGAGCACCTCGAAGGATAATAACCGTGTTTTCGGAACTCTACACGACCGTTAAGAAGATTTTTTCAAAATTAGAACTAGGACAATGTGGAAAGGCATAAGTCTGGGAAAGCAATTACAAAGAGATATTAGAGATAAGCTGTGCAGTGATCATGTGTCCGTATTAGTTTTTTTTTTGCCTTGCAACAAAAATGTTCAAAAAAGGTTTTTGGCCCAAGCCGTGAACTAAACCTCTTTTAAATTTGGTGCTAATGTATTTGATTTGACAGCGAATTTAATTGACTAGTTATTAAAGAGCAAATAAGCCTTAACGCAGGTTTAGAAAAATAAATCATTCAGGTGGGTAGACAGTTATGATAAGTGAAAAGGGATCTGATATCAGATCCGTTCGAGTAACGGGTATGCTTATATAGAAATTGCACTGGAATAGAACAATTTCTATACAGATCTGGTAAGGCCTAGCAAATAATTTTTGCAGGGCTGCTCGAAGTCAGTTTCATGTCAAGTTAAGGGTTTTCCAATAAGAGGTGTTATTTTGAATAACCCGCTATTTCGGTAGCCGTCACTTTTGAAGCTGTCATTTTTTGACATTTGACAAGTAGAAACTAAACCATTCACTATAAAAATGGTGAAAATTTGGCAGAGACGGTTCGTCTCTGAAGTCGTCGTGAAGCTCCTTGTCGGATCGCAATACAGAAATTGGTGGATAAATTCAAGTTGTTCGGACAGGTTAGTGATGTGAAGAATAAAACCCGTGCGCATCGTTGAAGAACGACTGAGAATTTTGCGTCATTACACCGTATTTTGCATAAGGGCTTAGGTCTTAAGGCTTATAAAGCTCAATTAACACAAGAACTCAAGCCGGCTGATCATCAACAACGTCGTCTCTTCGCTGATAAGGTACTTGAAATGCATGAAAATGATCCGGAATTTCATCGAAAAATAATCTTGACTGATGAGGCCCATTTCCACCTCGGAGGCTACATCAACAAGCAAAACTGTCGCATCTGGGGCTCGGAAAACCCAAGAGTTATTGTTGATTTATGGTCCGGCGGGGTCATTGGACCTTACTTTTTCGAAAATAAGGCTAGAGCAACAGTTACGGTCAATGGATTGCGCTATCGAAAGATGATCAATGACTTTTTATGGCCGGAATTGGGTGGTATTGCTCTGGACAACGTTCACTTTCAAAAAGACGGCGCTACGTGCAACACAAGCAATGAAACCATCGATCTTGTACGGGAAAAGTTCCGGACCGTGTTATCTCTCGAAGAAGTGATCACAATTGGCCACCGAATCTTGTGATTTAACACCTTGCAACTGCTGATTTTGTGTTCTATTATTAACGGCATAACTTCCTCTTTATAAGGAAATAAAAATGCGATGATTTATCTCAAAAAATGCCAAAAAACTTCTCAAGGCAGCTCGGTCCCTGGCTAACTGTCTCCAGTTTCGCACGCCAAGTTGGTTTAGGTCCTCTACCACCGGTGTGCTCCACCGGAGTGGCGGTCTTACTCTTCTGCGACGACCTTCCGGGTTGGATTCGAAGACTCTACGAGCCGGAACATTATTTTCCATACGCTCAACATGACCCAACTATCTAAGTCGTTGGACCTTTACTTTTCTGGCTAGGTCAGTGTCGCTGTACAGTTCAAACAGTTCTTAGTTGAATCTCCGTCTCCATTCTCCATTAACGCAGACAGGACCAACAATCACTCGAAGAATTTTTCTCTCAAAGCAGCCCAAAGCGTTTTCATCAGATGTTTTCATAGTCAATGTCTTTGCACCATACATGAGGACCGGGATGATGTGGGTTTTGTAGAGTGTCACTTTAGTTGCTCGGAAGAGGACTTTACTACTCAATTGCCTTCTAAGTCCAAAGAAGCAGAGATTGGCAAGAGTGATTCTTCTTTTGATTTCAGCGCTGGTGTTGTTGTCTTAGTTGATAGCGGATCCCAGGTAGACAAAGTCCTTAACTACCTCGAAGTTAAATCTGTCTATGGTGACGTTTGCTCCAAGACGTAGATGTTGGTTGTCCTTTCTTGTCGACAGCATTAACTTGGTCTTGCCCTCGTTAACCGCTAGACCCATCTTCTTGGCCTCCGTCTCAAGGCTCAAAAACGCTCCACTGACATCACCCTGTGTTCTTTCAATTATGTCAATGTCGTCTGCGTATCCTAGTAGCTGGACGGCTTGTCTAAAACCTTTTTTGACATCAAAATCATCCGTAACGTTATTTCCGACCATGATGGAACAGCGTGAATTTTCCATTGTCCTCTTACACAGACGGATGAGTTTTTCGGGGATGCCAAAACTAGACATTGCTCTATATAGTTGGTCTCTATAGACGCTGTCATACGCGGCCTTGAAATCGATGAAAAAAAAACACTGGTCCGCTTGACTTCAAACTTGAAACTGAAAGGTTTCTTTTATTATTTTTTTTAGATCAAAATTTAGGGCTGCCACCATACGATTTTTTTGGCCAAAAACAAAAACTTTCAATTTTCTCAAAAACGATTCCTACGATTTTCTTAAAACTTTCTCAAACATTTTTTTCATAACATTCATGCATTTTATGTAAAAAAATGTTTTTTTTATTGCTCTAAAACGGTACCTCCCATAGATCCCTTATTTTGCTATCATATTTTCTCTTAAACCAAAAGTCCGATAAGCGTAATTTTTCTTTTTTTGAAAGTGTGTATATATTCCCCAAATAATAATTTGTATTCAAAAAACTTTCAAATATTTTTTGGAATTTTTAAAAAATATTTTAATAGATACTTTTTTTTCAAATTCTGTATTGCAAAAACAGATCAATATTAAAAATCGAAATTGAAATATAATATGCATATTTACATGTTCTTGAAAATTGCATACACAATATATATTAGTATAGATAGTATAGAAGTGGGTCCGGCGATTCCGTCTGTCTGTCTATCGGAAAGCTTACAGGCATCTAGATCCTTAACTACTAAACTAAAATTGAAAATTATAGGTTTTTAAAAATCCAAACTGAAGTGTAATATGAATATTTACATGGTCTTGAAAACTGCATACCCAAATTAATTTTAAGACATTTTTGAAAAATTTTATATATAAAAAATTAATTTAAAAAAAAACGGCTATGACGATTTCCAAAAAAAAAATTCAATTAATCAAGAATAAGGTTAAAAATTGTTTGCCATTTAAATTTTCAAATTTTAATTTTTTTTTAAATAAATTCTAATTATTTTTATATAATCACAAATATTTAGTTTTAGCATTTGTATTTTGTTGTAATGAGAAAAGTTTTATTTTTCAACATAATTTTGTGATTGGAAAATTATATATTTTGTTCGTCCTAAGCCTTCTTCCCTTATCCCTATTTAATTTCCAAAAAGAGAATTAGGAAAATTGGTCAACTGGTTTGGCCAGTTAGCGAATGAACACAAAAATAAGCTGTTCAGTTATATATTAAGATAAGTAACTAAGCACATTAAGAATGGAGCTAATAATAATTTTTATGATTTTATTTCTCAGTCGTGTGTTGTAGGAATTTATTTAGGCACACGAGCTTGAATAACAATAAATCTGTTCAAAAACTTTTGAAAATCTGATAAGCTATCTTCGCATAACAAACAAAAACTTTGCATAAAAGCCAACTTCTGCTCGAAGAAACGTCAGAAGATACTAATATCTCCAGTTCAAAACATCTCCGCATTTAACCAATCCACGTTCAATTTCTGTTAAAATGTCGTGTTCTGTTCTTGTGATAACTGCATGGCTGGCAATTATTGCGGCAAGTTATGGTGCATCACTACCGCTTGTTGCTGTACAACAAAATAGCAAATTTCAAGATGGCCTAAGTCCAGTACTTGGAAAAGACGGATTGGCAGACGGTCTTCTAAAACGCGACGAACTTGGAGGAGTACTTGGAGAAAACGGAATGGTAGGTGGTCTTCAAGAAGACGATTCACTTGGAGGACTACTTGGAGAAGATGGAATTTTAGGCGGACTAATTGGAGAAGAAGGACTGCTAGGCGGTCTTTTAGGAGAAGAAGAACTGCTAGGCGGTCTTCAAGGAGAAGACGGTCTGCTAGGTGGTCTTCTAGGAGAAGATGGTCTGCTAGGTGGTCTTCTAGGAGAAGACGGTCTGCTAGGCGGTCTTCTAGGAGGCGATTTACTTTAAGGAGTACTTGGAGATGACGAACTGTCAGGTGGTCCTGTAGGAAGTGACTAACTAGGAGAAGTACTTGCAGACAACGGTCTTCAATAATGGCTGGAAAGTTCAGACGTTCTATGTTATAAACAGAAAATAAATAAAAACTCTTTGGGAATATCCGCGTTTTTTATTTTTGACTTTTTTACTATTGCCTGATAATAATTTAAGGAAATAACTGCTACTGCTGCGCTAACTCCTACCGACCTTGACTTCTACCAAGCCTTAATTTTGTCATTTAGTCTGCTCCGCGAGTGATGTTCCTATCAAAAAAAAGCTATGGGTTTTGAGTGAATTCGACTAAGCAAATGCAGTGCATCGATGAGTGAGTACTTGCAAGAGTATCAATTAATACTGCAGTTTTAGAGTTTGTACAGGCCGTAAGGGAATTCAAAAACAATAACAAAAAAATAAAATTAATGTATCAAGGTATTTTAAATTCGTTATTGTACTTGAAAAATCTTCAAACTCCAAACTTTTTTTTGATGAAGTTTATCTCACGACTGAGAAAGTATAGGTAACCCGGGCTTAACTCTTCGAAAGAAAGCAAGCACTGAAATCCGCAAACCACAGGTATATTAAGCAGAGGTTTCTGCTAGAAATTTTTTTCAGAATTTCGAAAATCCTCCTGTCAATCTTCAAACAGAAGAAAACCAATCCTTCATTCAGAGCAGACATCTCCAACTAGTTCGGATATCAAGTGATTAAATATGTCTATATATATAAAAGAACAGCTTATTTTTTGAGCTTCCGCAGTTTTTCAGCTCAAAGGCCTAGAAGAGTCTCGGGCCAAGAACAACACCTTTAAAAGATCAAAGCAATTAGCTTCTGGTTTCAGAACCGGGACACAGGCTATTCGAAACTGTGAAGGAAACCTATAGTCACCGAAGCACAGGGAATTGTAGATGTTCTTAAGCAGCACTTCGCACAGCTGCTGAATTCGCAAAATGTCAAGCGAGCTTATGACGAAAGAGAAGCAACACCAGACAATGAAAACCCAGTCCCAGCCTCCAGTATAGAAGAGGTAGAAAGAGCCATCTAAAAGCTAAAAATAACAAATCCGCTGGGTCGGATGGCATACCTGCGGAACTCTTTAAATATGGAGGTGTTTTGTTTTGATGAACTGCATGCACCACATCACCAAAGTGTGGGAGGAAGAATGCATGCATGGTCGATAAGCTCCATATGCCCCATCTACATAAAAGGCGATCCGATATCATGCAAAAGCTACCGTGGCATATCCCTGTATAATGTTACATACAAAATCCTATCCAACGTACTGTGTGAGCGTCATAAACCTTTCTGCAACACAATAATCGGCATGTACCAGTGTGGCTTTAGGCCAGGCAGAACAACGATAGACGTTGTTCACCCTGGAAAGACCAACGAATTTCAAGTCGAAACCAACCATCATCGACTTTAAAGCTGCATATGATAGCATCCACCGCCAAGAGCTTATGATAGCAATGTGTGAATTCGGGATCCCGAACAAACTGAACCAGCTGTGCCGCATGACGCTTAACAATACGCAGTGACTTTTTTACTATTGTCTGATGAAAAATTTGCCATGAAAAATTTGTAAGATTTTTTACAAATTGATAACTTTTAGAATCAAAATTAAACTTTTTAAAAAATTCGTTTAAAAATGACGAAAAGAAAAAGAACGAGCGAAAAACTTGCGGAAATAAAACACCGTGCGGGTTCAGTTCTTTGAATCGAATGCTTTTTATTTTCTTCTTCTTCATTCTGTTCTTCTTTCATCAATAATAATTCAACTAAATATGGCCGGAAGGGCGCGAAATTCAAAAACTATACCATTCATGGTCAGTTTAATTGCACTGACAAAACAGTGTGCAAATGGGTAACAGCTCATCCGAGTTATTCCAAACACGCGCAGGGTTTAGACAAGGAGATGCGTTGTCATGTGACTTCCCCAACATAGTACTGAAGCAGATAGTGCGCAAGGCAGCAAGGCAGGTGTGATCACGGAAAACACTATCTTCAATAATTCCACCCAGCTCCTAGGCTATGCGGACGACATTGACATCATCGGTCGTTCCAAAAGGGCTGTGCTTGAGGTCATCACAGCGATTGAAGAACAGGTGAAACTCGTTGGTCTTGAAGTGAATGAGGACAAAACAAAGTACATACTATCAACAAACAAAGCAACATCTGTCAACCGCCTAGGGCAAAACGTCACTGTTTGTAGCAGCTGTTTCGAGGTATTTAAGGACTTCAACTACCTTCGAACAAACATGAATCCCACAAATGAAACCTTAATGGAGGACCGAAGAAAAATTACCCTAGCGAACCGATGATTCGGTTTGGCCAAACAACTGGGTTCAAAACTCCTCACTTATATTTATACCATACTAATGAATGTAGATACATGCTTATGTTAACTTTTACTAACCAATGTTATAGCAAAGTAAAATAAAATTTAAAATTCATTATCTTCAACTGTTTGTTAAAATAAAAAAATAAATGATAAAATTGAAAGCAATTATTATTATTTAATTTCATTAAAAACGTTCATTTATTTCTATAAAATGTTTGTATAGGTATGATGATCATATGATGGGTGTTTGCATTAAAAGCCTCATGTGTGAAGATATTTAAGGTTTGATTTTGTGGGATTTTCTTACACAATGTATGGCTCAAGCTTTCGTTCGTCGAATGTACTTTTATATTTTTGTTTTTTTTTTTCGCAAATTAAATTTTTGGGGTTGTGATCATGTCCGCCTTCTATCGGCTCTAGACAATGATGTCGGCGCGGCCGGTGTGGCATTGTTTTTTGATAGATAAGACCGACATAGGCAGGTAGCAGCTGCACTGGGGCACGTCACTTTTTGGTTCTGTGGGTGATTGCCAAAGACTTCGAATAACGATTTTATAGGCGATTGTTTTGTCAGGCAGGTGGGTCTTAAGCCCTGATACAATATCGATGGATTTTATGGCTACTAGGACGAATAGTTTTCTCGATCGCCTTGAGGGATATTCGGCCAGGTTGTTCTAGCTATTTATTTTCAACATAAATTATTATTACTTTTATACATTTTGAAGAAAAATGATTTCCCTCGTGAGAGAAAGATCATCGAATTCGAAACTTGTAAAGTCAATTAATATATGAGTATATATTTAATCACTTCATATATGAATGAGTTGAAGATGTCTGCTCTGAACAGAGGCAGAGGCCTCTGCTGAATATACCTGTAGTGTGTGGATTTCAGTGCTTGCTTTCTTTCGAAGAATAAAACCCGGGTTATGCTTTCAAAGTCGTGAGGCAAACATCATCAAAAAAATGTTTGGAGTTTGAATATTTTTCAAGCACAATAACGAATTTGTAATAACTTCATATATTTATTTTAATTTTTTTTTTTTAATTCTGTAAGGGCCTGTAAAAACTCCAAAGCTGCTGTAAAAATTGATACTCTTGCAAGTACTCACTGATCGATAAGAGACTGGATGTGCTTAGTAAACGTCACTCAAAACTCTTAGCCACGTCGTTTGATAGGAACATCTTTCGCGGAGCAGACTAAATGACAAAATTAAAGCTTGAAAGAAGTCAAGGTCGGTAGGAGTTACTGCGGCATTAGCAGTTATTTCCTTAAATTATTATCAGAAAATAGTAAAAAAGTCAAAAATCAAAAACGCGGATATTCCCAAAGAGTTTTTATTTATTTTCTGTTTATAACATAGAACGTCTGAACTTTCCAGCCATTATTGAAGACCGTTGTCTGCAAGTACTTCTCCAAGGAAGTCACCTCCTACAAGACCGTCTGACAGTTTGTCTTCTCCAAGTGCTCCTTCGAGTAAGTCGCCTCCTAGAAGACCACCTAGCAGACCGTCATCTCCTAGAAGACCGCCTAGCAGTCCTTCTTCTCCTAGAAGACCGCCTAGCAGTCCATCGTCTCCAATTAGTCCGCCTAAAATTCCATCTTCTCCAAGAAGTCCTCGCCTCCTAGAAGACCGCCTAGCAGTCCGTCTTCTCCAAATACTCCTCCAAGTAATCCACCTCCTGGAAGATCACCTACAAGTCCGTTTTCACCAAGTTCTCCTCCAAGTACGTCACGCTTTAGAAGAACGTCTTCCAATCCGTCTTTTCCAAGTACTCCACTTAGGCCATCTTGAAATTTGCTATCTTGTGGTACAGCAACAAGCGGTAGTGATGCACCATAACTTGCCGCAATAATTGCCAGCCATGCAGTTATCACAAGAACAGAACACGACATTTTAACGGAAATTGAACGTGAATTGGTTAAATGCGGAGATATTTTAAACTGGAGATATTAGTATCTTCTGACGTTTCTTCGAGCAGAAATTGGCTTTTATGCAAAATTTTTGTTTGTTATGCGAAAATAGCTTATCAGATTTTCAAAAGTTTTTGAACAGATTTATTGTTATTCAAGCTCGTGTGCCTAAATGAATTCCTACAACACACGACTGAGAAAAAAAATCATAAAAATTATTATTAGCTCCATTCTTGTGCTAAGTTACTTATCTTAATATTTAAAAGAACATCAGCTTATTTTTGTCTTCGTTCGCTAATTGGACAAACCAGTTGACCAATTTTCCTAATTCTCTTTTTGGAAAGTTAATAGGAATAAGGGAAGAAGGCTTAGGACGAATAAAATACATAATTTTCAAATCACAAAATTATGTTAAAAGATAAAACTTTTCTCACTACAACAAAATAAAAAAAAGTTGATCAATTTAAAAATACTCAATTTCAATTGAAAATTTCAAATAATATTTTTCATCGTTAGACCAAACACATTGTGTCAACATAGCAGGAAAATACAAACATTCAGGACCCATGTTCTGTAACTTTCGAATCGATAAAATTTGACGATAAACGATGTGAATCGGAACAAAATAAGTCTTATCGCATTATCGTGTTTCTATAACTTTGACAATCGTTAATTTTATCGATTGAAACGAATGGAATCGATAACCTGGAAAAATGCGATAAAATGGGTTTCTGTATCTTCAAAAATCGATAAATTTGTAGTTTCTAATGTCAGATTTTACCCCGAGTAAAAAACAGGTGAGTTCTTGTCGTTGGTAGACGTTGTGCTGTTACAAAAAGTGGCTGAAAAAAAAAAAGTTTGGAGGCGTAAATTCTCACGCAAAAGCGTTGGAGATGGGGAGTCGTTAGCCCTCCAAATGAACGCAATGGGACCAGTGGTTAAGACTGCAGATCAATGGAAGAAGGTAGTAATAATTCATAAATATAATTATTCAAGTGTTCCATGTACTAATTTTTGTTTTATCTTTTCAGTGTTGGACTGACTTGAAGGCAAGTGTCCGAAAGTTAAAAAATGAAAGAAGACGCTTTATGAACAAAACTGGAGGTGGCAGTATAACGGAAGCAACGAGGGATCTCAATGAGATGGAAGAAATAATTTTACGAGTCATCACTACACATGCAGTGGATGGTGATTCGGCGACTCCAGAATCGGGAGTAGCGCAGGTATTTAAAACAAATAAAAAAGAAAAAAACTTACAATTAATTATTCCTTTTTAATATTGTTTAAGCTTGGCAATAACAGTGGAACTGTTCAGGATGAAAGTGAGCCTGAACAGCCTAGTTGCTCAAAACAGAGGAAAGGGGGAACCTCAAATTACGAAAGTGCTCTTCAAGAAATTCAACAAATGGAAAACATTTATCAAAGACGTTTTGAAAAACTTGAGGCTCAAAACAATGAAATTTTGGCTTCTCAAAGCCAAATTATTGCTCAAAATGAAGCAAACAATGCTTTGCTGAAGCAGATTTTAATGCAATTCAATAATTTTGAGTGATATGTAGATATGTGTTTAGTTCGTAAGGTATTACTGTGGTTGTCTTTTTATTTTGTTTATTGTATGTGTTTTTTTGTTTTTGTACATAGTGTTGAATTAAGGTTTTATTTTGTTTTTGTTTATAAGAACTGAATTGTGATTTTTTTATTTTTGTTAACTATAAGTATACCAATCCATTTTTATTTAAATTTTGAATAAAATTTTACGTTTCGTTTAGAAAAAATTAAAAAAATACTTTTTAAAAACATTGAAAATTCTATGTTTCAAAATAAGATTCGGACTCAGGGATGTTTGAATCGTCCAATCGGTCAACGGGTTCAAAAAAGGCTACTTGGTAACAGTAGTGTAATCATAAATTTCAATGATTGCTTATGTCAGACAAGTATTTTTTTTTTTAATGTTGGTCTAAATGGAAATCGGAGCTTGGAACAAGTTGGGGGGTCTAAAATCAAACTCGGGTACGTTTCGATCGTCCAAATCGGCCAACGCGTTCCCAACTTGTTGCTTGGTTAAACCAGCGATTTTACCAATTTCATGTGAATGCTTGTATCAGACAACTTTTTTTTAATTTTGGTTTAAATGGAAATCGGAGCTTGGAACCAGTTGGGGGGTCTAAATTCAAACTCGGGGACGTTTCGATCGTCCAAATCGGCCAACGCGTTCCCAACTTGTCGCTTGGTTAAACCAGCGATTTTGTGAAATTGGTAAAATCTTATGAAATTGGTAAAATCGCTGGTTTAACCAAGCAACGAGTTTGAAATCTGACCTCCTAACTTTCTGCAATGTCCGATTTTAATTTGTACAAAATTTTCAGCATTTTTTTTACTTGTGCATGTCGCATACGTTTCATTGAATTTTCCAAGAAAAAGAGAATTGATGAATGGGAAAACAAATTTTTTTGATTTGAAAATATATTTATATATATATTTATATAAATGCATTCAATATAATCATAAATTAAGGGCAAAGCGATAATCTGAGCCGGTCACGTAGAACTGTTGCAGCGCGTAAGTGCGAAGTTGATTCGGGGCTTGTTTCTTCATTTGATGAGGCATCTTCTTCAAATATAAATTCCTCTACAATTTCATAATTCAATCGTATGTTGTGGAGAACGCAACATGCGTTGATTATCTGGCCAGAAAGTGTTGGATTATACGAAAGTCCTAGCTTTAGGCACCGAAACACAGACTTCAACACACCATTCAATCTTTCGACACAGTTACGTGAATGGAGGGTGTTGAAGCGTCTTTCACTTTCGTGGATTGCAGGAGCTCGGTAAGGAGTTATCAGCCAGGGTCGCAGCGGGTACCCGGAATCACCTTAATTGAAAAGAAAAAGCTTATTTAATAATAATAAAGTTTAAATGAGTGAGTGTTTACCTAAAAGCCAAGAATTGTGGTCTCCTGGCTCGGATGCTTCATAGCGCCTTTCAAGTAAGCTGTTCACTTGTGATGCTTCCCATATGTAAGCGTCATGTGTTGCACCTGCAAATCTTGCAAACCCAGCAAGGATTTTCAGGTCAAAATCGCAGATCTGAAATTTAAACCATGTTCATAAATACGAATAATGTATTAATGTTGGAATTGTTTTATTTAATCGTAACTTCTTACCAATTGAACATTTTTTGAATGAAAACCTTTTCGATTCAAATAGCATGCTTCTATTTCCCTTTTTGGCTTTTGGATTCGGACGTGAGTACAATCGATTGCACCAATTACCCCCGGAAACCCTGTTTTTTCAAAAAATCTTAAATAAGTCAATATACATATTATACAGGAATTAGAATATTTGTTTTATTTATCAAGCAATAACTTACCTCTGTTTAATGGGAGCGTATTCTTCTATGCTTGGAAACCTTATCCATTTTTCCATTAATTTATTTTGAAGCACCGATGAAACCTCTCGGATGCAACGCGAGATCATAGATCTGCTCATGGCGGCAGAAAAATCGAGGCCAATGTCTCGTTGGTATGACCCTGACGCAAAAAAGTGAAGAGCAGCGCAAACTCTTAGCGGGATGGGAATGAAAGTTATCCGTTGTCCCTGGGTCATATGGGGTCGTAATTCCTCCAAAAGAATAACTGCAATTTCTCTCGTGAATCTAAATAATTCACGAAAGCGCTCTTCCGGCATTTCAAAGGGATTCGTTGAATCGCGTAAAGTTCTCCTTTGTATCCGCATTTGATTTCGGCGTTCTCTCGCATGTTCTAGGTGGATTCGCGCACTAAACATTTTGTAGTATTCTTATTAATATTTTTTAAAAAGCAGAAACAGACACTTTAAAAGTTTTCAATTTAAGATTTTTTGTTTTGAAAATCAAAAAATGACAGATTGAATTATCGCCTTCCAATGAAAATTCCAGTAAAAAAAATACCAATACTAAAGTTAACGCGTTCAGTTATAGACACACAATTTTTTCCAGTGGCGATAAGTGGGGAACGAATCGTTTCATTTTTTAACGATGCGAAAAGTTATCGTTGGAGTTACAGAACATGGGTCCAGGGTTGCACATAAGTCATAGGTAAGGTTAGGTTGGAGTGGCTGTCTTGATGTTACTAACTCACTTAGACCTCAAGGGACCATTGTGATACCACTAAAGAAGTTACTCTTGGGAGAGTAATGAACTTAAACAAACCATTTTGTACTTTTAATGCCCACAAACAGGCCCCGATCTAGGGGAGGGCAAACGGGACAATTGCCTAGGGCGGCAAAAATTAGGGGCGGCAAAATCGATGGTTGAAGAAATTATTGTTTTACTTCATAAATGAAGTCCCGATCCCCGACTGAGAGTGTTACAAACAACAACTACATATTTCTTACTTGGGAATTGAGATCTTAAGAATATTTTTGTGTTCGTGCTCGTGGTCGTGCGTCGTGCCTCATGCGTCACTCAATTCATTTAAAATGGGAGCATCTGTGTCAATAAGAGAGAGAAGACTCGGACTATTTGAACCAGGCATGGAAAATTCTATACAACTGTATCGAATTTAGTTTTTCGGAGTACAGAAGTACAATTTGTCTTTATTCGATACAATTTGAAAATTTGCAGACGACTGCATTGCCGTTGTCATGTTGCTGAAAAAATGTATTATTTATTGGAATGGTCTGAACCTTTGCTATACATGTAATCTTCGTCACAATTGATACATGATTGCGTTTTGACATTATCTTTTACAGAGAATGTTAGCATTTAAGGTAATTTTGTGCATGTTTTAATTTGATGGCGTTTAGTTCCTCCTTAGTCTTAATTTTGCTAAGAAAACGAGACTTGTTGCAGTCAGTCTAATTTTGGCCTTCATTTGAATGTATGGATTGCTTTTGTCGATCGCGATCAAAAAAATCAACTGGGAATTTAACTTTTGATTCGATCGTGAATTTTAAATTTCAGATTTTTAAAAGTGAAATTTGTGATCACGTTCGATTTATATTTTTCGGGAACTGATCACAAATTTATCACGAATTTATCTACAAAAAGTTGAATTCACGAACCAAACGAAATAAGCTGCAAAATTATTTCGATTGTCATATATTTATTCTTTTTTGTACAAATTACAATCGTACTAAATTCAAAAATCTGGAAAAATTCAAAAACTCTGAACAAATTGAAAATATTTGGTAAAATGGGAAACATTTGGAATAATTGAATTTTCTTTTTTGAAAAATATAAAATGATATGATATTTATATGATATGATATTTATTAAATAAGGAACTTAGTCTTAAGATTTACATCTTTTAGATAACTAAGCTTAAAGTAACATGATACAAATATGGAGCAAATAACAAAATGTATAATATTTTCTGTAATTACAAGTATTAAAAAAAAAATGAAAGAATGAAAGTGAAAGTTTACACAATGAATATGAAAATAAAATTACAATACAAATTACAATAGTAAAACAATATAGATAATAGATTAACAGATAACAATAAAACGAAATGAAAAAAAATCTTATAAGATAATCGAAATTCTTACGAATTCTTTGCAAAAATTAAAATTTTTTGGAGCTATGTATTGTATATTTTTTGTAATAAAAAAAAAAAACCAATTGCTATTTTAAATTTTTATATTATTTCTCAATTTTTCAAAAAAAAAAATATATTTTTCCAAAGTTTTTCAAGTTTTCTAAAAATTATTTTTTTTTTTCGAAAGTAAGAAACAAAAAAAAAAAACATCCAAACACCACAAAACAAATTTCAAAAATTATATTTTTTCCCAACTTTTAAGATCATTCCACATATTTTTTCAATATATTTTCATGGGACAACGAAACTCGAAAGCAATTTTATTTTTTCGATCTCTCACGAATGAAGAGGAGACAAAAATTTGCAACTCATTCTGAGAGAGATCGGAAATTTTCGAATTGCGAGTAAAAGTACCGTGTGAGAATTTAATTTTTTTCGGAGTATAAGAAGACCGAAGAAAAGTGAGAAGACGGAATTTTTCGATAGCGATTCGGGATCGATACAACGAACCCTAGAATCGGAGACATTTTGAACAAACATATTGTTTATAGCTGATGTTTATGTTTATAGATATCCAGAGGATTTACATTATTTGAATACGTACAATACATACATACATATATACAGTAGAAATAACCCAGCAAACATTTTCATTCAGAAATGAATCACAATACAGAAAAGAATCATTTTGAGTTCTTTTACCTGGGCTCTTAGACACCGATTTGAATCATTAAAGGGAATCATTTAGGATTTTAAAAGTCTTCATTTAAATGAACGTATATAATGTTCTATATATCATTTAAATGATTACTTCATGCACCTTTTTTGAATCATAAAAATGATTTCAATATGATTAATTAAAATGAAGGTATATACTCAGAATTCTCTCACTTAAATGAATTATATTGGAATCATTTTTATGATTCAAAAAAGGTTCAAGAAAATTACTAAGTTTAGCCACAGATTCTCGGGTCCATTTTCTTGAGTTTTACTAAGAAAAGACATAACACTAAGTAAAGACTTACTTTTACAAACGACCCAATAAAGATGACATA
>CAKKXW010000003.1:40149137-40237893 GCA_920937365.1 Sphaerophoria rueppellii | reverse complement strand
TGACAACATCTGATGAAAACGCTTTGGGCTGCTTTGAGAGAAAAATTCTTCGAGTGATTTTTGGTCCTGTCTGCGTTAATGGAGAATGGAGACGAAGATTCAACCAAGAACTGTACGAGCTGTTCAGCGACACTAACCTAGCCAGAAAAGTAAAGGTCCAACGACTTAGATGGTTGGGTCATGTTGAGCGAATGGAAAATAATGCTCCGGCTCGTAGAGTCTTCGAATCCAACCTGGAAGAACGTCGCAGAAGAGGAAGACCGCGACTCCGGTGGAGCACACAGGTGGTAGAGGACCTGAACCAACTTGGAGTGCGAAACTGGAGACAGTTAGCCAGGGACCGAGCTGGCTGGAGTAGTTTGTTGGGTGAGGCCCTGGTCCGACCTGAACTGTAGCGCCACCATAAGTAAGTAAGTAAGTAGACGACGATCTAAATAGGAGCCCGCTCCAAATCATCTGTAAGATATGGTCGGAAGAATGTATACCCGATGAATGGAATCTCAGCATTGTTTGGCCGAAGGAGAGAAATAACTATAAACTGCGCCAACTATTGAGGAATCAGGCTCCTTAAAATCGCTTACAAGATCCTCTCAGCCGTTGTATGTGAACGTCCGTTGCCTTTCGTCAACAATCTGATTGGTCCTTATCAATGTGGCTTCAGACCAGGAAAGTCAACCATAGACTAAATTTTTACTTTATGGCTGATCTTGCAATAAACCTAAACTCTAAATCGATACCTACCACCTTTTCATCGATTTTAAGGCCGCGTATGACAGCATTTAAAGAGACGAACTGTATAAAGCCATTTCTAGTTTTGCCATCCCAGCTAAGTTCGTTTGTTTGTGCAAAACAACGATGTAGAACTTAAGCTCACTCACGTAATCTTTCGATGTCAAAAAAGGATTCAGATAAGTCGATGCGCTGCCATGCACAAGGCACTATCTTCAAAAAGTTTGTTCAACTTTTCGAGTTCGCAGATTTTATTACAGAGCGTGATGTCAATGGCAGCTTTATGTGAATTGAAACAGACACGGCGAAAATGGGCTAAGCGGTAAATGAGGCAAAATGAAGTATGTATATGCTGTCCTTGAGAAAGAAAACCCAACACTGACGGATCGGACAGAATGTCATAGTAGACTCATATTACTTCGAGGTAGTAGAGGGGTTTGTTAAACCAGGTTTGTCTACCACGGTCAATAACAATAACTTTTGCTAACTGCTGTTTCTTGGGTTAAGAAAGCAATTGAGTGGTTAAGCCCTCTCTCAATCAACTAAGGTATATATGTATATACTGTCCCAAAAGAAAAGTTCTTCGGGTTATCTATGGTCCCATATGCATTAATAGAGAATGGACAAGGAGATTCAACAGCGGGCCTTACAATTTGTAAAGATCCAGCGACTCAGATGGCTTGATCGTATAGAGCTGATGGACATGGACACCAGTGCTCCGACCCGAGGGAAGAAGAAGTAGAGGAAGACCGCGACTCAGGTGTTGCACTCAAGTGGAAGAGGACCTCAATCAACTTGGAGTGAAGACAATTAGCTGGGGACCGAGCTTGCTGGTGGAGAGTGTTGGCTGAGGCCGAAGTCACCAAGTGACTATAGCGCCACCTTAAGTAAGTGAAGTTATTACTAGCATTCAACTTCTTAAAGTTCCCTAAGAATTAAAACGATTTACTGAGTCATTTAAGAGAATCCCAAAGAGACTCGGTCCACGTTTTTTTTAACATAGTAAAAACTAAAACCTATTCCAAGTGTTTTACAAAAATTGAAAATGATTGAAAGAAAATTGGTAAAACAGCAGTTACTGGTTTGATAAAATTCTTGAGTGGCTTAATTCCCATATACTAACAACCAATATGTGGTAAGAATGAAATTCCTCTTACTAATAACCTACTTAAACAAATTAACAAAGGAACCAATAGAAAACTACTCAACCAAGTGCAAATGAATACTTAATTCAATCCAAGTTATAATTTTAAGTTAGATCCCAAGCTTTCTTAAGGCAAGGTCATTATTTTCGTTGAAATTACAAAAAATAATAACAGGGCAATTTCAAGTAAGCATGTTAATTTTCACCTTGTTGATCACATAATTGTGTGGGAAATATTATGAGCTACAAAAATAAAAGAAGATCATACATTTTGTAATACCTTCTTCACTTTTGTTACAATTAGCACACACAAACAATTGTAAATAACAGTGTTTCATTCAAGGCCAAAAATTACCACTTTTTCGTGAGTTACACACCAATGGAAGCGATGTGCGTGCGCTATAATTATTTCAAGACGCATCGCTCTTAGTTGCAACTTTTTTGGTATTGACTCTGAATAGCAATTTCTTGGTTCTTTCTCTAGCTTCAGTTTGAGGTCAAGCTAGAGTCAACACTAAAACAAATTAAAAAATAATTCTTGAAAAAAACTAAATTTTTCAGTTCAATAACACGAAAATCTTTTGCTATATGGATGACGAGACCCTGTCTTCGTTTTCAATAAGGAAATTCGAATGACTTTAAATCTTCCCATAACAAAAGGGTTCTAAGCATATAAACTCTACATTTTATAGGCATCCCCGTCAATGGACGTTACTTATTCGGTAATAAAGTATTCACTTGTGAAATTGGTATTTTGTCTGGAAATTCATTATCTTAGCAATTTGCAGCTACTTCATTACGACCGTATCCCAGTTATTTTCTATTTCCTGTATTCTGATTTGAGGTTCCATTAACCGAGGTCTTCATCATTATCCGCTTAAGAGATTTCAACAGATTTGAACCGAGTCCACAAGAATGTTTCATGTTCGTGTCAAAAATTCATTCTTGCTTGATTTTCAACGTTCGTTATTCGCTTTGAAATCTTCTCATTTGCATATGTGCCGGAGGATCCATGGCAGAGAGTAAAAAGAGTTAGTACTTGAGCAACAAAAAATAAGGCTTCACCTTGTGTTTGAATTGCGGTTAGGTAATAGTTTGAACTTGCCTCAACTTAACCGGGAATTAGCTATTTCCAAAGAAAGTATGCAGGGTATAATCAATTTGTTTAAGTGGTATTGATGGCGGTCTAACAGTGTTGCAGTTTCAAAGTAATTATAAGTGGCTGCCCAGCTCTCTAATTGGGTACACTACAGTGAAATGAATGCAGATTGGTTTGCGGGAGAGTTCAAACGTTTTTTTTTTTTTTTTTTTTAATTTGGAATTTTTACTCAATGAATCTTTATTAATTTTTGTTTAAATAACTCAAATTTTAGGTTTGAGTCTTAAGTTATTTAATATAGGAACAAAAGAACACAACAAATGGCAAGTAGTTGATTAGTCTGTTCCTGGAGCTGAATTGCTTCTTATTTGCATCGAAAATCATTCAGAATGTTGGTTGGCTTACATAACACAAATATGGCTTTGGGGCTCTTGTTTGGTATTTTCTATTAACTTTTGTTTTTATGAACTCGTGTTCCATGCTGTCTATAGTGCCTAGATCTAGAACGCAACAGTTGCACTAGGGTCTCAGATGTGGTTAAATGCAAATTAATATGCGGGATGATGTCGTTGAACTTTACACTTATGTTGTTTTAGTTATTATGGTATTGCTGTGTGCCCCTATGAGGTTTTGTTGTGGTGCGTAATTAATTCTTCTATTTAAGAATATTATTCTCCAAAAAAAACATGTTTTTTACATAACAGTTATTATTTCAGTTTACTCTTTCTTTGAAAATATAAAATTTTTATATTGAACTAAGAATTTAATATGCCTTTTGACCTTGACGGGATCGCAAATACCAGTAGTGCTGGTTCGGTCGGCGGCGCAAGTCATTCTTCGATTTCCTAGAACTCTTTTATTTCTTAATATAGCTCTTTTGTCGTTTTGTAGTTGGGAATTTTTGGGTTTTGGGACCATTTTCCTTTTCAGTAAATTTAAAAAATCCAAATTGCATATGAAAGTTCAATATTTTGCCATCAAACTGTTTGTTTTCAAATATAGCAGGTCGGACGCACGACAAAAAATAAGAGTGCGACCCCTGTAGCCCACACGACTAACTTCCCAAAGGAGAAAAATAATACAAATAATTTCAATTGTTTATAAGAAATCAAACTGTTATACACTAAAGTAATGAGTTTTAACCGGTTTAAAATCAGAAATCTATTCATACTCACATAGACAATTTTTCCTTGAAACTACGAATATATCGGGTGCGTCATATAAATGTACATATAGTCGATGGAAATATTTAAGTAATGACGTGAAAAATTCTCAATAGATTTTGAAAAACTATTTAGTTTTATTAAATTTGAAGGTTAACAATTTTTTAAATTCAGTTTTGAAAAAACAAACAGGTTGATCAAATGACCAACTTTATTGCGGATACAAGAATCAGCTCTTTTTTTGGCAGTGATATTTCGGCTCGAATATTGTCCTTAAGCTCGTCAAAAGTTTTCCGTTCTTTAAAATACCCTGTGCCTTTTAAAAATCTCCACAAGAAAAAGTCCGTTGCTTTTAAATAGGGCGATCTCGGTGGCTAGTTTATACTCCTCCCCCTCTTTCAATGCCACGCGTCCTGGGAACTTGAGCACGGGGTCGATTTGAGTGTGGACAGACCGCTTCAAGCCCGTGTTTCTCAGAATTCAAAGCTACGCCAAAAATAGTGTCACTCTTAGGCTCAGAACGACCATGATAATTTTGAAGATACACCCGCTGTTTTGCAACAACTGGACGATTACATTTAATAAACTTTTATGGTTAAAATTGTATTGCAATAACCTTTCCAAAATATGTTCGACGACGCCAATCGGTTGAAATCTATCAAAGTTATTGAATATTTCCAACAACCGCATTCAGATAGCGCACCGCCTATACTCATTTTCAATTGCTTGTTATAACAAATTAATGACAAAAATACAACAAATGCTAGAATTATCATCATTTTCATTTATTCATGATGATGAACACTTTTAGGTTTTGATTGATTTGCTAAACCGATTTCACTGAAAACTTTGTTCATTAATTTTCAAAAACCGCTTAACCGTTATCGCAATTCCGAGTTGAATGAGACAAATTTCAATAGAGTGGTTCGCGAGATAGTCGAGCAGAAAAAACGTAATGCACATACGTACATACATACGTACATAGGCACAAAAGCACATACGAACATACGTAAATACACAGACACAGACATCATTATCCCAAGGATGATTCGGATTCTAGTGACCTCGAAACATATAGATATGTAAAAACTGGAGATTCACGAAAATCATCCCATTACAATAACTACGTATGGGAAATTATTAACGAAGTGATGCGAAAAGTCCCCAGGAAATGCCTCTTTTATCCGAGGAAAAGATTAAAAAAGAAAACTATAGGATGAAAGTCTTTTGTGGGTGGTCACATGACACCACTCTGACCACCGACGATGTGCAAACAAAACTAATGGTCATCTCATTGTCAGGCTTTGTCAATATTCTAACAATCGTGAACACTAAGCTTTAGTTCCCATGTTCTATGGGAATGAAATGTGTGAACGGCTGTACGGTGTCAGAGCATTACGCTAAAACTACTAAACCGATAATCATCAAACTTTGTACCTATATTCTTGGAGGTATGAGGAGTAACACAGGAAACTTTTTATCCTGAATTAATGTACGGTTCCAGTGGGATAGATCTTAATTTTGCATAGAGCAAAGGATTGACATGTTTTTTACATAGTAGTGGTAGTTTAAGGTCAGAAAATCATATAGACTCCTCTTCATCCCGGTTACCGCAAGCAACACCGCGGGCACAGCTATTTGTCATAAATTAAAATCACCATATATATGTGAAAGCCATAAACGACGGGCGAGACGGGGCTGGCGGGATCGGCTAGTCTTCAATATTTTCGTTCGTGCCTCATGCGAAAATTCAGTTTTAAAGACTCTAATTTTTTTAGTTTTAATTAATATTTTTTTACTCATCAAGATACGCTTAAGAACAAGTTCTAGGTTTTTATTGTAACTTTCTCTGGTTTTAAACCCTTTTTTCCATACTTATAGTTGGGAATTAGTTCCCACCTTATAAAAGTGTGTAGGTACTATTATATTCCCATCATACAAAAAGTGGACTTGTTTCATATGGGAACTAGTGTCAGTTTCAGTGGATTTATTTCCCTGCATCGAAATTGTGTTGGGTTCGAGAAAACCCTGTTCTCTTCACGTTTGCAATATTTCATATTTGGATTTTACAAATCTCCAAAATTTCAATCGCGATATATGGTTTACCAAATCCAAGCAATGAGACTGTCATTTGTGGTCGCAGTCGTAGAAAAATTTCGACCAAATTGTAAACATTTTTTTCTGCATTTGAAAGTCATACGAAAAAGGTTAAACCATTATTTCATTCCTTCAGTGGCGGATTAAGCATTGAGGGCGCCATAGGCAAGCATCTCATCGGCGCCCCTATATTGAAAAATATCTCAAAGGTTCTTTAGTTTGATCAAAACCGATGCACGCGTTGAAATCGAAAAGATCTTACGAGTTCGATTTGAATTATTTTAATTAAGATGTGCCGAACCGTAAATTTTGTTAACCAAATCTAGAAAGCAGAAAACTGAGGTTTTTAATCAGTCAAAATCTTTACCATCCGGTGATGAATTTCGACCATTAGGTGATTTGCCCTTACAATAATAAAAATCAAAAACAATAACGCCTAATTTTTTCACACAGTTCTAAATTCCCTTTATAACTCGATCTAGTGAATCTCGGTTTAGAATTTAGAATATTTGGCACTCGGGCATTTCTTCACTTCTCTAGAACTCAATCTAAAATCATCGTTTTATGAACCTAGTTCTAGCATGTTTTTGAACCTTTTGAGTCCACCGGCAGCATTTTTTGACAGACATTTCCTTCAATTCGAAACAAAATACAAATAATTTTTGACTTTGCTATTATTTTTTGCATGTATCTGTGTACCTATGGTCACTTTTATATGTGTGTATTTATATTTATTTCTGTGATGTCCGTGGCGAGGTGTTTATGTGCGTTGGCTCTTACGCAGAACGTGGGTTCGAATCCTACTCGTGACCATAAACTGTCAAGAAAAAAAATGCATAGTAAATTCATTCCAATTTTTACCGTGGTTGTAGATGTTGAAGGTCTTCTGTCACCAGTTGAAGGACTGCTGAACATGTTTGCTTTGTGAAACGGAAGCGCCGAAAAAAATCAGTGTTGTCCCATGTGTTAATAGTGACACGTATTGACATTGGATAAAAACGCCGTTCTTCCAGCATAACGTTCGCATCGTATTAGTACAAATTCATCAAAAATTAGATCCAAAGAGAATAATGGGTAACGATATACGAACGTCCAACCCATTATTCTCTTTTACTTTATTTTCCGGAAATGATTACAAATTTAATTCATTTCGCTGGTTGAAAAAAAACGAAATTTTAAATACAGGGCACTAGACCCTCGAATTCGAGGGTCTAATTTTATCGAAGTTCTAACAACAACAAAGTTCTAAATCGAAGTTCTAACGCGAGAGTTCTTGGTGAAGAACTGACTTAGAACTCATTTGAAATTAGTTCTAAAAATTCAATAAACCGAGTTTTAAGGGGTAGAACTTTTTCAAGAAATTAGGCGTTACAAAAATTAAAGGAAGATAAGTCGATTGCCGAAAGTCAAATACTCTGTAGGTACTGTAAGTTGCTCAGGACCGATTTTTATTTTAACAAAAGTGGCAAGTGCGGTTCGAATTAATAAGTTTGCTACTGTAACAACCACGTATGAACTCCTATTATTTGCCACTTGTAAAAATCATTGCGCCGGCGCGCCCCTTTGTTGACTCGCGCCCCTAGGCACATGCCTAGTTTGCCCTTAGGATAATACGGCACTGCATACCTTATTGCGTACAGTCAAAAGGGTGTCCTTTTATTTGGTTTCATTTTTTTATTTCTTTTCTTTTGATTTCTTTTTAACTGCACTGTGTTTTGGCTGTTCCATGTACTCCCCACACATAGGCAATATGTGAGTTATTTTTTGTGTTTTTGGCTAAGCGACGTTTGCCGGGCCAGCATTTTATTAAAACTGCCTGCCTTCTCTTTCAAAAAAACAATCACTGAATATTCAAAAGCTGATGTAATTGTTGCCTTAGCATTAAATTCAACGAGAAATAATGTTCCTTCGTTCTCCATGATTCTCATCACTTCGAAGTACTTGATTTTTAAAAAAAAAGTAAAAGTTGTTATATTATCTTATGAAATGCGAAGCAATTATCTTAATTCTTCACAAATCATATTTTTCATGATTTTGCGTCAAAAATGGCAAATGTTTTCCAACATATTTTCCTCAATTGCAATTGTTATGCGGGAAATCGCTTTATGACAATTATTTGTCCTCTAAGCAAAACACCACAAAATCAACGATAGTTGCGACATTTATGTGATAGCACTGGTGGATGTGAGGAGAACCGAGGAGTGTCCGGGAAGGAAACTTGGTTGGAAACAAATTGCATGAGGCATGACTGATGAAGTATGATAATTCGTTTCTAGATTCTTAGGTATACCTCCCATATATGTTTTTTAAGAACTTTGTTCCACACAAGTACGATTGAGTCTACCTGTTCATTAAATAAAACTTATGAATCGAAATGAACATAAAATGTATGAGCTAGTACACATTCATAGTTACATACATGCATTAAATACATTGTATTGATTTAGTTAAAATTACAACTTTTTCCTCATATGTTGCTTGTTTTGATTTCCAAGGAAAAGAAACTTTACAAAAACATCTTCTTTTCAGTTTCACAATTTACTAGCGATTATAAATAAAGAGAAAGATACCAAACAGCATTAGTTGTAAAAAAAAATTGACTCTTCTGTAATGTGCAAACAGAGCCATCGAACAGGCAAAACAAACAACACACTTGTGACTTGTGGTCGTCTTGTCGCAATTAACAATTTGATTTAATAATCGAATAAAAGTGTCGTCTGTCTTTCATTTATTTAGTCCACATGTTTACATTTATCATCATTTATGAACATTTAGCACGCAGTTCGCAGTTCCACATCACTGTGCTCGAGGAGACAGGTTCCCAAACTGCACATCTTTTATGCCATAAATGTCAAAAAAACAAAAAAAATGTCACCTCGACTTTGACTTGGACTCGAGTGTATTGGATTGTGGACACGCAAAAGTTTCTCTTTCTAGGAAAAAATTTCAAATTCCTTGTTGCACAGCCTCTGCCCAAAGTTGGTGCAGAGTGGACAAGCCCCAAGGCGCTACGACTTTGTGCATATCATTGCGTACACGCAAAGTCGAATTCCATGCCAAATGCGGTTCTGATGATGCTCCATAACAACTTATCTCACGATAGCCTGTGCGGTTGTGTGCATATAAAATTATAAAACATAAAACAAGGCCACACACTTCGCTTTCATTTGCCCATTTTGCGAAATGCAGTACGAATGTGGGCTAGGCTGTAATTGTCGCAGCAACATTGAAGTTTCGGTTAAAAGTGAAACGCACGCACAAGCACACTACTTTCAGTTGCACTCATAAATCAAGTCCCAAATTTCTTTTGACAGATCAATCCAATGTCTCTTTATCCTTTCGAGGAGACACGTCAATGCGATTATGATTGTTCAATGGCAAAAATGACGTTCCACGATACCACAAGTATCCATGCCTTCCAGCCATGGCACTTTGTTATAAAACATTCACTTGTTTCAATTACAGTTTCATAAAGTCATTTGGCAACATTCATGATCGGAGTAACCTCTGGGCATAACATGCCATTGAATGATCGAATTAAGGAGATGAAATGGATAAATAAGAAAGCACCCAACCAAACACATAATTTCGGTATTCACTCTCATCATTCTCAGTCTAAGTCGAACCAAATTACAACCAACCAACGCACATTGCCTAACAGCGGCAATTTGCGTCGGGTTTAAGGAATTTTCCGGATTCAAGTTAAGAGGAAATCTGCAGCAGCCAAAACTGATGAACCATCAGGGGGCAATGAGACAATCCATTCGATAGCACGAATAATACGTTGGCTATAGAAATTAGACTTTAATTAAGACTGAAACACGGGCATAAAGTTTTGCGAGAAAGTGAGGCAAATTGATGGGTTAAGTTGAATTAACTTCTTTAGGAATTCATGCATCTCAATGAGATACTTAGTAAAATCCTTTGGAGGATGATTAAAATACTGGCGAAAGCTTTAAGGCAAAAATAAATGCAAATTGGAAAGTTATGAAGACTCAAATCAAAATTATATACTTTGGGCGTTGGAGTTGTTTTGAAGCCTTGATATACAAATTTATTTGTTGATTAGTAAATATGGAGAAGGTTTTGCTTGGATTTCGGCTAGCGGCTAAATCACTCAATTTCCTAATCTTGCGATCAACGACCTTCTGTGGATAGTATATAATTTCCTTAAATAGTATGATTCTCTTTCCAAGTTCTTAGGCTCGTGTTAGGTTAGGTTAGGTTAGGTTATGTTAGAGTGGCTGTTTAGATGTTGTTGACTCAACAAGGGTTCACGTAAGAAGTTACTCATGGGAGAGTAATGAACTTAAACAAACCATTTTGTACTTTTAATGAAGTTAGAGAGAGACATCTTGTGTCGATTGTTGCCAGTTCACTGGTATTATCCAAGAAGGGATTACCAAGATAGTTATTCCTTCTATTGGAGAATGCCGGACATGTACATAGGAGGTGTTATGTTGAACTGTTTCGTTAACTCTTCCTCCACGCCCAGCACAGCTTCCTGCAGCCTCATGTCATAGCATGTCTCCCTATGAGTCAGTGTCCTGTTATGACTCCAACTGTGAAGCTTATACCTACTTTATCTGCTCAGGGCAATCAAGCCCAGCCCAGTACGCAAATGAGGTGAATGTTTAACTGTTCTGTCATCTCATTCAGAGAAGATCGGCAGTCGGGGACTATAAGAGAGTTTGTGGAGACAGACGCGAGAGATTTGAGAGCGGCTTGACTGTCCGAGAAGATATACGAATATCTTTGCATGACATAACGTTTGATCCAGGATAGTGCCTCTTTTATCCCCATTACTTCTGCCTGGAACACACTACACTGATTGGGAACTCTGACTGAGATTCAGTTGTTTCGAATAGATACCACTTACGACGCCATAGTCGGTGTTTGAACCGTCTGTATAGAAGTGTATCGTGTTTTTATCCAGAGGTCCTCCTTCTTCGCAAAAGGATCTTGAATGGATGAAAACATGGAAGTTATTGTTATTATCGAATACCTTTTTGGGTTGGTATAGTCTAAGCGATCTGGGATCTGAAATTGTCTAAGATAGTAGTATGACCAGTGTTGTTTAGAAGTACATACCTATATACCTTTAAAGCTGATGTTGGTGTTGAGCGAAGTGCTCCCGTGATGCACATACCTGCTGACCCCTGGACTTTAATGAGTTTATTCAAATTTACCATCTTGTCCAGTGCGGTCCACCATACGACAATTCCATAAATGAGTATCGGTCCGTTTACTGAAGTGTATAGGTATAGCCAGTGTGTAACTTTTAGGGAGAAGCGTCATCGGTATAGGCAATCACCTTGAAACACTCTGCTTCCAATGATTTTAAGGGGTCGTTTAGTTCCATGTTCCATAAAAGAGGCCCGTTGACTAATTTAGTTGGGAGAGAATATTACAGCCTCGAAAATATCTTCCTGCAGACGAGACATCCTAGAGCTTGTCCAGGTCGGAAATTTGAATGCAAATAACTATTAGGAAAGGAATTCATTACCGGCGGATATGTTTTTTTTGCCCTTTTACTAGTCTACAGCCTTGTCATCTCTAATAGGTCGTAAAAATTGCTAATTTCAACAAACAAATGAACTCCGACCAACCCTTCGTAGTTGTAAATCAAATCCACTATGCAAATACTTACTTACTTATGGTAGCGCTACATGTCAGATCACCAGGGCCTCATCCAACAAGCCAGCTCGGTCCCTAGCTAGTTGTCTCCTGTTTCACACACCAAGTTGGTTCAGGTCTTCCTCTTCTGCGAAGTTCTTCCGGGTTGGATTCGAAGACTACAATTGTTTTCCATTAGCCCTACGTGACCCAGCCATCTAAGTCGTTAAACCTTTCTCTCGAAGCAGCCCAAAGCGTTTTCATCAGATGTTGTCATGGTCCATGTCTCTGCAACATACATTTTGACTGGGATGATGGGGGTTGAGTGACAATTAAGCTGCTCGAGAAAGAATTTTTCTACTCAATTGCCTTCTCAGTCTAAAAACAGCGATTGGCAAGAGTGAGCTCGAATAAGTCGATGTTGGTTGTAATTTCTTGTTGACAGCATTAACTTGGTCTTGCTCTCGTTAACCACTTGACGCATCTCCCTGGCCACAAGACTCACGAACGCTCCACTGACATCACGCTGTGTTCTTCCAAATATATCAGTGCCGTCTGCGTATCCTAGTAGCTGGACGGGCTTTTGAAAGATTGTGCCTCTGGTGTTGACGTTGGAGCTTTACACAATCTTTTCAAAAATGATGTTGAAGAAATCGTTTGACAGCGCATCGACTTGTCTAAAACCTTTTTTGATATCAAAAGAGACCGTTAGGTTTTTTCCGACCATGATGGAATAGCGTGAGTTTTTCATTGTCATCTTACACAGACGGATGAGTTTTTCTGGGATGCCAAAACTAGACATTGCTCTATATAATTGGTCTCTATAGACGCTGTCATACGCGGCCTTGAAATCGTTGAAAAGGTGGTAGTTATCGATTTGAAGTTACTGGGTCTCCTCCAAGATCTGCCGTAGAGTGAATATTGGATCGATGGTGGACTTTTCGGGTCTGAAGCCACACTGATAAGGACCTATCAGGTTGTTGACGAATGGCTTAAGACGTTCACACAACACGGCAGACAAGATCTTATAGGCGATGTTAAGGAGACTTATATACCTCTGAAGTTGGTGCAGTTAAGGGTATCCCCTTTCTTGAGGATCGAGCATACGATACTGAGGTTCCATTCGCCGGGCATGCTTTCCTCCGACCAAATCTTGCAGACGAGCTGGTGCATGCTCCGAACCAAATCATCTGCAGCTGCTTTGTACAGTTTGGCGGCTAAATCGTTTACTCCAGCGGCTCTGTTCGACTTAAGATTAGATATCGCTCTTCACTTCGTCAATGTCGGGTGGGTGGAATTGCTTCACCCAAATTGAATGGTTCTGTAAAGCTGGCTGAATTGGTCGGAGGAAAGCATGCCCGATGAATGGAACCTCAGCATCGTATGCCGGATCCTCAAAAAAGGAGATCCCTTGAACTGCACCAACTACATAGGTATAAGTCTCCTTAACATCGCCTATAAGATCTTGTCTGCCGTGCTGTGTGAACGTCTAAAGCCCTTCGTCAACAATCTGATAGGTCCTTATCAGTGTGGCTTCAGACCCGGAAAGTCCACCATCGATCAAATATTCACCCTACGGCAGATCTTAGGGAAGACCCAGGAACTTCAAATCAATACCTACCACCTTTTCATCGATTTCAAGGCCGCGTATGACAGCGTCTATAGAGACCAACTATATAGAGCAATTTCTAGTTTTGGCATCCCAGAAAAACTCATCCGTCTGTGTAAGATGACAATGGAAAATTCACGGTCGGGAAAAACCTAACGGACGCTTTTGATGTCAAAATAGGTTTTAAACAAGGCGATGCGTTGTCATGCGATTTCTTCAACATCATTCTTGAAAAGATTGTGCAAAGCTCCAATGTCAACACCAGAGGCACAATCTTTCAAAAGTCCGTCCAGCTACTAGGATACGCAGACGACATTGACATAATTGGAAGAACACAGCGTGATGTCAATGGAGCGTTTGTGAGCCTTGAGTCGGAGGCCATGGAAGATGGGTCTAGCGGTTAACGAGGGCAAGACCAAGTTAATGCTGTCGACAAGAAAGGACTACCGACATCGACGTCTTGGAGCAAACGTCAACATAGACAGATTTAACTTCGAGGTAGTTAAGGACTTTGTCTACCTGGGATCCGCTATCAACTCAGACAACAACACTAGCGCTGAAATCAAACGAAGAATCACTCTTGCCAATCGCTGCTTCTTTGGACTTAGAAGGCAATTGAGTAGTAAAGTCCTCTCCCGTGCAACTAAAGTGACACTCTACAAAACCCTCATCATCCCGGTCCTCATGTATGGTGCAGAGACATGGACTATGACAACATCTGATGAAAACGCTTTGGGCTGCTTTGAGAGAAAAATTCTTCGAGTGATTTTTGGTCCTGTCTACTGGAGTCCTGGAGACAAAGATTCAGCCAAGAACTGTACGAGCTGTACAGCGACACTTACCTAGCCAGAAAAGTAAAGGTCCAACGACTTACATGGTTGGGTCATGTTGAGCGAATGGAAAATAATGCTCCGGCTCGTAGAGTCTTCGAATCCAACCCGGAAGGACGTCGCAGAAGAGGAAGACCGCGACTCCTGTGGAGCACACAGGTGGTAGAGGACCTGAACCAACTTGGAGTGCGAAACTGGAGACAGTTAGCCAGGGACCGAGCTGGCTGGAGAAGTTTGTTGGGTGAGGCCCTGGTCCCACCTGGACTGTAGCGCCACCATAAGTAAGTAAGTAAGTAAAGCTGGCGGAATTTTGCTCGTCATCGCCATTATACAGCTTGAAAAAATGGTCTTTCCATATCCTCAGCACTGACTGTGATTCCAGTACGGTGTTCCCATGATGGTCTCTATAGTGTTCGGTTCGGGGTGTAAAACCTCTGGTGGCTTATATAACGTTGTAGTAAAACTTTCGAACATCATTCCTGGTGTAACAGTGTAAGGTCCCTCTATCTGCTCGATCGCGCGCTTGTCATGCACTCTTTTTTTTCTTTCTGAGAAGTGTGCTCTTCTCTTCTTTTTACTTTTAATCCACAGGACCATAGGCTTACTAAGATAAAGAACGAGTTTATCCATTGATTAAAAATCCTCATTAATAAGAATAGTTTGTTCACGGAATAGTGAAGTGACGTTTACCTAAAGTTCCCTTTGGGACTATTTTTGTTGTTGATGCTTGACAATTTGTTGATTTGTTGTTGTCGATTGTGTCGCCATGTAATCAACTGACAGCTTTTTTACATTTTTTTTTCTCTTAACTACCTTCCACGATGGAATAAGCGAGTAAACGTAAGTTAGGAGAATTTTGTAATATACCTATCTTGAAACGTTGGTCATCATCATCGGTCCAAATAGCATCCCTTTTTTATTTCCGATGGTAAATAATAATTCTTCCATGATCTTTGAAGGTAAAATCAGAAATGAAATTAGAGTAGGTATGTGAAATTCAAGATATTGTTTTGTCGTCTGTCTAACGGTCACAAATAGATAAATAATAAGAATAGTTGAAAAATTTGTTAAATGTATCTTAGACCAGACAAATCAAATTTTTCAACTATTCCTTAAGCCATACCATAAGTGCGTTATACCTTGACATAAATATTAATTGTTAAAGGAATTGGACATCATTAGGCTATCTTCTTTAAATGGTAGTGAGTGTTTTCTTTGTATTATTCTGATTTTGATCAAAATACAATTGCTTTGTTATCGCAATTTTATGTTTAATTCTACTAATTTAATTGTTTTTTTTATACATTTAAATGATATTATTAATTTATGTAATAAGCTCATAAGAACAAAAATATTGATTGCAATATGTGAATTCATCAAATTCATCGTCAATGATTATAATAAATTCTTTATCAACGAAGATCAAAGCCGCAGCATTTGAAAAAGGGAAACCTCAGACCCAAGTGTGGCAAGGAAGTAGAAAAAAACACCGGCTGCGCATCTAACTCTTCCATGAAAATGCAGACAACATCTGAGACCTCACGAAGCATTAGCCGCGGTGCACGCTTACAATTGATTTAACAATTTTTTTTCTTCTGTGGCCTCTCCAAAGCCCCATCGCTCTGCTAGTCGTCGTGTTGTTATAACCATCTTCGACTTCACCAAGAGAAAAAGATAAATGAAAAAGATTCCCCCAAATGCCAGCAAGTCAAAGTACCTATATTTGTACTGTATCTCCGAGCGAGGCTCGTTTCGGCAATGGCTTTGGTCATGACATTCAGTCTGAGTTAGGTTTTTATCAACATCGGTCGTTGGTCGGATGCTCAAATTCTCCTCGTTACTATCTCCACAGTGAATTTTCAAGTGAACAAAAAAATTACCTGCGCTCAGTTTTTTTGTGGTTCAAGATAATCTTTTTGAGTATTCAAGTCGGCATCCTGAATAGATTATGAAGTTGAATTGATTAGTAGAAATTGCCGGAACAACTATCATGTGCAAAAGTGATTAACCCATTTTTTGTGCGCCCCGTTGATTATTTTTCTCGCCGGATACATTAAATACGGAAATTGTGTGTACAAGTGTGTTTTTGGTTCCTTTTTTTTCGAATTGATCTTCACTTTTGACCCTCAACTTTGGATTACAAAAATCTTCTGCAAAACAATTGGACAGATAAATTATTCTCAAAGAACACGTAAGTTATCGAACAACAATTTCGAGTTGACAAACAGTTTTTTTTTTTTTTGTTGTGGAAGAAAAGTGTCCATCGATTTTGTGTTTGACAAGTTAACGGTTCTAATGCATGAAATTTGGGTTACAAAGGAATTTATGCAAATTTTTTGTTTGATAAAACTAAGATTTCAGCTTTCCTGTTGATTCAATAGAAAAAAAACAGCTAACTTCTTCTTAACCATGTTTGTCCAAAAGAGTTTAACCAGTCATTGGGTCAGTGTGCTGCAGCGGCAGGTGAATGGAATACAAGTTTTCGATGTATCTTTGGGGAAAGGTACATTGCATCTGAATTTCTGGAAGTGGGCATTTAGGAGAGAAATGAAAAAAGACTTCAAGTTTGTGGGACTCTCCAATTAAGGTGTGATTGTTTTTTTTTTTTTTTTTGTTGCAGCAAGAAAAATTCTTTGCTTGGGCAGTGGTCTTCTGGTCTTGTGAGAATTTTTTGATTTAATGCCAAGTTAACCCAGATTCCGGGTCATAAAACATTTTCTTATTTAGTGTAGGCCGTTAAAAATTATTGATTTTTGTTAAGTCGATCTGTAATAGCTAGATGAGGTTCGATAGATGACGGTTAACTGTTTATAAAAATATTATCTGCATTTAAAAATGGACTTTATTTTATTAAGACAAATCTTATACCAGATTCTTTGAGTTTGCACCTAGGGCAGTCAACTTTAGTTGAGAAGAAAAATACCGTTTTCCAGCAGACATTGAATTTTCTTCTCTGCTCAACTAGGAAGTAATTTTAATCTTATTTGGTTTTTCTGGCACAAGAACGTTTTAATGCATCTGTAAGAGCTTGTATTGATCGTCTAAAAGAACTTAGAGTTACAAGAAAAGGAAAAAAAATGTCTGCAGCATTATTTTGGTTAAAATTTAATTGGTTTTATGAAAGATTGATATTTTGACTTTAACGAATTTTTTATATAATTTTGCCCTCTCTTAAGGGAGCAGAAAGCGCAATATTATACCTTTCGTATACTGCATTTATGAACTAAATTGCAACTTGGTAAAAAAGTTGAAAAATTAAAGTTGAGGAAGCTCCGTCTGGATGTCTGCCTTCTACAGTCTTAAGGGCGAGGAAGAAGTCAAATGAAAGTTTTTTGAAAGTAGGTTTTAAAAACTATTTGAAGTTGAATTTTTCGGACTGATTGAAACGTTTTAACGCAAAAAGGCCGGCCAGTGGTGTCCGGGAACTACATATTCAGAAAATTATTAATCTCCGGCTAACCAACATTTCAAATAATAATAATGAAATGCTCGTTCCAGAATGGGTTCTGATCTATTCATCAAGTTATTTACTGTAAGTCTAAATTGTCAAGCTCGGTTTGGTCATCTCGGTTAACAGTTCAAGGTAATCTCTGGCTTACATTTTACTTACTTACTCACTAAAGTTTGGGGGCTGCGTTTATTCCTCAATCAAAAAAACGTTTCGGGGCTGGTGTTCTTTTCTGAATCTTTCTTTCCTTAAGTATCTTAATAACTCACTGACTTATGGTGGCTCTAAAGTCCAGGTGGGACCAGAGCCTCATCCAACAAACGTCCCCAGCCAGCTTAGTTCCTAGCTAGCTGTCTCCAGTTTCGCACGCCAAGTTGGTTCAGGTTCTCTACCACCTGTGTGTGGGTTGGATTCGAGGATTCCAGAGGCCAGAGCATTATTTTCTATTCGCTCCAGATGACCCAGCCATCTGATCTAAGTCGCTGAACCTTAATTTTTCTGGAAAGGTCAGAGTCGCTTAAGAGCTTGCTTATACACTTCTAGATTGAATTTTTGTCTCCATTCTCCATTTATGCAAACTGAACCAAAAATCACTCGAAGAATTTTTCTCTCGAAGCTGCCCAAAGTGTTTTCTTCCGATGTCGTCGAGGTCCATTTCTCTGCACCTCTTTGAAGACAAGGATGATAAGGGTTTTTTTGTACAGTGACACTTTAGTTGCTGGTGAGAGAACTTTACTACTCAATTGCTTTCAAAGTCCAAAGAAGCAGCGATTTGCAAGAGTGTTTCTTCGTTTGATTTCATCGCTTGTATCGTTGACTGAACTTATAGCGGATCCTAGATAGACAAAGTCCTTAACTACCTTATACCTCTGTAGTTGGTGTAGTTCAGGGGATCTCCTTTCTTGATGAACGGGCATAATTTGCTGAAGTTCCATTCGTCGGATATCCTTTTCTTCGACCAAATTTTGCAGTTAGGTGGCTAAGCCGTCTGCTCCAGCAGCTTTGTTCGACTCAAGCTTAGATATCACTATCTTCACTTCGTCAATGGCAATGGTATATTGAATGGTTCTGTATAGCCACTGTTACCTGTTTCGTTTTAGTTCGCATTAAAGATTCTGATGCTCTGGTCTATGAGAGAGAATAAAGTACTGAGCCTTACTTACTTGTACTCAGCTCTTCGCGTTAGCATGAAAGAAGCTATGACTTGATTAGAATGGCTTTTAGTGCTGCTTGGATATCTACATATGAAAATGGTGGTATTGCGTGTGATATTGCCATGATTGATAGCAGTGTTTCTCTATGGTCGGGGAGCCTGAATAAAATGACAAGGTTGATACTTTCTGAGAAAAAACCTGCCCCTTCTCCAGTATTCATTTTCGAGCCATCAGTTAAGATGGTATAAATGTCAATTATTCATAAGTGTAAGGCACACAGTTTTCCCAATCCTTCTGTCGGGGAGGGTGGCAATAAGAGACTTGTTGAAGTCTGAGCAAGCGGGGTCATGTAATCTTTACAAACGTTGCGTTGTCGCTAACGTACTTTGTAAGAATCGAGGTATGACCTCTTTCCAAAGTTCTTCAGATGTTGGTTTGACTGAGCCGAAGGGAAGGCACTGTTTGCTGCTGCCTGCTGAATGTTGCACAAATAGATTAAAGGGAATGAGAATTAAGATAGCTTCAAGGCCCGTAGTTGGGGTAGTCCTCACCACCCCAAGTTTTTCCCAATGCTTGCCATTCTTTGTACTTTGTAAGGATTTTTTAACTAAAACTACCATTAGTAAGAACAGTTCTAACAGTGGCGATGTACATCAACATGATTTTTTTAGGATTTGGTCCCCAATTTCTGCCATCAAGGATCATATTACACGATTAGAGTGTATCTTCCTGGAATGTATTGATCCCAGTTAACTTTATTGTTGTTTTTTTGTTTGGCTTCCAACTTCGTGCAGATGCTGACAGTGGAGACAGTGGATAATGTGCATTCTAATCGTTCGCTCACACTCTCGTAGTGGTAAGATATTTTCCTGTCGCCAGTAGCTCTAAATCATCGGCCTTAAGCTTTTTTTTGGACACCAAAAATCGACTTATTCGTTTCAGTTAAACGTTACATTTCTTAAAATCTCGTGAAAATCAAGATCTAAATTTTAACCATTGAAGTGTCTATCAGTGGCGTGGCGTGGATATCTTCAAATGGTAAGACGAGACAAATGAATCACCTACACAAATGAATAAGGAATAAATAGAAGGTACCTTAAATTCCAAACGTGGAATAATCGAAGCCAATTTTTCTATACTTTAAGTCATTTAGGTTAAAATTCACAAAGCATAAAAAAAGCGGCTTCAAATGAATCCTATGCGAAAATGCAAGAAAATTAAATAAAATTTTAAGTAACGTAACTAGTATTAAAAAAAAAAGAACTTTATTTCATTGTAAGTGATAGTTTTTTGTTCGCATAAAAAGAATAATGGTTTATTTTTATTCAATAAATAATTATAAAATAAATAATCAAATAAATAATAAAATAAATAATATTAATTAATAATATTATTATATTAATAAAATATTTTTAAAATGCAATAAATCACATAAAATATTCAGACAAGATACTAAAAAAAAATGTGTTTGAAAAAAATGTTTAAACACAAAGAAACTGTTTTTGTTTTAATTATTTATAATTAAGATCTATCCTTCGGTTTGTTTTGGTATATTCACCAAGAACCCTATCGTAGAAATCAGGTCTGCTTTTTAAATTTAAAAGGAGTCGCTTTTCTATTGATATTAACCCTAAATCAGAGATCCTGAATTCTCCTTGAGAGTTTCCTAAAAAGGTGTGTATTCTTCTGAGCGTTGAAAATGACCTTTCCACAGAAGCGACTGTCAACGGAAATCAGTTAAGCAACACTCAACACTTAGCAAAGCCATTTAAAATAATTAAAACAAAACAGTTCTAATGTTCACTTTTAACAATATTCAGAAATTTCAGTTTTTTTTCACAATTTTCACAAATTTACGTTACTTAAACGTTCACTTCAAACTTGCAAATTATCCAAAACAATGATGAGTAGAACAAAACAAAACAGTAAAACAAACCCGAATTCGCCGTACATTGCTCGAAGGCGAAAATTTTATTATTTTTTCCAAGCAGACATTGCTGAAAGACGAAAATTATCGTCTTACTTTTTTCAATAAGAGAACGTGTATTGAAAAGGGAGGCACCTGTGGGGAAGTATATCGTAGGAAAGACAGGGACAAACACAAAATATGTTCTGCTCGGCGATTTTCAATGCTTCGTGTGTGCTTTGTCACTTTGTGTATTGTGTGTGTATCTCGCAAATTTAAAAGGCTTGAAGAACATTGTTACACACAATGGGAAAAGATAGGGTGTTGACTGCTTAGTTGTAAACTTATGTTGCTGGTTTTTTCTATGAACAAGAGACTAATTTTAAAAGGTAAGACGATAGGAATCGTGTTATATGGACGCCACGCCACTGGTGTCTATATACTCCTCTAAATGCAAATTTAGGTACATCATTATACTAGTATCCAGCTTGTAGTTTTACAGCTTTGCAACATTATTTTTTCCTTCATTACTCATTTAATACATCCCATTTGAACCCAATTATAAGTCTTTAAGAAATTTTAGGTCAACCACATAACAAAAAAAACACCTCCTAAGTACCAACATAAAATTACTTCAAATAGGAAACGATAACAAAAAGCAATTCCTGCTGAGTTCTGACCCATAATAAAATGATAAAATCGTCAAAATTAAAATAAGATTCTTTTTAATATTCCTCTGGAAGATCGCATCTCTGAAGAAATTCTCATCATTATTAAGCAAAATAAAAGCAGCACCCAGGTATACCTACTTTGTGAATATTTCCATCACGCAACTGATCCTCCTTCCGAATTACTAATAAGCTAAAGTTGCTATAAAGCCAAGACTTAAGTCGAGTCAAAAGAGTTTTAATGATCCATTCTGTTGCGGGTCTTGTATTGTTTTTACAGCCAACACGAACCATTGATTAGATTATTCCGTGTTCTAAGCTCAATGTCTTTTTCTGAATATAACTGGTCTCTGTTCTTCTTGTGCCTTTGTGCGCATATGCAACACCCTGTAATAACATTTTATGAGTTCACTTCAGTGAAATTGTTAGCTACGAACGAGGGGAAAAATTCGTATCACTAATTACCCGAGACATTCTTCGAGTTCTGATGTGCATTTAACTGCAACTCAGTTTCGAAATCATTGGCTTGACAGTTTGTATGAGTTCGAGAACAAAAATGTGTGGTAACAAATTTTGTGTGGTTCTAGAAATGCATACAGTGTTTGCCGATGGGATTCCACAGAATGCACCTGTATTAATAGAAACCTGAAGTCAACATTCACCTAAACAATTAAAATGTCGTGTTTGGGTTCAACAAACTGTCAGATTCGGGGGGTCTAGCCGTGTAGTGTTTATTTTTGGCCCCTTTTTAGTTTTTTTTTTCTCGTTTTGTTAAGTATACACGCTTTTGGGTCGTAATGAGGGTAAGACTTCAAAAGGTTGATGTTATTACGACAATTTCAATTTAATAAGTGCAAGAACCTGGAAGAGTAGGTATTATGATGTCAAATGCTGGTTTGGTTTTTAACGTGTTTGCGTAGGTTCTTCTGTTGATTTTTGTTTACTTATTTGCTTAAGTATTAGAACGGAAATGGGTCTTAAGAATTCATTCGGGAATGTGTGATGGGAAAAGAATTTAAATCGAATTAAGTACAGCATTGTTTGCCGAAATAATCTATTTTTTTTTTTTTTTTCAAGATTGTGTTGAGTGCCAACACCTACATATTCGTTAACAGATCTTCATCTTTTTCATTCTTTCAAATGAGCTGCTTAGAAATAAGTGTGATAATGTCATGAATTACAAAGAAATTCCTCTTGTAATAATGTTGAAGTAAATTTAAGATATTTTAAAGGTATACTTCATATATTAGCTTTTCTAGGCTGGAGCTGAAGCGCTGTTATCTATCCACTAAATTAATGAGGATGAGGATAGATCTTGGTTACGCGACCAGTTACTATATTTTCTTTTGAAAACTACAACTTATTTTTCATAAAAATGTGATTTTCTATTTTCCGGTTGTACATAAATTCATTTTCCCGAACAATTGATTGTATTATGTCAATAAATGGAACGAATCGTTCAAATGATTTGTGTTTCAATTCGGTACAATTCAATTATAAAGATACTTATAAAGCACGATTTTTGTCTTTCAATTAAGGAACATTGAATTCACTAATTTAGGCTATAGTGAGGGAGCGGCTTTTTAAGTAAGAAGTCCATTGATAGATTGTTAAAGTATCACATGAAAAATTAAGTATTTTTTAACCCGGAGTACATACCTATTTATTTTTAGAAAAAATTGGGGTCGATAAATTGATAGTTATCTTCTTGTACGTTCTGTTGATCTTATGCCGCTTTATCAGCTAATCGAATAATTAACAGTGAGTTCATCAAATATTATCAAATGTGGTGACTTGAACAATAATTTTGTATTGCCTAGCTGTGCCCTGCGATTTCAACTGCACTATATTATACAAGTACATAGTGTAAAGTTATTTTGCATTTCTTTAGTTTTTTGTTGACTGAAAAGAAAAACCTATTACATCAGTCTAGCATTTTTGAGACCTTACATATCAAAGTAGGTAGTATTTGTAATGTTGATAAAATTCTCGGGCAAATATTAACAATAATGCATTAACTTCGAAGAAATTGCATTTCCATAAAAAAGGATATTCTGAGTCAATCCGAAAAGACATATTGGCGCATATGCAAAAGCATATGACTCATAATGTCTCGGACATTTTTTTGAGATCAGAACAGAACACAGACAGTTCGAAAATGGTGAAAAATTATTACAAAAATTTTCCAAAGTTCTAGCACAATCGTATATTAATTTAAGATTTAGAAAATAGGGCTTACATTTTTTTTTTCTTATTGCTGCTTTGGTGGATCGGGGCCAACGGTCGACTCTATTTGCTTCTTCGCGAAAAAAAATCTTCTAGAAAGTTCTTCTTCTTTCTCCAATTCTTCTCGTTTCAAAAACGAAAAATGGTTGCCATGACTTTCAGTCGTGTCCGTGATTATTTTCTGGAAATAAAGTTTCACAAATCACAAGTATGAACATGTAGATGGGAGTCAGATTAACAGACAACTAATGGCTGTACTCAGTCCTAATTTTTTCTGATAGTCGTTGTGAAAAGACCATTTAAATTCCACCGTAGGAAAGTCGTATGGAACTATAAGAACTCTTTAAACTGCCCAAAAATTTACCCCACTAAAATCTAAAATTTTAATTGAAAAACCTTAGTCTGTATAACGAAGCGTTACAAAACCTCCTCCTACATTAGCCGAAACCAGTTAAAATTCCATCCTTCGAATCTTCCTTTTAGTAAAAACCAGATTCTCATCCTAAGCGACTGACCGACTGTTGAGAAGTTCAAATTTGATTTTTTTTTTCTTAATTACAATTCTCAATGTTTCATTACATAAAAATTCATACAGGAAAATTAACTTTCGAGGTAAGATCAGTCTTTTTATTTCTCCGTTGCCGAGTTTGGTACTCGGCAGTGTTCTAGAAGTAAAAAAAAAGAATATGTGCTTAGTGTATTGCTGACAGCTTCTTAACCAGAACCTTTTGGCGAAAATTTGGCCTTGTACTTTTTTTGCATGTTTGAAATCAACCTCTTCTAAGTATAACGGGGACAGAGGGAGCTCTTTCCTGAGACACTCCAGTCCAGAGATTGTATTTAAGACTTCATATACAGTACACATGCCGTGTTGTTGTATAGAAGATATGTACGAGGCAAGTTGATTAACAGCCTGATTCTCCCCCTTGTGAGGAATCACAAGCAATAAGCCCTTGTGACCATTTCTTGTGAGGATTGTTGTGATTCGATAACATTTGTCGGATTCTCCCATAATCCTCACAAGAAAAATCACAACGAAACTCACCACAGCCATTCATTGGTCATTGGTGTCTCTCAGTTCTCGTCAGCCGTCTTCGCTGCAATCTTATCAGTTTTGTTAGTTTGTTTCAAATAATGTGCTGTTGTAAAATTCTTACTTTGCATTTACGGAGGAAACTTCGTCAAAAATATGCGCCATAAGCATTTCAGCTTCCATATTTTTCACTGCTCAAAAATCAAAATGTCAAATCTAAAATAATTTGCTAGTTATGACCTGCTCTGAAGAAGATAGAAATTTCAATAGTTTTTGTGACTCTCACAAGTTGTGACTTTGGGGGAGAATATACGAAAAAGTCACAAAATCAATTTCACCTCTTCTTATGACTTGTGAGGTATCAGTGATGATGGGGAGAATCGAGCTGTAAACCATTATAATAATCTTTAAAGGTTGGTTATTCTTCGGAGTTCGGAACTTTTAAACCAAGTTTCAGTTGCTTTCTTTGGAATTGATCCTGAATACCCACGAGGCTACGTGAGCCTTGAGTAAAAAGCATCATAAGTCATACCCATTTTAACACAATACGACTGCAAATCTATTCTTACTATGACTCCGCAAGTAAAAACAAATTAAACATTGCCTTTAATAGATTTATTCTCTTTCTATTGTTGAATATTTTCTCTCACAGGGACTTTGATAAATACTTGCATGTGCGATCTTCTTATTTTCACCTATTTTTCCCTGTGCGATAACAATGCATCTAAAGCTTCACCATTGGCATCAGTTGTTAGGGTGAATGGTTTAGTGAAATCAGGGTAAATTAGGAGGAAATGTTTTCACTGCTTCAGATTTTCAAACGCCTTTTGACAATGGAATAAGCTATATCTGCAAAATTTGTTACAAATTTACAAATCACATAAAAGCATTGATCTTCTTTGACATTCCTGGGAGGTGGATAGCTGGTCACGTAACTAGTCTTTGATGGATATGCTGTGGCACAATCGTCGAAGTCCTCATTGCTCAGCAGCCTGAAGAAAGCGTTGTTTTCTGCTTCCGCGATGTAGTCTTATTTGTTTTGTAAAAGCAAAACTTTGTAAATCAATGGATTCTGTAGTGGGATTGTCACTTTTCCCAATATGGAAACAACGTCCAAGAAAACAGATGTTTTTTTCCACCTAATGAAAAACTAATAAATCTCCAAATATATTTCTCGCATTGGAGGGCATCTTCCCGATAATTTCACTGATGTTCTGGGCATTTGAAATGAAAGAATAGAGTCGGTTTTTGTAGAGGTCGTCAAAAATTGAGAGTTCTATGGTAAGAAGTGACACGATGTCACTCATTTCAGATTTCGTCTAAGGGAGGCCTGTTACGCTAGACAGATTACTGACAACTAGTCCGATTGAGTTAGTGAACAGCTATTGGCATGTTTAGCTTTTCCAAATTGGCTGAATCCTACCGACTGCGTCAACAATCCGTCTCGCTTGGTATAATTAACATGACCCTCAAAACATATTCATATTTCTGGATCGAAACTTATTGCTTACCAATGACCCAATAAAGCCAATGAAGCAATCGGAGGTTGTTTTTCTCCTGTCCTCATTACAGTGTCGAAACACAATCGCTGAATTGACAATAATGTTTCGAAAAACTACAATGGGCTGAGTTGATTTAACTCCGTTGCTTCATGACCCTAATTTGAGTCATAACAGCTACATCTATAGCTTAGAAGGTATGAATGTTTCTCACATTTTCGACAGAACCTAATACAAATGACCTTCGAAAGTCCCAATAGTTATGGAACACAGTAGTAGCACAGCGTAGCGTTATATCCAAAATTCACTGGACTCAATATTCAAATTATATTTATGAAGTCGTAATATGGTGCTTGCAATAAACCTATACGACCAATTCTGATAGTGTGTAAAAAAAAAAAGATCTTTGATTTGACATGAATCAGATCTGCACGGTTAATTATTGTTCCTCGCTTTTTCTGTCTGACTTCTGAAAGACAGTTCTGTGTCGCTAGCTTAATATCTTAATACTTTGAGCAGTGGTTTGACCAGGTAGTACTTGCAGCAAAAATGATTTCTTTTTTATGGATTGGACATCTGAACATGGCGTTTATAGTTTATGTCTTTTACTCAGAGGACATGATATTCTGATTTTACAGAATAATCTCATCCCAAAACGCTTTTTAAAGACAGTGGATCAAAATTATAGTCCGCTAATGAACAACTTAAGTGTGATACTAGCTTAAAATGACGTTTTGTATTTTGTATTTGTATTTGTATTTATTTATAATCATTAAGCCATTTTAAAACATAGTGTCTTATTTTTAATAATTATTATCTCCAGATTTAAATTTAATTAAATTAGACAAAATTAAAAGAAGAATCAAATTATTATGTTAGGTTTACAATTTGGCTTGAAGTTAAGAAATAAGCTTTGTATAGATAAATGGTCATGATGACATGATCCTTTATATATATTATGTACACAAAAAAAATAAAATAATATAATTTTTAAATTCTAAGACAAAGTGATTTTTATTTTGGAAACATTTTCAACATTTGTATAAGTTCTTTAAAGAGTTCTCAAAACGAGTGCTGCTATGTATCCCCTTAGGTTAGCAGGCAAGGAGTTCCAAAGGGCAACAGCATGTACAAAGAACTGTTGTTTTGAGTTTCTGAATTTGAAAGTAGGGACAATTAGAACATTACTTCTTTGTGACACTGTGAACCTAAGCTTTTCGTATAGATATTCAGGAGATCTAGTATGAATAAGTCTTAAAAGAAATGTCAAAGTTTGATAGTTTACGTAGTTGTCAAAGGTCATGTTGAAAACACTACTTGCTTGCATCGAAACATGATCGAACCGTCGCAAGTCATAATTAAAACGACCAACATTATTAAACGCGACTTGAACTTTACGTTTATTAGCGCTGTCAAGGGCACAGAAAATGGGGCCATAAAAAAGTGTTGGTAGGACAAGAGACTTTGCTATAGTCATTTTTGTTGAAACTGGAAGACAACTGGAAGATATATTATAAAACCCGCAAAGCAGCATAAATTCGACCAACAGCACAAGTCAAGTGATCGTCCCATGTAAGTTTCTGGTTAAAAACAAACCCAAGGTTCTTAACTGTTCTGGCTTAACGTTTTCCCTTCAAGTTCAATACTAGGGAAATAAGAAGTATCTATTGCAGTGTTACTGATAACAATAGCCTGTCATTTTTAAGGGTTAGGTTTAAGATGATTCTCCCTGGTTTATACTCATCAAATCTTCATTTATTCTGGCAGTTCAACCATGCCGATCATATGAATTTTGCAATGCTTGAGTACAGATGGAAGGTCATTATTGAAGAGTGTGAATAATAGTGGTCCTAAAATCCCTGGGGCACACCATTAGGGGTAGGGAGGAAATCAGACAGCCTAGAGTTAGTAAAAACAGCCTGTGTTCGATGGCTTCGATACTGTGCTACGAAGGTTAAGGCTGAGTTTTCAAAGAAAAAGAAATATTTCAGTTTTTTCAAAAGAATTTTATGTGAAACAGTGTCGAACGCCTTAGAAAAATCAAGGAGAACCAGAGTTATGACTTTATTATTATCGATTTGCTGCCGTATGTCGTCGCTTATTTTAAGAAGCGCAGTCGTACAACTGTGTTTTGGTCTAAACCAGATTGCATAGGTGTAATTAACTTCTGTGTTTCCAAAAATTCTGTTATCTGCTGACTAACGATCTTTTCGAACGCTTTTGAGATGAAAGGTAAGATAGAAATTGGTCGGTATTCTTTTTGTTGCGAATTTGACTTTTTAAGAATTGGCAATATTTTTGAAGCTTTCCATAGTGCCGGGTAACAGGACTTTGATTGAAGAAGATTGAATTAAAAATATGTGTCAAGAAAGGAGATATGAAAGTAAGAATAATTTTTACAAACTTAGGATGCATATTGTCTAGTCCAATAGCGTCCGATTTAATGTCTTCTACTGCCTTAAATACCTCAACTTCAAAAACTCTTTTAAAACTGAAACTTGAGAGAAGCTCATTACTTCATTCAAAGTTTGTGTCAAACGCAGCACCATTATTTGTGTCAGAAACAGAACTTACGAACTGTTTGTTTAGTTCATTTACATCACAGTCATCCTCAGCATTCTTTTGTTTCGTCGATATACCAAGAGATTTTATGTTCTTCCACAGTTTTCTGGAAGAAACATTGTTAAACTTCGACACAAAGGACCTTCGCTTGGAATTTCTGATTTGAATATTCACCGCATTTCTTAACGTTTTGTACTGCATGAACAATTGTGGCAGTTTGAACCTTTTCCAACGTTTGTAAGCTATATTTCTTTTCAGAATAAGTTTATCAATGTCACTAGTGTACCATCCTATTTCAGGGTTTTTGATTCGCACGTTTTTAATAGGCACAAAAGTGTCAATAAGGTCATTAATTTTGTTGGTAAAGAAATAAACTTGCTCATCTACGTCTGAGATGTAGTAGATATTTCCTAAATTAGAGTTATAGATACTTGTTACCAATAATTTCATATCGATTGCATTGAAATTCCTAAATGAAATGCTTTCTGTTACTGAGGTCGGATTTAGTTTAATGTTATAAAAAGCGATAATTAAGTAATTCTTAGAAAATCCGGGAACATCAAGCTGCCCATAGAAGTTCACAAAATGTGGTTGATTGACCAGGAAAGTATCAAGTAGAGTGGAGCTAGACGAAGTAAAATGTGTGGGTTGATCAGTGTTAACTGGGAAAAGGTTGATGGATAATAGATTTTCGTTGAAATTTTTAGGTCCTACTGTTATGTTTATCTAATGAATCAATATTTAAGTCTCCTGCAATAATTATGTGGTTAAAGTTAGGTGTTACTTCCTCTAGAATGTCTGTAATGACGTTTGAGTCATCATGAATCGGCTCTCATACGGCAACTACTTCATGACTTAATAGATTTGCATGCAAATCAAATTAAAGAAAACGGTGTAAAGTTAATGAAAAAAAAAATGTCGGAAAACAATTATTTTGAAAACTTACTTCAATACATACTTCCAAATAAGTTCACTTTAATGCCTTAAAAATATATTATTATGAAACTTCCTCTTTTACCTTTGCTTCATTAGGTTAAGTACTTTTATTTTTTGTGTTTGTATATTCCAACTTCATTAAAAGTCGCTGTCTTATATCCTCTGCCTTTTAATGCTAATCTTATCTCTTAAGCCCTAACAAAATACATAATTAAGTCAATCTAATTCATGCTTAGTCAGTTCACACCACAAGACAAAAGGCATTTCGTTTTAAGCTTTCGTTTAATTAATTTATGACTTTCATATCAACCTCCAAGACTTCAAAACAATTATAGCATCAAGATATAAGAAATCGCTCTGGAAGTTCAGCCCCGCAGTCAACACCCAATACTTGTCGTTTTGTAGACAACGATGTTCTCACAATTAACATATTCAAGCTAGCTAGCTTACGCTCTTAACGCTTCTGGTTTAATTTTCACTTAAAATTACGTTGACGAAATATGCATTCCTATCTACTTCCTTATCCGTGCGGCAGTGGTTTTCTCCCACGATATTTAAGACCACAACTCTTCCGACAAGAGCTTCAAAATCCCACACTCCTTACAAAGAATGATTAATTATTCTCACACTGAGTGACTTATTTGGTGAAAGCATTTGCGATAGTTTTCTTTTGATTGATATGCAAAAAGTCGAAAGTGACATTTTTGTATCAAGATGTCGAAATATTCGCAATCCTTATTAAATCAAATTTTTATTTATTTTTATTTGCAGTTGAAAACTAAGATGATCTTCTTTAAGCCAAAGCTTGTGAATTGAACCTCGATTAGAGAGAGAAAGAAAATGGCTGACAGTAGAGAGCGAATACGAGGACCTTCAAGAGATGGAAGAGAATTTCTCACAAGTCCAAGGCATGTACTTCGGCGATTAATGTTACTGTCGGAAGGAAGACAGTACCGGGAAGCTGCTGGAGTTGTTGGTCGGTTGGGACCATCTGTCTTACGATCGGTTATCAGCGAACTTCCAATTGATTTATTGCTGGAGGCGTTGCCACATAGTGCTTACCTCTTGGAATCATTTTTTTCGAGGTATGTCATATTATTTTTTGCACACGGATTAAATTCTATTTTGTTCCGTCTCACTTTGTTTTTTTTTTTTTTCAGATTACTCACCGTAAACCCATCCCCCAAACCAGATGTGCCAGTCGAGGCAGTCACATGGCAGCTGGTGCGGCTCTTCTCCAACCCCCACGAATCGGGTTTGCGTCAGCGCTGCTCCAAACTCCTGCAATCAATCGGCCAATTTGAGCCATCTATCCGCCAGAATATCCGCGAACGTCGAAACTCCTTCGACAAGGCTGTCCAAGGCCTTGGAATTCACGGCCTCACCGCCGATCACACCGGCCAACTAATTTCCCTGCACAACGCTCTCAAGACTGAACTTCAACGTCACATTGACACCTACAAGGCGGCCATACACAAACTAGAAGAACTGAGTATTGTCACCGTCAATCAACATCCAGCCCATTCTTCCCATCAACGTCTGCTAGCCATCAACTATGGTGACATCCAACAGCGACTCATCGACAACAAGACCCTGCTAACGACACTCGACAAGCCAGCCCTCAAGCAATTGGCAGTTCTTGTTGAGAATCTCGGTCAAAGGGTACAGAACGACAAAGAGGTGCTACAGTGTGTCAGTTTAATCAAACGAATCGACCCTCAATCCAGCATAGAGAAACGACCGGCCGCAGGCCTTCTGATGAATTTCACTCGTGGCTGTGAGGCTGTGCTCAGTCTCATGGGACCGGAATCTGCTCCGCCAAGCCCAACAGCGGGCAGCAACTTTAGTGACGGTTATCATTCAGATGATTCCGCTGCTGCCGTCGATGAGATGAGGTCAGTGGGTGTTTCTGTCTTTTGAGCAAACAATTTTGACATCAATTATTCAAATTGGCACCTTTGGAGTTTCGGAACGTTTGACCCTTTAAACGGATGAGTTGCCAATTTGAATGCCATTCGAGAGTAAAATGTCTACATTTTTTTTTTCTTGATTTTTTTCTCATCCACAGTGAAATTGTATCACAGTATCGGTATTTGTATGAAGAAAATAGAACAGAAACGCTTGAGGTGCTCGATGGTTTGCCGCAACTGAAGCACGTGCATAGCTTGAAAGCGAAACTGCTTTTTTCAATAATTGTGGTGAGTTTAAGTGTTTTGTAGCGAATTGTAATTGTGTAGTTTGAAGGGGCATTGTTTTTCTTTTTGCACTGATCTTTGCGAAGAGAAAAAATGTCGGTTTGGTATTTTAGTTGGAGAAAATCATAATTGCTTATTAAGGCGGAGACAAAGGTTGGGAACAAATTGAAAAGTGTTTAGGAATTGACGCACTTTCTCAATGCAGTTGGTGCGTCCGTTGACTTGTTTCGAGGAAGACAACTTTTTATTTTCTCTAGATCAAATACAAAAGAGATGTTTAAAAATGGCGTTCCAGTAATCAAAAATAATTGAGCACATTTCTTTTGAGTCTTGTGGTCATTGAAGATTTGGCAAGGTTTGTACTTTAAGATTTGAAAGGGTACAAGTTCTGAAGTTCTAAGGAGTGAAATCTTTGTCAGCTACGTGCTTATCTAAGAAGGCCGAATACAATTTATCACCTTTTGGAAGAGGCTTTATAGTCCTTTCACTTGCTTTATTTTCAATTTCATTATCATCTGTGCTAATTTAAATAGAGGGCAAAGCATTATAATTTTCACTCTCTTTTATGAATACACTTAACAACATCAATCCACTCTCAATTTTCTCCTCTGCATCAGCATTGCAAAGCGTACGTCTTGCCATCGTATCGTCTCCTGTTTGATGCAAAACAATCAAATAATAACCGGCTATTATAATTACCTGTATTTATTGACAAACTAGTTCCATTACGTGGTCGAATATAATTTGAAGTGTCGTAGATGCCGCAGGGTCCATCGCATTGCAAAGTGGGTATTAAATCAACTACGCCATTCTGCAAAATAAAATGATCATCATTGATCGTCGTCGGAAGCTTAAGCTGAATCTGATGAAGATAAGAAAGTAGTCTTTTTCAGCATAAGATTCTTCGTATTTTCAATTTCGATACGAAGTCGCATGCCACACCTTGTCTTGTCCCATTTTATGGATCAAGGCACTGAAAATTCAAGTTACTACATTTAACACCTACTTAAGAAAAAACTGAAAGTTTTTATGTCCCTATTTGCTTATTCATTTGAATTCTCAAATTGATTTGAATAATTTCTACTAATTTAATGTGACACAGTTGAATCCGATGATGTTTCAAATTAGAGACTGTTTATCTTTGCAATAGGCCGAATTACTCTCGACCAAATCTTTTCACTTCCATAAAGAATTAATGTTTTCCATGTTGATAAAAAAAATAATTGCTTTGCATATGTGTAGATAGGCATGTACCGACCGTTATTTTCGTGAATATTTCAATACAATTGGAGTCAAGCAAAGAAATATAGACTAATTTTAGAGGAAGGAGAAGAACTGCAATACCTTAAATATTTAGGGAATTTTAAAGTCAAGTGCATCCCTGCGACAAGAAATATTCGTTTTGGAAGGGCCAGTGTGGGATATTGTGTGGCTTCAGAAATAATACTGATGTTGAAAATATTAGCTTGAAACACTTTGGTAAAAAAAATTTATTTGATGTTCTGTGTGATTCATATATGTCCAATCTATTTAAACTGTAATGCGTGGTGCTCAGATTTTGAAGAAATGCAGATTTTTTGTATTAACTAACAGTTTCGAAATGATGGTCACAAAAGCAAGTTTCAAAATTCTCCGATTCTTAATTAGGGACGTTTTTTCGACACAAGTACTTCAATGGATGAATGTCTTTATGCAAACGGAAAGTTGTTGATTGAAATTATCGAAGATTTTGGCTTTTTTGTTTTAAATGGTGTATCTTAGGCAGTATCCGTGGCTGAGTGGTTAGGTGCGTTGGCTGCTAAGCAGAAAGTCTTGGGTTCAAGTCCTACTCGCGCCCATAGTTTTTATTACATCTTTCACGGGCACTGCCTCTTATTGCGAAGAACTGACAAAACTTCCAAGAGTATCAATCAGTCATTAAATAGTGATTCTCAAATTTGCCGTTCAGAATCGGCGTTAAATTGTAGGTCCCCACAATTCTTCACACTCACCCAGGGAATTGTTGATGAGAGTAAGCCACTTAGGCAAAGGCTCTTCAAGAGCTGTCGTGCCACTCTATTTATTTATTTATTTTCTTATCTTATGCAGATTCAAGTGGCAACTTCACATTTATATCAACCCTCTGTAATAAATTTTTTCCTATTAAATGCTGCTATATATTATATACTAGCCGACCCTGCAAACCTCGTCTCGCCGCAACTTTCAGAGCAACTCCAGAATAATTATAATTAACACAGATATTGTTAAAATGCAATGTGATTTGCATGAATCCAAATAGATAACTACATCTGAATATCTGAATATTTCTAATTTCATTAAAGCATGTAGTAAAATGCAAATTTCATTGAAAAATTCAACAAATTCTCGTTTTTCTGTTGTGTTTTGACTCTTTCACAAAATCAGAATTCCATACAGCTTTCGATTGTCCCCATTATTTGCTGACTTTCCCGTTAGATTGTCCCAGAAACTTGTTTTTACTCAGGCTATATCTACAGTGTAGATTTTATAAAAATGCATTGAGGATTGAGCAGATTAAGAGCCCAAACTGGACATACAAAAAAAAACAATGCACCTTAAATATGCACCTTAAATAATATGGAAAAACTTGATTTTAGGTCTTGAAGTTCTTCGTGCTCTCGCAGAGTTTTCCGAGTTCCCAATCATAAATTATCCATTTTTCCATTTGCAAATCAGTGCACTTACAATTTCATGCAATTTTCCCTTTGAAAACCAATGAGTCTTCCGAGTTTTTCATCAAGAGCTTTCTATCTTCCATTCCAAAACCCATTTTAAAATGTTCCAGTTTTCCATTTGAAAACCAATGGCCTTCCAATTACCTGCGATTTTCCCTTTGAAAACCAATGAGTTTTGAAATTTTCCATTTTCCTGTTTGAAAACCAATGCACCTACAATTACATATCGCGGATGACATAGGTCTATTTTAGACCGAGACGAGCGAAATTTTCATGCACAGAAAATCGTGCCCAAGGACTCGCGTGCAAACATTGTCTTGTTCCAAAAGCTTAAGTAGGAGTTCAGCGTTAATAGTCCAAGAGACGGCTGCTCAATCCCACTCTACATGTGTCGTCGCGAAACGAAATGTTGAAAAAACATTTCTTGGTGTCTGGGATAAGTCTAAACCGCCGACTTGCCTGCTCCCAGCAAACATTTTTGTGAATGTTCAGATTTTGTTCACAAGAAATGAAGAACAATTTTCATAAAACGTTCAGTTTTGTGAATGAATTATAAATGTACAGAAAGATCCTTCACATTTTTACGGGGGACATGGTGAGAGATTTGATAAATAAGGGCAAACAAAAAAATCCTCATAAGGATACACAAAAATTCGAAAAAATTAAACAAAACGAAAAAACAATATTCATTTTTCATTCTTTTTTCTTCACAAATATGAGTTGAGTGTATACAAGATCTTGTTGGTGGATCTTTCTATGCAAAAGTTTTTTTTTGTCCTTTATTTATTCTTCTTACATAGGAAAACGTTTGTGCATTATCAGTTTTCGCTCATTTTCTTGAATCTTTGTGTATCCTTATGAGGATTTTTTTGTTCGCCCTTATTTATTTTTCTTACAAAGGAGTAAGGATAACGGGTCATTGTCGCGACAAAAGTTTCGTTTATCGTTTTGAACGTGAAAGCGTGAATTATCATTTGGCAAACGTTTTTGATGTGGTCAGAGCTAAATGACAAACAGTGCAAATAATTTATAAAAGAGTTGAATAAAAATATCTAAATCAATAATAAAAAAGTGAAGAGAACTGAAAACTAACTATAAGTGTAATTTAATTTAATAAGTTTTAATAAGTTTTTAATAAGAATTTAATAAGTTTTGTATAATATGTTATTGTTCGTATGAAACGGATTCTTTTTTCTTTTTTTCTGAAATGATGTCAAATATAAGAATGTAACTAAACATTATGACGTTTTTATTTTAATCAGAGATTTGATTAAAGTGTCTGAAATTAAGAAAAAAGTAAACAAAAAGTTTCTTAACTTAAGGACTGCTTTAAGAAGAGTCAGTTTTATTGTTCCTCCGAGAATGGTTTAAAATGTTGGGAAAACATTTTCTGTCACCGTGTCAGCAAAAATTTTAACTTCTTTAATTGATTAAAAAAAAAAACTCATTTATGATTCATTTTGAGTTCTTTTACCTGGGCTCTTGGACACTGATTTGAATTATTAAAGTTAATTATTTAGGATTTTAAAATTCTTCATTGAAATGAACGTATATAATGTTCTATACATTCATTTAAATGATTACTTCTTGAACCTTTTTTGAATCATAAAAATGTTTCTAATATAATTCATTTAAGTGAGGGAATTCTGAGTATATACCTTCATTTTAATTAATCATATTGGAATCATTTTTATGATTCAGAAAAGGTTCATGAAGTAATCATTTAAATGAATATATAGAACATTACATTAGGAGTCACCAACATAAGCTATGTGGATCTTAACTCATCACACACTATTTCGTTTTTCTCGTTATTCGCGCGCTAACTTTGAATGCTGGCATGTTTAGATTTGCACCAGATTAGCGCTGGCAAGTTCACGTCATTAGCTTTAAAACATTGAGGTAAACATTCTAGCGAAATTTCAAGTCGGGACGCGATGTGACATATTTTCCACGAATGTCGCGTCATTCAAAGCGACTTGCCACGGTCTTTGCACCAAATACGGGGTGGCAAGTCCATGTTTTTGGAATGGGCAGTTAAAAAGCTTTCCAAAACTGTAAATTTTATCCCGGGACGTTATGCAACATATTTTTGTCGATTTTTGCATTTTCATTAGTTAAATACTATGATATCGCACCACATAAAATCAGGCAAGTCGGCGGTTTAGACTTATCCCAGACACCAAGAAATGGTTTTTCAACATTTCGTTTCGGGACGACATGTAGAGTGGGATTGAGCAGCCGGCTCTCCTACTATAAATAATGTAATATCGAAAAATAAATAGGAAATGAAATGAATTGAAATGAAAAATAGAGGGACATTTCAAAAAATTTTCGATTGAGTAAATTAAAATCAATTTTTTTAACTATTATTAATTGTTTGTTTTATTTCCTCCTACTGCACAATCAGTGCATAGAAGAACAATTGTCCATCATTTATAAAGTAAGACTTTTGTTTGTTTATCAGTTTATCGACTACAAACATACAACCGACAAACAAACATTATCTATATATAAAAGAACAGCCTAATTTTTGTGTTCGTTGGCTAACCGGGCACACTGGTTGACCGATTTTCCTAATTTTTTCTCTAAATGCAAGAGGTTTTAGGGTAGAAGGTTTAGCAAAAATAAAATGTATACTTTTCAAATCACAAATGGTTCAATTGTTAAAAAACGTTAAAAATTTTGTATTTCGCACTACAAAAAAAAACTGATCAATATATCTACGAACACTCAATTTAGTTTGAAAATTTTGTCAAATATTTTTTTAAAAAATCAAAAAAAATGTCAGTGAAGAAAATTTATTTGACAAATATAAATTTTCTTCGACAAATAAAAAATGTCAGTGAATCTAGGAAATTATATTTGAACTAGCTGACCCGGCAAACGTTGTTTTGATATATGAAATTTCTAGAGTATGAAAATAATACATATGTATTTATTTATTTTTAGTGGGTACGTATTTGTTAAAAAGGTTGAAAAATGGCGAAAGCTAGATTTTAAGGAAAAAAAGACTTAAAGAAACGAGTTCTCTATTCCACGTTTTATTTTAGAATGTCTAAGAACAATTTATTTGTAGTGTCCGTAGCTTAGTGGTTAGGTGCGTTGGCTGCTAAGCAGAACGTCGTGGGTTCGAGTCCTACCTGGGCCCATAGTTTTTATTTCATCCTTCACGGGCACTGCCTCTTGCGAAGAACTGACAAAACTTCCAAGAGTATCATCTGTCATGAAAAAGTGCTTCTCAACTTTGCCGTTCGGAATCGGCGTTAAATTGTAGGTCCCCTCAATGCTTCACACGCACCTAGAGAATTGTTGATGAGAGTAAGCCACTTACGCCTTGGCTCTTCAAGAGCTGTCGCGCCACTCTATATAAGAACAATTTGACATTTCATAAAGTTTTGACATTAGATTTTATAAAGAGAGAGTGAATAAAGAGCGCCAGTGCTGCTACTTTTTGGTTTAAGTACTTCTTAACATTTGTTAATTATATTTTTATTTGTTATTTATAACGTTTTGAATGTTGATGGAATGTGTCATTAATAAAATTTAATCAACACTAACGAACTGGAGGTATTCCACGTATAATTATTGTCTGAATGAAAAACATGGTGTGCTCAAATTTAAGCCACAAACAGACATTATTTAGCTTTGAGTCAATAGTCATTGCAAATGCCAATCTGATGGGGAATTGAATGCTTTCAAATTGAAATGTGCCAGTGGCTTACGAAAAAACTGTTTTGCGAATTAATCATTGCCACAATTGAATTGGTTGCTCGACAACAATACTACGTTAAGGACAATAATAAAATTGCATTGGATTCAGAATATTTGCGCAAACTATTGAACCGAGCTTAAACGATCAACAAAAGTACCTATGTGTATGACACCATCAGATATGCAAAGTGTGATCAGTCTGAGTGGTGGTATATATTCTTGTGATGCACCCGGTGGAATGGGGAAATCATTTTTGTTATCATTAATTTTAGCATCAATATGATCTGAAATTAAAAAAAAGAGTTAGCTCTTTCTTCTTCTGGAGTTGTGAGCACATTATTAGACATAAAACTGACATTACAATATTTCAAAAAAGTTTGTACTGGCCGAATATTTGTGTGGGATGAGAGCACAATGGCGCACAAAAATTTACTTGAAGCCTTTAACCGCAACTTGAAGAATTTGGAGCTCTGAATCGTTTTGTTGCTGAGGACAAACTTTGTCGATTATACCACGGTCAATTGCAGCTGCAGACGAATGGAGGCGTTTAAAAACTTCTATTTCAGGAAACTTACATTGGCCAATTATTGGACATTAAAGACAGAGTGGCGCATAGATCTTGAAGAGCCAAGGCCTAAGTGGCTTACTCTCATCAATAATTCTCTGGGTGCGTGTGAAGAATTTAGGGCACCTACAATTTAACGCCGATTCCGAACGGCAAAGTTGAGAAGCACTTTTTCATACTCTTGATACTCTTGTAAGTTTTGTCAGTTCTTCGCAAAAGGCAATGCCGAGAAAGATGAAATAAAAAACTTTGGGCACGAGTAGGTCTCGACCCCACGACGTTCTGCTTAGAAGCCAACGCAACTAACCACTAAGCCAGGGACACTATTGGACATTGGAAATGGAATAATTTCACTTGATTCTGAAGGCCGAATTTCACTTCCAAACAATTTTTATTGTAATGCAAATCCACGGAATGAGTTGATTCAGATGTCTTTCCAAGCATTGAAGCATTGAGTTGAAGTGCAATAATGGCTGGTACAGATTAAAGTCTTTCTAAAATCGATGCAACAATTTATTTTGAACTAGACAAATAAATGCATAATTTTTTGCCCACAAGTCGTTTGAGTTGTTTTTTTACAATTACAAATGAAAACGATGTAGAAAATTTACAACGAGACGGAGTTTTTGAATGTTTTGCATTTATGCATTTATGTACCAGGACTGCCTCCACATTTTTTAACTCTGATGGTATGAGCATTACTATGTTTCGGGACATCAATCAACTTAAACTTTACAGTACTACAAGACTAGCCGTGAAGAAGTCAATGGCATACGTCTTTAGTTTCCTGTTCCCTGAAAAATAAATAAGACGCAAGGTCAATCTTTAAAAATATGTGGTTTTGATTTAGAAGTTTATGTTTTTCCTCATGGTCAACTATACAGGGTATCCTGTAATTTGTCTGCCATATACTTTGGGATGTGATTCTTGGTCATATTCTTAGAAAATAATCCTTCTAAGACAAAGTTACTTTTCCATCACTTTTTGATGATTAAAAATAAAGGCTAACTTTGTATTTAAGTTGTGTTCAATTTTTCTTGCCCGAGCAAAGTGTTGACTTTAAGGAGTCTGATGATCGGCTTGGCACCCGTAAAACAGCTATAACTCCAGCCAAACAAAGGAATTGACGGAAAAAGCCATTGGTGGAAGCACCTCTAAGTTGTTATTGTTTTCAAATATATTAATGACTTTAAGATACATATTTTTTTTTTTTCAAATAATGCGTAAAGAACATAAAGTTTTCTTATTTTTACCTTATGAACAAAAAAATTAGCAAAAAAAATCTCATTGATAAACAAAAACCCATAAATCTTATAATACTTGGGAAAATCTAAAACAGCTTAGAACATCGAATTTAGGTTTTTTTTTGTCAATATTTTTATTGCAGCACTTTATAATATCCCAATAATTGTTAGTTTTAAGAAAATTTATAACATTGTGCAATCCTGAAGAGGGTTAAAAGCATACTTATGCCTATACCTGGCTTGCTGTCAAAATCCTAATTACCTTACCTCCTCTCAGGGAGCTAAATTAGGGGAATATATGTTTAATGGGTAAATTAACTAAAAACATTATGTAAAAGAATTGAAAAACGAATAGATTATTCATCAGATTAGCAAATACAGGCATGATTTTTCTAAGAATATTGTTCATTTCTGCCTATCCATCGATTACCGTATTCTTCATACTGCCAATCTCTAATTTCCGAACCGTTGTGGGCCGAAGCCCTGCGAAGCGGGCAGGGGTTTTGCTAGTATTATATACGAATAGATATATAGCTGTTGCTGTAGTGTCCATAGCTTAGTGGTTAGATGCGTTTGCTGCTAAGCAGAACGTCGTCGTGGGTTCGAGTCATACTCGTGCCCATAGTTTTTATTTCATCTTTCACGGGCACTGCCTCATGCGAAGAACTGACAAAACTTCCAAGAGTATCAATCTGTCATGAAAAAGTACTTCTCAACTTTGCCGTTTGGAATCAGCGTTAAGTTGTAGGTCCCCTCAATTCTTCACACGCACCCAGAGAATTGTTGATGAGAGTAAGCCATTTAGGCCTTGGCTCTTCAAGAGCTGTCGTGCCATTTATTATTTCATATTATATTTATTTATTTTGAGATATATATATCTTGATATGAAAAATAAATATTCGAACCAGTGTCGTGTGTTTTGTGTGGTATTGAAGTTTGTAGGGATACAGATGGTTTTTCAATTGATCGGTTGATGTTTGCCTTTAAAGGAGATTCCGAAAAAGCCAATATCAGTAAACAAATTACACTAGAAATCTTTGAAAAATGCATTGATAATAATTTTAAAAGATGTTCAGCATTGGATTGGGCTCATCGCATTTTCAACCGTTGAAAAAAGAAAATGTGATCCTCTTCAATGCCCTCAGAGATGTACAATTTTATAAACGGTCAGAGGAACAGATTTTTGTAAAAGAATGTAATTGGTAAAGAATGTTACCGTTATAAATCTCACAAAATAAAAACAGTTTTGAATTGAATGAAAGTTGTGTATGTTTTTTGTGTGCTTGTATGTATGTCCGGTTTGGACTCTTAAACGGCCCAACAGATATTTATGAAATGTTCACGGTAAAAAGGTTCCTTCTGTTGTATTCAGGGATGGTTCCTGCGGAAAAAAATTGAAAAACCATACGGAAGAGCGGGTTAACTGGAAAAATCAAATATGCATACATACATAGATCGAAAACTTTATATTTTGCGTGGAATTTTTATCCAAAATGCCTTATTTAATGAATAATAGAAAGTTTTTGATGAAAAGCTCTCAAAACTCATTGGTTTGGTTTGGTTTGGTTTGCGTGGAATTGTAGGTGCATTGGTATTCAAATATAAATATAGAAAATATAGGTGGAAGACGGGGAAAATTTCGAAAATGAGCGAAACATTTGATTTTTGTAATATATATATACAGGCTATGTAAAGGTGGATAATTAGCTGTTAAGTTAAAAAAAAACTTTTAATCTTAGAAATTGGAAATAAGTATATGTGTTTTAAAATCCTTTTGGTTTTAATCTGAAGGCGCTTAATTGTGGTTAAGCTAGGTTTGCTAAGAATAAGTATTTACATAATAAAATGGATGTATGTTGGTTTGTTTGTATGGCCGTTTAGTATTCTTAAGCCGCCCAATACATTTTTATAACGTTTTGACGGTAGGTTAGGTGGTGCAGGGAACTAACTTCACTGGGAACTACCTTCACATGGGAATCAACTTCACCTCAAGTTGGAAATATCTTCACTTTTGTCTGGTGAAGTTATATCCCAACTATGGTGGGAAATTATTTCATCAGAAATTTTTTGTGAAGTTAATTCCCACCCGTTATTCACAGATCTTAAGAGAAATAACCAGAGGATTGAAAAAAAAATATGAATATATGAATTCAAAAATGAAATGTTTTTGATAATAAGCAGCCAGAGTAGACAAAAGGATTAAGTTCATAGTTTGAGCTTCAGCTTCTAATAAATCGAACGCTCTTAGTAAATATATTATTTGGACTAAATAACGCTAAAACCAAGAGTTTTTTTTATCATTAAGAAAGATTGTTATTGGTCCTCAGCTTTGGTTTAGTATCGTAGATTTTGGACTCCCTATGCGGATTGCCCGCATTTAATGGAACCCACATTCTTTGAGGTCTACTTCGGGAAATACAATATACAAAGCAAGTCGACATTTTTTTTGCCAAACAGAAAAAGAATTTTGGGTGTGAAAATAAAAAAAATCGCGCTTAGTTCATATTTTGTTGTGGTAGGAAATGTATCATTTTTTTAATATTTGCACGGTTTATGATTTGAAAAGTACACATTTTGTTTGTCCTAAACCTTCTACATTATTCCTCTTTAGTTAAAAAAAAAATTAAGAAAATCGGTCAACCGGTTTGGCTGGTTAGCGAACGTACAGAAAAAAGCTATTCATTTATATAGATTCAAAGTAAAATGTACCTACTTTTAATGACTAACTAACAATGCTAAGCATACTTTTCAATGCAAACATTAAAACAGAACAGCATCAGGGACCTCACGAAACTCTCTTTTACCTACCCCACCACTGGAAATTATTTAGCCATTGATTTTGAGGCTAAAGTATACTACAAAACATGGTAATATTGTGTTACTCATAATATATAGGTACATAAGTGAAATAACTTCCCACCTTCTGTGGGAAATAGCTTCACATCAAAGTGAAGTTATTACCCACAAAAAAGTGAAGTAATATCCCACCATAGTTGGGATATAACTTCACCAGAAAAAAGTCGGAAATATCTTCTCCCACTTGAGGTGAAGTTAATTCCCATGTTGTGAAGGTAGTAAAGTTAGTTCCCTGCACCAAGTAACATATTTAAGTTTCATTTAAGGGCATGGTTTCTGCCCACTATCTTAAAACTGTCGTAGGATGTTGAAACTTGGAGTTCTTGTTAGGCTTTGATTGAATAACATGAACAAAATGAGAAAAAAAAAATCTATTTCCATTATTTAGGGGCGTGGTATCCACCCATTTTTTCAAAATTGTCGAAAACGTTCAAATTCAAAATTCTAATAGGGTTTCGGTGGAATATATAGGAGGAAATATGTATAAGTACAGAATTGTAGTTTCATTAAAGGGGCGTGGTTGCCACCCACTTTCTTAAAATGGTCGTAGGATGTTGAAATCTAGAATTCTGATTTTTTTAAGTTCATAACACTCCCATGAGTAACTTTCTTTAGTGGTTTCACAATGGTCCCTTGGGGTCCAAATGAGTTGACAACATCTAGACTAGACAGTCACTCTAACCGTACCTACCTTTTATTTATTTATAAATTGGCCGAGCAATTAAATTGTTAAAATTTACAAATTGCTAGCTTATTTCAAGGTTCATGCTTCCATACAAAAAAAAAACTTTGCAAAATTTTCATCCAAACTTTTTCTTTTAATATTGCTGTGCTATCTTCTAGGATTTAAAATATTCAATATAACACTTTTACATGTGAGAACTTGGCGTTCTTTTAGATCTCATTGCTTTTGGTGGCTGACTTTTCACACAGTGTAAGAGAACTTGGCTCTTTTTTTACATTTTGTGTTTTTGTTCTGATTTAAATTTTCTCAAAAAACTCTCCCAAAGGCTGTAACTCCCATAGAACAATTTTAAAAGATAGATGAATATAAATACTAAACTACCTTATAATTGTTTAATTTCTAAACAGATAAATTAACAAACAAATATATTTCTGAGATTTCGATATATGGAACTTATTTTAGACTAGTTAAACCATAACTAGATTGAGAACATTGAGTTGGGGCTTCCATAACCAGTAACAACAATTCCAATAAAAACTGCAATTTGGAGGAAGAAAGTTGGATTAGAATAGCCACAGTTATTTAAAATTATCCAACATCATTAGATCTGTAATTGCAGCTTAACGATGCAAGCTTCTTATACAAAATTAGTTTGAGAAAAATTACAAGCGTAAGAAGGGAATCATATTATTAGTATTGAAAAAAAGAATAACAAATAACATTTTAATGTGCAAACAATTAAAAGAAGAACCCACCCACATATTACTCTAAATTGGTCCATCAATTGTGCATGTCCATGTATCAAACCCAACCTCACTTTCATTTTTCTTAAATCATCAAAGATCCAGATTGAAGCCTCAAACTTTCTGTTTCAATATGAATTTTCTTACAATTCTCATTAATGCCAATTCTCTATCAACAGCTTTCGTTCCGAGCATGTCATGGAATGCGTGAACGCAAAGTAATCGAAGTACGTCGGACTCTTAATTGTCCATTAGACAACATGAATGAGATTTCGTTGGCATTGGATCGATCAGTGCGTGCTCATCTCCACATAACAGCCGATACCTTCCCAATGGGAGATATTGAACGACAGGTGTCGAATCAGGTGAGTCTGCAGAAAACATCTAAACTCACATTTGTAATCTAATAAATCTACTTCTTGAAGGTTCTGTCTACTTTGCATGAATACCCATGCCTGGAAACTTGCTTGCCACTAACGAAATTTATTAGCGACTGTGTGCGACAGGCTTGGAAGATGGTCAATCAGAAGTGCCCATATTATCTCGATAGTGACTTTAATTTGGGTAAGTTGAAAGGTCGGTTGAAATTTCTCAAATTTAAGCTTAAATTGGATTTTAGGTTTCCTGCGTCCAGAAAAACATGAGCGTCATCAACACTCCGATCGCCGTTCGGACCTAATCAAGGCTTTCCTCTGGCCGGCACTGATGCAAAACAACCAATGTGTATTCAAAGCAATTGTAGAAACTTAAAAGTAGTTTTTTTTTCTTCTTAAATCGTAATTTTATATTTCTTGCGTTTAAGTTTAACAAAAATGTAATATCAAACAATTTTGTACAAAATATTTTTAAAACTTATTTTACATTTTAGTGAAAGAGAACATTTTCTATATAAACATTTTTAAAATTAAGTAAAATATTTGTTTCTATTTTTAGAATTTCCGCCTCCTATGAAATTGGCTTAAGCTTAAGACTTATGCTAATTTTTTTGTTTGTACATAAAAGTGGATTGAGTCTATAATAATCGATAATATCACTTGGAGTATTGAATAATTTTTCACAGGGCTTTTCTTGGCCGATGCCGTACATTTCGGTGCCGAGAATTTTTCGAATGTACAAATGGAAGTAGTTTTGTTGGGCATACACTGTGACGACGTATTTTATTGAGATATCCTGAAATAGAAATGTTGTTTATTAATAATTTGATGACAGTATGTGAAAAAATGTACTTGTTCCTTGTAGGGACGAACGAGGCAAGCTCCATCTTCGTGACAAGAAAGTTTTTCTTCAGCTGTCTTACGATCGACCGTGCGGTAGAACGGTTCGGTTTCTATTTTCCTAGTGGGTATAACATAGTACTCTAGATCAATGTCACCTGGAAATAAACAAGACGTTAGGAGAAGGTTAAGAATTTTTAAGGAAACCTTTATTCTCAATGGAAGTAACCCTTACAGAGGGAGATCTAAGAGGAAATTTGTATGAAGTTGTATTCAATATAAAGAACCATGCAGCAAATTTGTGCAAAAACAATGAAGTTGAAATCTGGCATAAGCGATTTGGTCATGTAAGCTCAACAGTACTACACAAGTTTTTGAAACAAAATTTGAAAATTTGTGGTTCAATTGATGAAAATAAGGATGGATCAAAATAATTTCTGTCTTTTATAGATGATTTAACGCATTTTTCAACGTTTCAATGAAGTTATAAAGGAATATGAAGCCATGAAAATATCCATGTTCTAAAAGTCAATTTAAAAAACTTGAGCAAGGTCGACAATAATTAAAAACTTGCTATGCCTAGATGTTACCCGTGATAACCGGGATACCGGAAAAAAAAGTTGAATATGTATCTATGTATTGTGTCAATCCTTTGCTCTATGCAAAATTGAATCAAATCTATCCCATGGGATCCGTACAATTTATCGGGACAAAAACGAGTCTTCAAAAATTTGATGTTCAAAGTTACGTCATAATCGGTTTAGCAGTTTTTGCGTTATGATGAAACAAACTTACATTCATATTTATTATATTTATAGGGGTTACTTGTCTTGGGATAGTTGAAAATTAACGATATGATTTTTCTTTAACAAACAATTTTAATTTAATCCTTTAACAAGATCTATTTGAACAAATAAAGTTTGACTACCAAATTGTTTCCATTCTTAACTATGTTAATGATTTCAAACTCCTGAAGGTCGTTCGATAAATTCAGTATGTATGCATGTATTCTTGTTTTCAAAGCTCATGGATAATGTATGTAACGTAATGATAAGGGTAACGATTTGATGCTTTATTTAGCTTACGACCGGATATTATTGTTCTTTCTGAATTCCGGTGTTAAACTTATGTTAATCTGATATTTTTTTCAAGCCCAACCGAATGAATAAAACATTTAAAAGACATGAAGCAACATGCCTCGGTTTGTCTTATGTAAAAAAAAACACGTTTTCCTCTTATCCGAATGTAGTTAATTTGTAGTTTGTAGTTTGAGTCAATTTTATCATTGATAACTGCAATAGAAATTCAATTGGATCAGCGTCAAAAAGTGGTCATAAATCCAAGATACTTAAGCCCAGTGCACATATGCAATTTATTGACGCTGCGGTGTCGCTGCGATATCGCTGCGGTGACGCAACTACTCAGTGCACACATGCGGGATTTTACCCTACAGATTTCAATCTGTTGTTTGAGTTTGTCTTTCAACAATGGAGGGATAGCAAGGAGAAAAGAATTACCTTGCGTACCTAGCGCATAAAATCGTGCCCATAGTTTTTATTTCATTTTTCACGGGCATTGCCTCTTGCAAAGAACTGACGAAACTTCCAAGAGTATCAATCTGTCATGAAAAAGTGCTTCTCAACTTTGCCGTTCGGAATCTTCACACGCCCAGAGAATTGTTGATGAGAGTAAGCCACTTAGGCCTTGGCTCTTCTCTATTTATTTTTATTTTTTAATAAAAAGAAATCGTTATTGAGTGCTTCCTTTTAATAACCATCGGCTAACAGGGGGATAATTTTATCTATCATTTCAAAATATGACAACAAATTCTAAAACTTTGTTAAGGTAACTATTTTCAAATGAGTGTGAAATATTTTGTTGACATCAGATCATCAATAAATACACCAACAACAAGTTCTTCCATTATTTTTTTTAATGAAAATGGAAATTACGGTAAAATGACGCATGTGTGCAGTGCTCAATATAGAACAATGTACTAGAAGACGCAGATGCAATTTTTTGACACTGTGATATCGCTGCAAACTCACAGAAACTCTCGCGACATTTTACCTCAGAAATGACGTTACGATATTGGAGCGTCACTGCAAGTGTGTGTACATCACTCTATTTGTTTGTGAGTAGCGATGACACAAAATCGAGATCGCAGCATCTAAAAATCACGTTGGTTCAACGGGCCTTAAGGTTTCTCCAAAAATCTGTACTCTGAGTATTTGTTAATTTCGTTGTGGAGAGTTTCGAAACAAGGATTGCCAAAGGTCTTTTGTCGTGAAGTATTTTTCCTTAAGTGAATACATTCTGTCCAAATGTTTAATATTAACTTTTTATCTTTTTAAAGATTATCTTCTTTTTTGAACATAGAAACATTGAAAATAACAAGAAATATTAGGTACGTACAAAAAAACAGTTTAGTACTCATACGCCGTAGTGTATGAACAGTTCAAATAATTGCAATTATAAATTACTCTAGAAAACAAATTTCCATTACAGCTGACAAAAGGACAGGGTAGTTGTGAAGAGTTTGGCTCCATTTCGTGAATATTTTAATTTGTTGATGAGTTGAAATATAAAAAAATAATAAAAATAAAAATAATATAAAAAACATCCAATTCTTCTTAAGGTCCATCTATTTCAAAGAATCTCTCTAAAATTCATTCTTTGTGGCGTATTCCCCTTGATCATTTTGAAAACATTAGAATCAGCTGAAAAACTTTTTTTTTTTGTTTTTTTCAATTTTCTCGAATAATGAAGTTATAACCTTGCTTGTTTTCGTCCTTAATAATCATGTACACATGTAAGTGCTAAATACAAGCCGCTTAAACAATTATTGCACGCCTCTTGTTGAGCTTCCTCTATTAGCAGATTTTAAAATCCGAACAGATTGAGACACGAAGTAAAACTTATTGAAATGCCAATTCCAGTAATTGACTTCTTGTATTCTGCTTTTTAGTTTCTGATTTCCTGGTTCAAGTTCCACTATTTCGAGTTTCAGATTCAGGATTTGTGTTTTTTTTTTTTTATAAAAGTTTGTAAAGTATGCAATCTTGACGGAAAGTTTGTATTATGCCCCCGCGGGATAAGCAAAAAATCGCCATAACGATTCATGCACTCACGGCCAAAATCATATTAGTAAGTCCAAGCTATCCCGAAACCATCAAGGTCCTTTAAAATTGACAGATATGCGATACGTTGCAGCCAGCCTTATGGGAATGTTTGAACCATTCGCCAACCCTTTATGAGAAACAGTGTACTTATTCCCATTCTGAACGGAATGCACTTCGGTGCAAATATTGTGCGTGAGTGCGACCTTAATATAAAATGTCATATATTTTTATCTTGAGAGACATTTTAAAGACCTTTTGAAGAAAGAATGCAATAACTATCTGTCGATAGACGCAGAAATGTATTTCAATATCAATTGACAGTTTACATTCAGGAAACTTGAGCCACAAGCAGGCCCCGATCTAGGAGGAAGCAAACGGGGCAATTGTCTAGGGCGGCAAAAATTAGGAGCGGCAAAATCGATGGTTGAAAAAAATTAATGACTTTGTTTTTTTTTTACTACAAATGAAGTCCCGATCCCCGACTGAGAGTGTTTTTTCTCTCTTTTCCTACAAACAACAAACTACATATTTCTAACTTGAGAATTGAGATCTTAAGAACATTTTTGTGTTCGTGCTCGTGCGTCGTGCCTCATGCGTCGCTCAATTCATTTAAAATGGGAGCGTCTGCATCAATAAGAGAGAGGAGACTAGGATTATTTGAACCAGGTATGGAAAATTCTATACAGTTGTATCGTATTCGATTGCAATTTAGTTTTTCGGAGTACAAACGTACAATTTGTCTTCATTCGATACAATTTGAAAATTTTGCAGACAGGACTTCATTGCCGTTCTCATGTTGTAGAAAAATTTTATTATTTATTGGAATTGTCTGAACCTTTGCCATATATGTAATCCTCGTCACAATTATTTGCTTTTTGACATTTTTTTACAGAGAATGTTAAGCATTTAATGTAGTTTTGTGCATGTTTTAATTTGATAGCGTTTAGTTCCTCTTTTGTCTTAATTTCGCTCAGATAACGAGATGTTCCTGTTGCAATAATTCTAATTTCGGTTTTCATTTGATTTTAGGGAATCTTTTTGTCCCGCCACTTTTTTTTGCATGGCATAAGAAGTTATGAACATCTGATTTAAAAAAAAATATAGTCTACGATCAGAGCAAGCAAATCCGCTCAGACAAAAAGTATTGAATATTCTGAGCGAAGGGCTCAGATTCACTCAGAGCAAACATTGCTCAGAGTGAGTTCAGGATGATCAGAACATTCAGAATTCAGAGTTGTCAACTAAAAAAGAAAAACGCCTAATGCTTTGCCTGCATGAGTTCTTTGCTATCCTAAGTACTTTCTCTTTCCTGTATTTAAATTTCTTATTGCCATCTATTTCTATCTGTGTGAGAATATTTATGTGAACTGATAAAACAATTGCGCTGAGTAAGAGTTTCCCTACTCACTGTTAGATAATACTCTTGGTGAGTAGACGCTTTTGAAGAGTTACTTAAAATAGATTGATGAATATTGTACATAATTAAAAGTTTGTCGATTACTAGTTACCAGGGTTCGGAAATCGATAAAATTTAATTCGATCGCGATCGAAAAATTCAACCGGGAATTTAATTTTTGATTCGATCGCGAATTTTAATTTTCAGATTTTTTAAAATAAAATGTGTGTTCACGTTCGATTTAAATTTTTCGGGAACTGATCACGAATTTTTCACAGTCTAAAAAAAGTTCAATTCACGAACCAATCGAAATAAGTAAAAAATTATTTCGATTGTCATATATATGCATTCTTTTTTATACAAAATACAATCGTACTGAATTTAAAAATCTGGAAAAAAGTAAGAACTCTGAACAAATTCAAAATATTTGGTAAAATGGAAAATATTTCGAGTAATTGAATTTTCGTTTTTGAAAAATTTAAAATTTTATAAAAAAATCGAAAATCTTACGAATTCTTTGCAAAACTTAAAAATTTTTGGAACTATGTATTGCTTTTTTTTCGAAATAAAAAAAATCAATTTCTATTTTAAATTCTTACATCATTTTTCAATTTTTCAAAAAAAATAAATACATTTTTACAAAGTTTTTCAATTTTTCCAAAAATACATTTTTTTTTGGAAGTAAGAAACAACCAACAAAACATCCAAGCACCACAAAACAAATTTCAAAAATTGTATATTTTTTCCGATCTTTTAAGATCATTTTTGTGGGACAACGAAACTGGAAAGCAATTTTATTTTTTAGATCGCTCACGAATGAAAAGGAAAAAAAATGCAACTCGTTCTGAGAGAGATCGGAAATTTTCTGATTCCGAGGAAAAGTATCTGTATGAGAATTTAATATTTTTCGGGTCATAAGAAGACCGAAAAAAAGTGAGAAGACGGAATTTTTTCGATCGCGATGCATGATCGATATAACCCTTTCGGGACGCAATTCAGGTGATGAAGTTATAGACTTAGACATCTTTCACTTTGGAACTAGTTAAGGAGCTTTTCTTTATTGTATTTAATGAAAAAAAAAGTCATTTTCTAGAGGCTTGCCCGGTGGACGTTGGCTGATATGTGTACTATTCGGGTTCACATTCAACGTTTCCACGTTTATTTGTTGATAATTATTTCAAAATAGCTGACCCAAAAGATTTACATTATCTGAATACGTACAATACATACATACATATATACAGTAGAAATAACTATTCACGCCTATTAAAGGTGTGATTTTAAAGGGCGGCAAATAATACTTTTGCCTAGAGCGGCAGAAAAGCTAGATCGGGCCCTCTCCACAAGCCATATATTTTTATCTTGAGAGACATTTTAAAGACCTTTTGAAGAAAGAATGTAATAACTATCCGTCGATAGACGCAGATATGTATTTCAAAATCAAATGACAGTTTACATTCAGGAAACTTGAGCCACAAGCCAAAGGTAAATTTCAGAGGCAGCAGATTTCTCCTATCAACACTGGCGAATATCTATTATTATTTTTTTTTTTTTTTTTCATTTTTGAAAAAGATTCTTATCATCAAAGAAAAGTAGTGCTGAAAAAAATATGCGTGTGTGCGGAAAAAAAATTAAATTCGGACAAAAATCAGTTTCGATTTTGGTAAAACCGATTTCTTAATCGTTGGGAAGTCTTTCTATGTTTTTTTTTTTTTAAATCAACGTTTGCAAAATGTTTATCCTTACTTGGATATAGCTTTTCGCATGGTACTATGTAATCCAGCGACAAAATGCTCCTGTGAAAGGAGTTGTTCTTCTCTAAAAATGTTTAAAAAAATATTAAAGTCGTCCTTAAATCAAGAAAAATTAAATGCTTTGGCTAGGTTGTGCGTCGAATCGGAAGTAATGAAGCGATGATATACGAAGACATCATCGATGATTTCGATAACAATATGGTTCTGCTTTTGCAATCTGTTCGTGAGCAATAACAATTATATAAGTTTATTAATTATTTTCGTATGATAATTCCATAATCAAGAATAACAATAATTAGTAATACTTTAGTTTATACTTCTACCTTATTACGCTTGGGCTCACTTCACATGAAAAATTCCTGTTTTCTCTTTAAGACATTGTCAGGTCGCTAAACAAAATTATTTCTTGTACCTACTTCTAAACGTGTAACGAACTACTTTTATTTTAATTGAATCTTTAGTTAGAAAAATAACAAGTATACGCCCCAGTGAAAATATTGAAACAAAAAACAAACTTTTTACCTGACAAGTCACAAGACAAGGTTTATAATAACTTTAAATATTGGTCTCCGTCTCGCAGAAACTACGAAATGTTTAAATCGGCTAATGAGCTGCCTAGTTCATGTTCTGCATGGCTTTCTGATGTCAACAACAAAGCACACCCATTTATGTTGTTTATTTCTCTCTTACATTTCGTATTTCACTCTGGCGCCAAAAATTATAAATCAACAATTTTTCTCATCGAAAACAGGAAACTCGTTTTTCATTAAATATAAACAAATTCTTGCACCCAATCGTTCATCTAAACACCCAAAAACATTAAAACGCACATTCTGTCAATTAAAACAGAAACAGAATCTCATTAAACACGAAATTGTGTATAAAAATTGCCTCATTACACCAACATTCGACTTTAATATTGCAATTTAAATATCCAAAACAACTAAATTCCGTAAAACACAAATTCAAATCATCATCTCTTCGAGTTGGCTCTCTTTTCCTCCCTCCCTCCAAATCCAACAAAAAAACAACTTATCAGATACAACGAATAAAAATAAAAGAGTTTAATTATCAAACATAAAGATACTCACTAACGATGATATAATCATCGAAATTCGGCGATAGATCATCGTTGTCTTTCGGCTCGCCAATCGGTTTTCGTCTTTTCTTACAACAAAATCCACTGTAATAAGCGTTGCTTACGTTTTCAACAAAACGAACAAACAAATTATGCAAGACGGTCCAATAGACGCGCAGACACCAGCACATGTTTTAATATTTGCAAAAAAACAGACAAATTGGGTTTGGGGTTAATTATCGGTGCTGAAGGGGTCACAGACATGGATTCCCCAAGATCGAATAAGAAGGCAATCAAAATATTGATGACGATTAGCAAGAACACCACCGCTCCGATTAGAACCCGAAAAACCAACAGAACGCGACATTGCCGTAGAACATCTCCGGCTAAACTACATTGCCGCGAAGTCGAAAATTGTTTTCACCCAGAGTGTGACTTTGAAATTAAAATTTTAAAAAAATACACACGACCGCCACTCTACTGAATCGGATCATGGACCACAACGTAATCCATCTGAAAAGTTAAACACAGAAACAATAGGAACAGAACAGCTTCCATAATACATCCCAAATGCCGGGCGCTTCGTTTAATGGGGATCTTCGTTAGCCCCCGGGCGGGGTCATTCTTCATCAAAGGGTGTTCTTGAAAATTGCTGTCTCACTCAAGAATATTTCAAAAACACTTAGAGATCGTGGAATGATCAGTTATTTGTTACGAACTGAAACACCCTGTATTAAACTTTTATTCGGTTGAAGGAATGATGGTAATGTGATTCTTGTTCAACAGATGTTATACACTGAACACAGTGCAACTTATGGGAATATCATTCATTCAATTTCCAGGGTTACAATAACACGAGGCGAATTTTTTCGCTCCAAATAGCTTAGGCTTTGTTAATTTTTTGCGTTTTCGAAATTGTGAAAAAAAGATCTTTTTCAATTATTTTAATTTCATTTCAAATGCAGCAATTTGCTGACTTTTTTTTCTCAGCAGCGAGTGGTTGAAACATATTAATATATTAAAATTAATTTATCAATGAATTTTCACTATCTGAGGGATAAGAGGGATAATCTCGGATTAATTGAATTTTTATGAGTAAAGGGAGACTCGGGTGACAGCTATTGAAGAAGATGTTTAGGGTTTGCAAGCCGAATAGAAAAAAAAAAACTAAACGAACAAATCCCAGTTTTTGATAACTTAAGAACCGGGAAATAACCAAACGACCACAATTAACTTCCTTTTCTGCCCTCTGAAAAAATACTAGAACCAGAATTTAATTGTAGATGTAGAACCAATCCACACGACCAATAGAAAATGTTGAAAAAACTGTAAAACAAATAAAAGTGATAATTTTTTTGAGACATTCAAAAATAAAACTAATTTAGCCACATATTCATCTTAATTTTCCTTTATAAACAACTGTGTAAATAGTTCAGTCCCCATTAATATACTTTTTATGGGAAGATACAAATATTTTTTTAGAAAAAGAAAAGTTAAACCACAATTCCTTGGACCTTCATAGAAGAAGCTGTATTTAAAATGGCTGGGCTGGAAATGCCACCAATTGGCATCCAATTCACTCGTTTTTTTTTTGGAGTTAATTGTTTTTTACATGTTGCAGATCTGCAACATCTTCATCTTTAGTAAAAAAAAAAAAAAAAAAAACACTAAAATCTACTTTGAATACACGTTGTAGATATTTAATTTGTTTTGAATTTCAAGTTTTGAAGTAGTCAACTGATTCCGAAAGTCAGAATAATCGATTTGTATTTGGCAATACCTCTTTTGATTTCGTTCGGGACTTAAGGGGCCGACCCATAGAATCCGTCGGTGCGTCAGCGTTGACGATTTCAACTGACAGCACAATAGAATATACATTTTCTAATGAAACTCGTCCCATAAGCAACGCATGTGACGGATACGACGGATAGAGTTGCTCAACTTTCTACTTTTTGCGTCCGTTGATCCGTTGACAACTGAATTTGACGAGAAGTCAATTCAATGTGTTCCCACAGCAACAAGGAAAAGCAATGAATTATCAAAATTATGTGCAAAAAAATAATTTTGACACGATTTTGATATTTTGTTTTAAATTTGTTTGTTCAATTTGCGGTTTTGGGAATAATTTTCATACTAAACAAATGAGACTGTCAAAGTTTACAACGTATTCTATGGGACGGTTCCATCCGGCAAATACGTTGGCAGCAACGCACGCATTGACGCTGACGGATTGACGGATTCTATGGGTCGGCCCCTTTATGATTTTAATTTTTTCGTATTCGTAGCGGAGCTCTACGTTCGAAATTTTTCTACGAGGAACTCTGTGATAGGGTTGTCTATGAAAAACCTCACCTCAATTAAAAGTTATTTGATTTGCTTGGATCGGATACGGTAATTAAGCATTGAAGCATCCTACAAATGAATCCTTGTTTTATCTTCTTACTTTTGCTGTTTATTTTCGGGTTTTTATTTTGTTACCTTCTTTTTTTATTGCAAAATTCAATAAAAACTATCTTGATTCCAACGACACTGAAATCAACAATGGACTGTTGTTCTTTTAATGTTTTGATTGCAAACTGTGAAGTTAGCCACGCTACGATAAATGGCGCCAAGTCATTTAAAAACACACGAGAAAACGTTTCAGAAGAAAATTCATAATAAAAACATTTATTGGCTAGATATTTCTTAGTTTTGAGAGTAGGTACCTGCATTTTTTATATACCTAAACAGTTTATAATTGTATATACACAATAAATTTATATATTAATGTAATGAATTTTCAAGTAAAACAAAATGGTAGAGTTTCTGCATAACTTTACTCTGCCTTGGTTTTTTATTAATTGAAGAAATTTGGTTTGCTTTGTTTATTTGGTTATTCTTGTTTTTTTTTCTTATTTTTATTTTTTTTTTTCTATCCTCTGACCCCCTCCGGAAAAAAATTCTAGATCCGCGCCTCTGTATGTGTGTATGTACGTCTGCACGTATGTGCGTTACGTTTTTTCTGCTCGATTATCTCGCGAACCACTCATCGTATTGCCATGAAATTGGTCTCATTCGACGCGCAATGAATGAAAATTATGATAATTTTGGCAAAAACATTTGATAATGTTTGCCAATAATTTGCTATATACAATTGAAAATTAGTTAAGGCTGATTTATGTTCGTGGTTAAAAGAAAAAATAGTCCAAAAACAGTCGGTAAACCCTCATTAGTATAATTTACAAAACTTTGATTTAAACAATTGAAAATGAATTTTTAAGGTTATATTTTATTATACTTACTAGCGGTTGCCCGCGACTTTGTCCGCGTCTACATCATCCACCGGCCAGCGGTGCGTCTTCGACTTGTGCATCATGCCCGCATGGGAATTTTGTTGCAAAGTTATTTTAAAACAGAGAGAGTTCTCTCTAAATCGAAATTGTTCTTAACTCGAAGCCTTCATATATATGTATAATTTTCCCCGTTTTAGCTACACTTTTCACTGGTTCTTTGCTCTTAGGTATTATTCGTGACTTATTAGCTTAACGTTGTATAGCTTAAACCCTTCCTCGATAAATGGACTATTCAGTACAAAAAGAATTGTTCAGTTTTATTAAGCAGTTGCTAGGATAAGCGCGTTCAAACAATCAGAAAAATGAATAATTTGTTGCACTGTTCCACTGATTCCTATTGTTATATAACCTAAGTCCTTCCATAATTAATGAACTATTCAACACAAAAAGAATTGTTTGATTTTATTGAGATCAGCACGTTCAAGCAGACAACAGAAGCCTGCAAAAATTAATATTTTTAGGCAAAAAAAATACACACACAAATAATATGTTTACCACATACTATCATTTTTCCATCATTTCAGCAAAAAATTATGAAAAAAAGAAATGATTCAATGAAAGCTACACGCACTTTAAATGAATATTGGTAATCATACAAACTTTTCATAAAAATTGTTCAAATTATTTTTCATGGATCACTTTCCATATATTTAAAATTTTACGCAACGAACTTTTAGTTTCCATGAATCATATCTGATTCACAAATACATATATGTATTCATTTAAAAAAAGTTATCGTGAAAGTAATTTCCTCAAGGACACTATATCAATATTTAGATGCGGTTTATGTAAGTTTCACAATTACCACCCAACAAAACTGCAAACACAGAAACAAACTCAAAAGCAGTGTCATTGATCAAGAACAACATATACCAGCAACAAACCTCGACAGCTAGTGCTTTAAATCAATAATTGTAAAAGTAATGATAAAAAAGAAATGAAATACAGTTAATTAGAGTTCTGTGTATCAAATGAGATTCATTGCATAAAGTAACAAAAAATGCATTAATGTAAGTTCTTAAAACCAAACAAATGTTGTCACTTGTAAGTGAAGAGTCGACTCTCCCTTTAACCTTTCATGTACAATTTCTTATAATAAAAAAACTTCTTAATTGAGCAAATTTTAACTACTTACAATACTCCTCCCAGGTCTGGTGTCCTCATTACCAAGTACACATTAAGCGTATTGAAGCCGTTCAGCGACGTTGCATTTTATTTGCATTACGTGGTTTAGGTTGGGTTGATCCTCTTGACCTCCCTCCTTATGAGGATCGTCTTAAATTACTGGGCATGCAACCATTATACTTGCGAAGGGACAACGCTGACATTATTTTTATACACCAGCTTTTAACTGGCTCTTTTGACTGCCCAGACTTGCTCTCAAGGATTTCTCTCTTCATAAATCCCCGTAGATTCAGGTCTATCCCTTATTTCGAACCCCTTTCCACAGAACTGACTATGGTCGTAACGAACCATTGACTAGAATGATGACTAAAGCCATAAACTCACCTCACTTTGACCTTATTGTTTCCAATATCACCTGAAGAACCTATTAATAAATTAATCCCCAAATACTCTCCTGACCTTTATATTACATATTTATCTTATTGTCCGCTATTATAATATTGTTGTATTTTATTTTAGTTTTTAAGATTTATTTACATTCTTGTATGGCTTGAATTAAGTCTTTAATAAAATTCAAAAATTCAAATACTGTTTTTTAGAAACTGAATACCTAACAGCTTAGCTACTAGCCATTTTTTTTATTAAATTACTAGCTGACCCTGCAGACTTCGTACTGCCTCAATCGATAATCGATACCCCTCTACCACACTACCCATTGCCCTTTAAACGCTACCCGCTTGTGCTACCCAGTACGTCTACCCATTATATCCTCCGCTATCCTGTTACGACACTACTCTGTAACCGCTACCGACTATTTCTACACGTTTACCGTTACACGATTAGCCAGAAACCCACTACATATTACCCGCAACCCGCAACCAATTTTTTTTTTTGCATTTCAAATTTTCCATTTTTTTTTTAGTTTTTCTTGCTTTCCAGTTCCCCATCACAAATTTTCCAGTTTCACTTTGAAAACCGAGTTTTCTGAGTTCCTTTCGAAAACCCATTTTGAAATTTTCCAGTTTTCCATTTGAAATTTTCGAGTTTTCCACTTGAAACCAATACGTCCACAATTTCATGCAATTTTCCATTTGAAAACCAATGAGTTTTCCGAGAACTTTTTATTTTTCCATTCGAAAACCCATTTTGAACCAAAAAATTCCAAGCAAAAAAATTATAATTTCCGACCTTTGTTTGATTTTTCCAGTTTTCTTACGCTTCCATGAGGTTTTTCCAATTTTTTGTTCACAGAAATAACAGCTGAATACAACAGTATCAACCATGAAAATTTCACAAATATCTGTTGGGCCATTTCGGAGTCTATAAGAGACATACAAACAAACACACATCCATTTTTATATTATATAGAGATAGAGATAGAGAAGAGATAGAGAAGAGATAGAGAAGATTAATAACACTATATACATATGTATGTAGTTACAATTGGTCAATACAAGCTTGTACCTCAGCCTTATGTAACCCGTTGTCTTAACAAATTGGACTTGTTTTAAGCTGACACAAAAAGCACAATATGTAGTTCTTAAACAGTTTAATGATTTTGAAATAGAAACTCTTAAAGGTATCCAATTTCCACCGCTAGAGTGTGACGAGAACTTCTTCCAGTTAAACTCAATTATCATCAAATGAAGGTATACGTTTTTTTGAAATTTAACACCACAGCCTCTATCTGACAAGACAAGATTTTTTTTCATTCTAGACTTGAGATTTCTTCGTATAGACTTTTTTATGTCATGCTATCATTTAGCAAAATTTAAATTAGCTGCGTTTTATTATCACAATGATCCAGATCAGATCATTGATTTATATGTGTAACAACAACAAACTGAAATCCTGCTTTTTACTTGGATCAATATTTGTGATCCAAAAAATGGTTCTTCTTCCGCACACAAGTTGAAACGTTGGCGTATATTTTCAATAAAAACTGTGCTGCCACTTTCACACATTCATCTATCCAGTAATGAAATATTTTTCAATTACATAGCAAAAACTTTTTCCCTTAAAAAAACAACATAATAATCGTTCAACAAAATTATCGTAGGGCAACTCCGATGTGATTGTCAGAATGAAAAAATTACAAACAGCTGCCAAAGTTGAAGTAAAAAACAAATTGATGATAGAAGCTGTTTTATTTTCTTGATCTGATCCGGATCAGATCATCGTAATAATAAAACGCAGCTATTAATAAAATCACTTCTTATTCTTATTGCCTACAACGACCTAAAAATTAGGTTTCTTCTTCAGAAATATCGATTGAAGAGCACGCTTTCCCATTGAGAACTAAAACATAGAACCAAATATGGTTAATGTCTGAGCTAGCTATGTTTTCTTAGACACAAACCGCGTTCTTGAAGGTTTTAAGATAAGATGAAATTATTTTTTATTTTTTGGAAAACAGTTGAATTCAAAATCATACAAAAACAACCAAATTTCTTAAAAATCAAAAATTCTTATAATGCTTTACCTGTCGCTTTTTTGGAGGAAACAATCGGAACAAAACATTATACAAGTCAGAAGAAAATGTAAGCTTAAATGATGCCCTTTCGTAATCCTAGTAGAACTTTTATTTTAGAAGGTGTCCAACTATATGTACTCCGATTTTGAAACAGACGGTTAAAGGACAAGCATTAAGAGAAGGTAGTCAATTTGCATCGATTGAAAATAAATTTTGATTCATGTAAACTTTTTATTTGTTAATCATGAAAAAAATGTTTGAATCAACAAGCCGCACGCATTTAAAGTTATTTATTTGAATTAGCTATCACATAAATTCTTACAGATCATAATTTCGGGCAAACCCTTAACTGAAAGAAATTCTCAAAATCATTTCATTAGAAATACATTCAGACTCAAATAAAAAGGACAAGCAGCGTGAGCCAACAGACAACATCAATATATTCGCATTTCACACCCAGTAACGTAAAACCGGCACAAGCCAACGATTGTATTTTATGCGTTGCCAATTTTGAGGATTAAAATAAATCTACTTAGTTCAGTTCATATCACTTTGTGACGTCGTTTAGGGTGTGAAATGATTCTTTGGAGTCGTTATTGTACGCTGTGTTAAGACACCGTATGAACATTATTTCTTGTTAAATGAAAACATTTAGATCCGAAAAAAAGAAAAACCTTGAAATTTTGCAGAATACTTGCGTGCAGTATAAGTATGCAAATGCAAAAGTCGCCAACTGTTTGAGGTTGTAGAACGTAAACGAATGTATTCAATAAAAAGGTTGTATTATAGTAATTTGATACAATTATGGTTACTGAATAAGAAAAACGTTTTTGTTTGCAGACGCAGAGCACCACTAAGGATAATAACCGAATTTTCGAAACTCTACACGATTGTTTAAGAGATTTTTTTCAAAATTAGAACTGGGATAATGTGGTACAAATACGGAAAGGCATTAGTCTCGTAAATCAATTACTTATATGTACTAGCCGACCCGCGGGACGTTGTACCCGCATTGCATTTTTTTTTTTTTTTTTTTTTTGTTCGAAGGACTTAGAAATGATAATTGGGAATACGGCCATTACTTACTTTTGGCTGATTTATTTTACGATGCAATATGATCGGGGCACCTTTTTTTAAATCCGTCGGATAATTCAAAACTTCATCTAGAGACTACGCTATCTTCTAACTCGCGTTTTTCTGAAATCTTCTGATAAAAAAGTCAAAGCACCAGCAAACAATTGTTGATTTCCAAGATCTTTCATTGTTCTAGTAAATGCTTCCAATGATTTCTTGTTGACCAATGGACACTCAGCCAAATAATTAAACTAAACAAATAATTAAACTTTTACCATCTCATAGGTTTTAAAGATATTGCATTGGATTTGAAGGGTAATGAAAATAACCATAAGTAAGATAAAGGGCGGGGATCTTATTTTGTCATTGTTGCATTTATTTTTTATGCCATGTCCACAAAATATAAAATACCTAGATACCACTTGCAACCAGCCTCGAGGCGCTTCGGAGATGTTTACAGCCCTGAATGGAGCGGTGGTCGTGGCTTAGTGGTTAAGTGCGTTGGTTGCTAGGCAGAACTTTGTGGGTGCGAATCCTACTCGTGCCCATAAAGTTTTTATTTCACCTTTCACGAGTACTACTTCTTGTGAAGAACTGACAAAACTTTCAATAGTACCTATCAATCTGTCATGAAAAAGTGCTTCTCAACTTTGCCGTTCGGAATCGGCGTTAAATTGTAGGACCCCTCAATTCTTCACACGCACTTAGGGAATTGTTGATGAGAGTAAGCCACATATGCCTTGGCTCTTCAAGAGCTGTGGCACCACTCTATTTATTTATTTTTTTATTTGAATGGAGCTGTCAAAAAATTAATACAAACATTCTATGAGTTTTGTTTCACCTTGAACCCATTAGTAGGTCTATTTTTTTGTTTGTTGAATAGAAACAGCTGATTCGAACAGCTTCCAAATTTTCGCTCCGAAAAAAAAAACACGAACAAAGAATACACAACGAACATGGTGGAAAAGGAAATGCACCGGGGCCAAAAAAGAAACATTGAACAGTTCAGTGCGCAATCAGGGCTCACAATGAACACACCTCAAGATATACAGAACACACCTGATGATTTCTTACCCTCTTCTATCCTCATAGAAAATAATATTACACATTTTCAATTAATTTTTTTTTCGATATGACATAATTTCGGTTCAAATTTGAGTACTTTTATATTGATCAGCTTAGCTTATTTTGCTGTAGTGAGAAAAAAGTGATTTTTTAACATTAACACCGCTTGTGAGAGTTTTCATAGTTTTTAAGATGTATATTCTGTTATTCGGGGCGGAGACAAATCCAACGAATCAATAATCATGAAAATTGGTCCAGCAGATCTTGAGTTATAAGTGTTGTATGCAAGGGCGGATTCAGAGGGGGGCGAAAGGGGCGATCCCCCCCCCCCCTAAGCCGCCTAAAATCTGGTGATTTGACAAGCAATTTTAAAATAATGTTAAACATAAATCATCATCATCACGACCGTGGCACGTGGTGACATTATTTTCAGGTGAAAATAAAATTATTAAATATGAGTGCGACCCCTCATCCCAGAGGGAAAAAAATAAAAAAAACAATATTCAATTGTTTACAAGAAACCAAACTGTAGTAAATCGCTTTTCCTAGGAACCACAAAAATATATCCACTTAAGCGGATTTGTTTATAACAAATTATTGTAAAATAATATATTTTCTAACATTGATGAATAACATTTTTCAAACTATTGTTGCGTTTTATGCTGAAATCATCATAATTTTCATGAATAAATGATGAATACTTTTAGGTTTTTAGGTTTTGTTAGATTTTCTCAATTTTTTTTTTTTCAATCCTCACAAAAAACCGCTAGGCACATTTGGCTGAAAATTTATTCAGTTCTCAATCAGGGAATTTTTGGCCAAACGAGATCAATTGGATATCAGCACGATGAGCCGTTAGCGAAATAATCAGAATTTTCATGCATTTATGACGAATTTTTACTATACTTTCAAATTTTATTGCAAGTTAAAAAATTGCTTAACTATCGCTGAAAATTAAATCAAAACTTAATAACGTAATTCTGCATCGAATGAGTCCATTTTCATGTCAATATTGTGAGTAGTTCTCGAGATAATTGTAGAAACGTAACCCCAATACGCATATACACACAACACACTGACTGATAAAATGGTTTGATGCAAAAATTGTAGATTCACAAAATCGGACCCTTTACATTAACTTCCTCTGGGAAATTAAAAATATCAAAATTTTAGTTACATAATACTTTTAATAAAATCAACTTCAATTGATAAGGCCAGTTCCACCTAACACTAAATCACTAAGATCTCAGAGGGAGCAGAGATTTTATAAGTGGAACAAAAAATCTCAGCTGAGAACTGAGATTTTTTTCTGAGATCTCTGAGATGATATTATTTTAGATTAAGATTTCTCACTCAGCTATTTTGACGTGACTGACATATGCAGAACAACAATTTGTAAGGTTACCACTTTATCTTAATGAGAACTGAGAATTATGTTCCACCAAATGTTTTTGGCTCAGTCAAAGTGAGATATTTTTAGGTGGAACTGACCTACTGAATTAACGTAGTAAGCATTTTCATTGTTTAACAGCTTGGTTTCATATCTCCAAAAATGTTCTAGAGATATTAATAAAAATAGATGGCGTTACAGCTATTGAAGAGCCAAGGCCTAAGTGGATTATATCTTCACTCTTTTGCAAAAACCTGTACAATGAATTGTTCTTTTAAAGACCTATTTTTCTTTGCCTACTAATTTAACATTTTCAGTGTCGCCCCCCCTAACAAGAGTCTCTAGATCCGCGCCTGGTTGTATGTAACAAAAACGACTTTGTTTGTGGTATAGAAAATTAGAGATAAGCTGTGTAGTGAACATGTGCCCGTATTTTTTTTTTTTTTTTTTTGCCTTGCAACAAAAAGGTTCAAAAAAAGGTCTTTGGCCCCAGCCGCGAACTAAACCATTTTTAGATTTGGTGCTCATGTATTTGATTTGACAGCGAATGTAATTGACTAGTTATCAAAGAGCAGATTAGCTTTAACGCAGGTTTGGAACCTTTATAAAAGTAACTCATTCAGGTGGCTATGATAAGTGGAAAGGGATCTGATATCCCTTCGAAAAACGGGTATGATTAGAATTTGCGCGTGTTCATCAACTTTGTACCTAGTTTGTTTAACTGGAATAGAACAATTTTTGTATAGATCTGGTAAGGCTTAGAAAATAGATGTTGCAGGGTTGCTATAAGTCAATTTAGTGTCAAGTACACAAATCAATTTACTGAGAAGAAAAATTTAACTGAAAACGTTGAAAGATCGCTAAAAAGCCAAGGGCAACAAACTAGATTTGAAGCACGAAGATGTCATTCTATAATCTTTCTGTTGTGCTTCGATTCCAAAAGTGGAAATTTTTCCTTCTCCAGGAAATCAGATTTGACACTCTTTGTCAAAAAAAAATGCCTTTGGCAAAAGTTCGATCAGTTCGATCAGTTGAATCCAAAAGCTCAAAGTGACAGACGTTCCGGAGTGGTAAGTATAAAATCAGACCGAACACAGACTCCCCCCCCCCCCCCCCTCAACCAACAGTGGCAAGGAGTCTTGTCACACATACTAATCGCGTACCCGTAAATTGTTCCACTGTGGTTACCTGTAGTCACCCGTATATACCCATTTTTCGACTTTAATTTGCAGTAAAGGAGACCATCAGAGCCAGCTTATTTTTGCCCCTTAAGATCACACCTCGACTTCCCCATATAGCATTTTAGCACTTAGCAACCTCTCGTTATAATTTATTGCACTTAGTCTGTCGCCACTTCTAAATTGCATTATTGCCTGCAGTCACATTAATCTCATTTCAAAACTGAATTTTTCAAATTGATCTATAATAAATCGGTTTCCCCTCAAGCAAATGTGTTGAATTGTCTTCGCACCGATTTGTTGAATCTAAGATTCTTAATTGCCCTTGCCATAACCTCAAATGTCAAAATCTATTTTTCTCATTTAATACGTCATACTTTAGCAATTCGGAATGTTGATGCCGACAACTTCCAAAAGGCTGATCAACTTTTTTCACTTGTTTCTGGCCAAGAGGATCTTATCGACAACGGACAACTTCTACTCCTACTGGATGAAAAAATTGAAAAGCGATTTCATCAATTAGATGGTAATATTTGACTGATAGTTTTTTATTGTAGGTAATTGACAGACTTTCATTATTCCGAAGTCATAAACATGCGACTGTCGAATAACTCTGCTACAACATTCTTATTGGTTTGTTTACAACCAATTTACACATAGTTTAATGTTTAAGGTTAGTTAAATTGTCAGCATGGGGCGATCATAAATGATCTTGACTGTGCTGCAGTCTACAGAGTCGTGTGATTAACAGCAACAGCAACAGCAACGTTACCTGCTGCTGTTGTGTGTCAACCTCAACGTGATAATCGTGGATCCAGATTGCTTACCAAATGGCCTCTAGCGGAGGTATGCTGCACTTGTTTGTTTGTTTTTCTTTACAGTTAAATTCAATTTTATGAATCAAAGTAGATTGGCGTAAAAGCGTTGGATATGTATATGTTCGATCTGTTTTAAAGTCTTAAATATTGGGTGGGCGGACGAATGTTATAAATTCATAAATTAATTACTTTTAATTGGTACTTAGCATTTTGAATAATTAAATTTGTTAACTGCTTACAGGTAGACACTTTAAACGCAACAAAATAGATTAATAAAATAGCGTAACGTGCGGTGTTCTTGGCACGCACGTGGGCAAAATAAGTTTTAACTACAAAAATGTTTCAGAAATGTTTTGACGCCGTTTTAATATGAATTTGCAAGCTCGCACTGAAAGAAATTTTCTTGCTTTAGAAAAATGAATGATCGCCTGATGTTACTAACATAAATATTTTAAAATTGCAGCAGTTTCCGGTCACTCTTCAGTCTTCTCTCCTGCGTAGCGACGCGTCGTCCTTTGGATTTGGAAAAGAAGACTTTCGTTTTTAAATACGCTGTTATAAGCGGTTTTGAAATTTACAAAAATTGTCAGTTCGAAGTTGCTTGGTTTTTCCCTAGATCTGAAAATCTGTTCAATATGGTGAAATTTACAGGTCGGAAGCCCAGCCTCCCAGAGCTAAGCTCCTCTATGTATCCAGCACATCACAAGCGATGCCCTATCTCTGGTGGTTTTGAACTTCTTCAAATACAAAGTCGAAGGTGCTGTTGATATACAGGCATTTTCATGAGCTGACAGTTTTTCGCGTGTTTATAGCTGGCCAAGGTAGACAAACTCCTCAACTAGATACCTTAAAGGTATATGCGTCTTTTGTAACGTTCTGTCCGAGCCGTCAATGTTGGATGCATATCCACAAAGACAGCACACAAAGACGCCATTGACAACACGCTGTTTTTTCCTCTTATGTCAAAATGATCGGCGTACGCGAGAAGTTGAACAGACTTTTGGAGATAGTGTCATGTGACAGTGCATTGCTTTGTCTAAATCCCTTTTTAGACATTGAAAGATTCCATAAGTACGTTGCCAATCTAGATGGTGCAGAATGAGTTCTACATCGTCATTCTGCGCAAGCGAACGAGCTTGGCAGGGATGCGAAAACTAGACATAGCTTTATACAGTTCATCTCTGTAGATGCTATCATATGCAATTTGGAGTTCATAGGTTTTTTCCAAGATCTGCTGCAAAGTAAAAATTTGGTCAATGACTTTCCCAGTCTGAAGCCATATCCAATCAGATTTTTGACGAAAGGCTTCAGACGTTTACATGTTACGGCAGAGAGGATCTTGTAAGCGGTGTTAAGTAGGCGGATTCCTTTGTAATCCATGCGCAGTTCAGAGGATCTCCTTTCTTTAGGATTGAGCAAACAATGCTGAGATTCCACTCATCGATCATTTGGTGCATGCTCTTTTCTAAATCGTCGCCTGCTGCTTGGAACAGCTCGGCAGCAAGACCATCTGCTAGAGCGGCTTTGTTGGATTCCAGCCGTGATATTGCTGTTTTCACCTCGTCTAGGTCGGACCAACGAAATTTCTAGGTATCATTGTAACGAATGAATGGCTCCTGCCTGACGGCGGGACAGTCTACAGAAGTGGTTACTTAACACTCGATCAGGAACGATCTGGCGATCTGTAGCCGTCCAACATCCTACTTGCTTGCAGAATTTGCTTTTGGCACAATCGTATCACTACCTTGGCTGCGACGAGGTAGTGGTCCGAGTCAATGTTGGCTCCTCGGAGAATTCTTCTGTGGGAGGACTTCATGTTCCTTTATGGATGTTGAGATGTGGGAACCAAGTGCTTGCTACCGAAACATTTCGCCCGCAGCAAAATAGATCAGCCTGAATCTGTTGTCGGAAGTGATGTAGTGAAGGCTGGGCTTTTCTATTGTTCCACCATAGATGTCCTCTTTTCCCAGCTTTGCGTTGAAATCGCGGAGGACAATCTTAATGTCATAGCTTGGACATTGTTCATACGTTTTGTCAAGAAGCTGGTAGAACTCGACTTTTTTGTCGTCTTTTTTCTCCTCTGTGGGGGTATGTACGCATATTAAGCTAATGTTGGCGAATGTAGCCTTGATTCAGATGTTGTGATGCGTTTGGTAACACATTTGAAGCTAAAAAAGCTAGTATAAGTCGCAGTTTTTCATCTTCATTTTGTCCGGTCCATCCCATTTCTATTCTGGATAGCGGTAATTTCTGCAGCACGCTGTCTATTCAGGAACCCAACATTCCACGGTGATATCCAAAGTTGGTTGTCCTTATAACATTTGCATGGGCGTCATCAGTATGCCCGTCCATTTCTGAGGTCTGTTGTTGCTTCGCAATCAATGAAATCTTATCACTGAGATTATAATCCGGAAACCGATATAGGAATATTGTGGCTAAAGAAACTCTACATATTATTATAAAACTCTATTTTGCAATGAAGTCAACCTCATAAAGCTACGAACGTGAAAATGCAATGAGTACTAATAAGTACCTACCAACAACCGGAGTTTTTCTAATTATGCGCCCTTAAACCGCTGATTAAATTTCAATAAGAGAAAACTACTATTCTATGGAAATATCTCTCTTAACTCTTCTCGATAGACTTCCTTAGTTTTTATTCATTCGATTCACGAGCTCCTTCTTGTTTGAAAATTCAAATTGGACTTTCGTCCGCAAGGTACAAAAACTAATAGCAAGTATTAACAACCATAACAAGGGACGAAATGGATCTAAAATGATGCAATCGCAACTACCTATTACCGCAACGCATTGCATTCGCATCGAAAAGCTACTTTAAGAATCAGCAAAAAAGTCATTCCGTGCGTGCGCAAATATAAGTTGTTCGTTCAGACCTCAGAAAATGATGCAATCTAACGTGATCAGAAACCACTTTTTGTATGTCCGCAGATTCTTCTTTCAACATAAAATTATTGAAATTACAAACCAATTTGTAAGATACTTGTACAGTATCCACGAGTCCACGAGACTCCCTTGCGACAGGTAATCACTTCTGGATTTTTTGTTCTTGCGAGGGATTCTCTAATTTTTGTTTCTTGGTTGTTTTTGTTTGTTTTTAAGGCTTTTTTCAGGAAGGTAGAATTGAAGGTATTTCAAACATAATATGGGCTTAAGGAATTGAAAAAGTTTGAAGCGTATACGGTTCGATACTGCTTGTACGTTTAAACTCTTTATGCGCTATAGTTAGCAAACGTCAGATTTGTCACACTACTGAGTATTGAACTTTGAAAAAATAACGAGTAAGTTTATAAAACCTAGTCATTGAATTTAGGATTAAGCATCCTTTTTTCATCATCATCGTAATCATCATCAAAACGATGAAGGTCTGCGGAATTCTTCCACTGAACATTGTTCTGTACAGTGTACATACCTAACGTCCTACATCCTTCAAGCAAAGTGCACAACAGAATATTAATAGTGTTTGCTATACAATTCAGCAGTATTGTATAATAATAATTTACCTCCCAGTACCGGCTACAGCATCTGCGCTGGAGCTTGTGACGTCATTGATTGTGTATTTCTTTAGCAAGGCAAACAGAGAGAGCATCATGTCACTGAGCTCAAACAAAAAGACATCTCGTTCTAACAAACGAAATGAAATATTCGTTTGAAGGTGAATTTTGGGGTTCTGACGTACATACTAAATGTATTCGCAAAAAAGTAATGCATCCGCTCTTGGGCGAGACGAAGTAAGTAAAAGGTTGTCTTTGAAGTGGGTTGAGAAGGGAATCGAAGGATGTTCGTGGGTATGTGTAGATTTGAATTGAATCTTATTTCGTCCTAGCCCTCTCAGAGATCGAAATCGTTCTTATCAAGACAAACGTTATTCGTTTCGTTCGCGGTTAAGGCGTAGAAGGTCTTTTACCTGCGGTGTCCGTTCACAAGACTCCTAAGAAATATCCATAGTTTTTCTAATCGTTTTTTATATCCTGTCTCGATATTTTAGTTCTTTTCTTTTTTTTGTGAGATTCATTTTGTGTGACAAGTTTTTTAAAGCACGCAATAGAAAAAAAGAATCAGTGGAAGTGTGCGAGAAGAAAAAAATTTTTTGTAAAACGTAAAAGGATATGTGTTGTGTGTATACAAAAAGGAGTACATCACTTATAGATTGAGAACTTAAAGACGACACTACAGACACCAGGTAATTGAGACAAGAGATTTTATTTCTTTAAGAATCAAGTTGAAAGGTCATTGGGCCTTTTTAAAGTAGATACTCTTCAAGCATGCATTTCCGTGAAAAATCTGATGCAATTTTATATGACAGTTGAGTTGAATAACTTTCTAAGGCATTTCTAAATCCTTTCAACTGGTACGACATATCTGACATTGTGAAAAATGGAATGAAAAAAGAGGGGTATCCTGTCTGTTGGGAGGATAATGTGTATAAGTATAAAAAAATGTATTACGCTTGTGTCTGCACAACGAAAGCATGTGCTTTTAGTCAAATGGTAAAATGTTCGTTCTTTTTGATATGGAGGAAAAAAATCATTCACGCGAAAAATAAAGAATGATGAGTCGCTGAAATATAATCGTCCTTTCACTTTTTAATTTCTAAAAGTATGTCATTCAACAAATGGGGATTACTTTGGATTGAATTTTGGAGAATCCTTATAGACTTTTTGAAGTGAGATATTTTTTATTTATGAATAAAATGTAATGCGACATTAAGCTGCCAGAGCGAATGTAAATGCTGTTTTTTTTATATAAAAATATGTATGTGAGACATATTTAACATATGTTAAAAACAAACACCAAAAAAAGTATGTAGTAGTAGTTTTACATAACAAAATGCAATAACTCTATTCCAAAATTCACTGGGGTAGCTTCTTTGATACAAGAGAACGTTATCTCAATATCCAATAGGTGCAGGGAACTAACTTCACTGGACACTACATTCCCATGGGAATCAACGTTACCTCAAGTAAGAAATATCTTCGCTTTTTTCTGGTGAAGTTATATCCCAACTATGGTGGGAAATTACTTCATCAGAAATTTGAATGAAGTTAATTTCCACCAGTTATTCAAAGATTTTAAGAGGAATAACCAGCCGAATGAAAAAAAAGATGAGTATATGAATTCCGAAACTCCATGTTTTTGGTAATAAGCAGCCAAGTAGGCAAAAGGCATAGGATCATAGTTTAAGCTAAGTTAAGTTTGGGCTAAATAATGGTAAAACCAAGAGCTTTTTGTACCATTTAGGATTGATCCTCGACTTTGGTATAATATCGTGGATTTTTCACACCCTTCTGCGGATTGGCCGCATACAATGGAACCAACATCCTTTGAGGTCTACTTCTGGAAATACAATATACAAAGCGAGTCGAAATTTTTTTTGCCAAACAGAGAAACAATTTGGGGTGTGAAAATAAAAAAATTCGAGCGAATTTTTTTTATATTTTCACACCTCACACTGTTTCTCTGTTTGGCAAAAAACAAATCGACTTGCTTCGCTCGCTTTACACTACAGTGCTACAGTATAAATTAATTTTTGTTGCACAATTTGCACCAACATTTTTATTGCACGATGAAAATTTAAAAAAATATTTGACAACATTTTCAAACGAAATTGGGGGGTTGGGTATAAGTGATCATGGCAGAAGTTATCATGGGACAACTTATCGCACGCAACTTATCATGAGACATCTGATCATAAGGTTCGATTGCAACAAAATATTCATTTTGAGTTCATTCTAAAAAAAGAGGAGGTGACTTTCAAGAAAAGACTCTTGTTGGTGGTTGTTTTTCTTTATTTTTTTTTTATCTTTGAGGTTTAGTTTTTTTTTTAGGCGGAATTTTGCGTTGATTGATATGTGCGAAAGGTGTTTGTTTTTTTGCAATTTTTGTGTGTGTTTTTTTATGAAGGGAATGAGAAGTAGGTAGGGACATAGTTTTTTTTATCTTCTATATAGGATGTGAATATGTGTACCTTACGGCTTTTTTATGAATTTAGGGTGTGTGGTCTAGGTATCAGTAACCGTAACCGTATCATCATGATCAGTTGCGTCATGATAAGTTGCTCATGATAAGTTGTCGTATGATGTCTCATGATAGGTTGTCCCATGATAACCTGGGTTGACCCCGAAATTGGGTATTTATTATACTGATCAGCTTTGTTCATATTTTTTTGTAGTAGGAAATGTATAATTTCTTAACATTTGCACCATTTGTAATTTGAAAAGTATAAATTTTGTTTATCCTAAACCTTCTACATCATACCTCTTCAGTTAAAAAAAAAAAAAAAGTGTTAAACCCTCAATTTTTCACACGCACTCAGATTGATGAGAGTTGAAGAGAGTAAGCCACTTAGGCCTGGCTCTTAAAAGAGCTGTCGCGCCACTCTATTTATTTTTTAATTTTGATGCGAAAGTAAACTACAAAACATGAGAAAATCTTATATACATAAGTGAAATTAATTCTCACCTCCTGTGGGAAATAGCTTCACATCAAAGTGAAGTTATTACCTACAGAAAAGTGAAGTAATACCCACAGAAAAGTGAACCATAGTTGGGAAACAGCTTCACCAGAAAAAAAGTGAACATATTTCCCCTTTTAGGTGAAGTTAATTCCCATGTGAAGGTAGTTCCCAGTGAAGTTAGTTCCCTGCACCTATCCAATAACCATATCCAATAAACCGTTAATTTCACTAAGGCCGTGTGCGAATTGGATGAATTTTTAACCACTTCTGTCATATTTTAACCTGCTCCGCAGCTTGTCTAATTTTTAACACATTTTATTCAATGCAAAATGTCAAAATTTAACCAAACATCAAGTTTTAACCACTATTCAACCCAATTCGCATACGGCCTAAGTTTTGAAAGTAAATATTACACTGGCAACACTGTTTTCCATTCTATTTAGTCTGAACTTCCAACTGAACTGTCCAGGGATGGTTTCAATGTCGATGGAATAACCATCATTTCAAAATATGAATTCTACGTCTTACCTAGGTAACTTAAATCAAAATTCTTAACTCGAGAGTTCACATGCCGATGCTTGTTAAATTGATTAATACAAATAGAAATTGGACAGTTCGGTTTGAATAACTTTAATCGTTAAGTTCTTACTTAAGGTGGCGCTACAGTCCAATTCAGACCAGGGTCTCGTCCAACAAGCGTCTCCGGCCAGTTAAGTACCCTGCGTCGAGGTAGCTGTATGCAGTTTCGCACGCCAAGTTGGTTGAGGTCACCCGATATTGTCAACTTTGACCATCTGCACGCTGCACCATAGCGACCGGGATGATAAGGGGTTGTGTATACTGACGCTTTAGATGCTCGTTAGAGAACTTAGCCTTCAAAGTCCAAAGAAGCAGCGATTGTCAAGATTGATTCTTCAATTGATTTTAGCGCTGGTGTCGTTGTCTGAGTTTATAGCAGATCCTATAGAAAAAGTCTTCAACTAGCACTTAAGTTAAATAGGCCTATACTGACGTCGATTTCAAGACGTCCATGTTGGGTGTCCTTCCCAATAAGTCAATAAACTTGGTCTTGCCCGCGGTAACCGCTAAATCCATCTTCCTGGCTTCCGTCTCAAGGCTCACAAACTCTCCAAACATCACGCTGTGTTCTTTTAATTATGTATCCTTGGAGCTGGGCGGACTTTTGAAAGATTGTGCCTCTGGTGTTGACGTGGGAGTTTAGAACTATCTTCTCAAGCACGATGTTGAAGAAGTCGCATGACAGCGCATCACCCTGTCTGATATCTTTTTGACATCAAATGCATCCGTAAGGTTCAAGGGATATCCTTTCTTGAGAACGGACATACGATGCAGAGGTTGCTTTCGTCGGGCATGCTTTCCTCTGACCACATATTCCATTCCAAATAATCTTCAGCTGCGGGTAGGTTGTCTGTTCCAGTGGCTTTGTTTGACTTAAATTTAGATATCACTATCTTCAGTTCGTTATATCTAGCGGAATTTTGTTCGTCCTTGCCGTTATACAGCTTGGAAAAGCGATCTTTACATGTCCTCAGCAATTATTGTGGTTCCACTACCATGACGTCTCGTTCCGTTATCGGAGATGGTTTCGTGTGGGCTATGTCGTCCGATTATTTCACGAAAGATTTCTTATCTGTCGTGCTTTTTTCAATGTCATAGCAAGGGCATTGTCCATAAGTCTTATCGAGGAGCTCATAGAACCTGTCTTTGGTGTCCTCATCCATTTTCCTTCAATGGAGGCGTGAGCACAGATTAGGTTAATGGTGGTGGATTTAGCCTCGTTGCTGCTTTTTGAAACTCAACACTCTCCTCCTGAGCCGAGTCTCAATTGCAAATCCACATCCAAGTAGAGGCTGATTTTATTCCCGCAGCATTAGCATTCGCCGTAATAGATATCACAGTTCGTTATTTTTAGCCCGGACGCTTCTCTTGAATGGCTGGATGGCGGTTATAACTGCTTTATAACAGTCCGGGGCTTCCGCTTATTGTTCGGCTGCACGTGATTTACAAATTGACCTATCATTCCATGTGCAAAACCGAAATTCGTTGTCCTTAAATGGTTTTTGTGGATCGTCATCATTAATTCCGTCCGTGACCGAGGCTTGGAACTAGATTTCCTTTACGTAGCCGGGAAGTCACCCCGACTTACGACCCTCAACCGAAGGGTCAGGGGCCTGCCACATCGCTCCTTATAGGCCTTGCATGCGAATATCTCGTAGTAGCCGTATATAAGGTGTTCACTAAGTAGTTCAACCTGACTGGAACTGAAGAAGCTACCGCTGATTCCATCTGGGGAATTCTTTCGCTGCCTCCTGTTGAAAAAAAAATTCGACCAGCTTGAAACTCTTATGTCAACTCGAAAATTACTTGAAAATATGCATAAAAAGTGAATGTATTGGTTTTCTTGTGGTCTAGTTCTATTCATTTAATTGGTAATTTTTTTTCACGTTTTATACCTAACTAGCAAAACCCCTGCCCGCTTCGCAGGGCATCGGCCCATTCGGAAATTAGAGATTGGCAGGATGAAGAATACGGTAATCGATGGATAGGCAGAAATGATCAATATTCTTAGAAAAATCATGCCTGTATTTGCTAATCTGATGAATAATCTATTCGTTTTTCAATTTTTTTACATAATTGTTTTTAAGTTAATTTACCCATTAAACATATCTTCCCACAAATTTAGCTCCCTGAGAAGAGGTAAGGTAATAAGGATTTTGACAGCAGGCCAGGTATAGGCATAAGTATGCTTTTAACCCTCTTCAGGATTGCACAATGTTATACATTTTCTTAAAACTAACAATTATTGGGATATTATAAAGTGCTGCAATAAAAATATTGACAAAAAACCTAAATTCGATGTTCAAAGCTGTTTTAGATTTTCCCAAGTATTATAAAATGTATGGGTTTTTGTTAATCAATGAGATTTTATTTGCTAATTTTTTTGTTCATAAAAATAAGAAAAGTTTATGTTCTTTACGCATTATTTAAAAAAAAAAAAAAATATCTTAAAGTCAACACTTTGCTCGGGCAAGAAAAATTGAACACCACTTAAATAAAAAGTTAGCCTTTTTTTTCAATCGTCAATAAGTGATGAAAAAGTAACTTTGTCTTAGAAGGATTATTTTCTAAGAATATGACCGAGAATCACATCCCAAAGTATATGGCAGACAAATTACAGGATAACCTGTATAGTTGACCATGAGGAAAAACAGACATTTCTAAATCAAAACCACATATTTTTAAAGATTGAGCTTGCGTCTTATTTATTTTTCAGTGAATTCAAGTCGAACAGGAAACTAAAGACGTGTGCCATTGACTTCTTCACGGTTAGTCTTGTAGTACTGTAAAGTTTAAGTTGATTGATGTCCCGAAACATAGTAATGCTCATACCATCAGAGTTAAAAAATGTGGAGGCAGTCCTGGTACATAAATGCATAAATGCAAAAAATTCAAAAACTCCGTCTCGTTGTAAAATTTACTACATCGTTTTCATTTGTAATTGTGGTAAAGCACTCAAACGACTTGTGGGCAAAAAAATATGCATTTATTTGTCTAGTTCAAAATAAATTGTTGCATCGATTTAAGAAAGACTTTAATCTATACCAGCCATTATTGCACTTCAACTCAATGCTTCAATGCTTGGAAACACATCTTGAATCAACTCATTCCGTGGATTTGCATTACAATAAAAATTGTTTGGAAGTGAAATTCGGCCTTCAGAATCAAGTGAAATTATTCCATTTCCAATGTCCAATAGTGTCCGTGGCTTAGTGGTTAGGTGCGTTGGCTGCTAAGCAGAACGTCGTGGGTTCGAGACCTACTCGTGCCCAAAGTTTTTTATTTCATCTTTCTCGGGCATTGCCTTTTGCGAAGAACTGACAAAACTTCCATGAGTATCAAGAGTATGAAAAAGTGCTTCTCAACTTTGTCGTTCGGAATCGGCGTTGAATTGTAGGTGCCCTCAATTCTTCACACGCACCTAGAGAATTGTTGATGAGAGTAAGCCACTAAGGCTTTGGCTCTTCCAAGATCTGTCGCGCCATTCTCTCTTTAATGTCCAATAATCGGCCAATATAATTTTCCTGAAATAGAAGTTTTTAAACGACTCCATTTGTCTGCAGCAGTTGACCGTGGTATAATCGACAATGTTTGCCCTCAGCAACAAAAAGATTCAGAGCTCCAAATTCTTCAAGTTGCGGTTAAAGGCTTCAAGTAAATCTTTGTGCGCCATTGTGCTCTCATCCCACACAAATATTCGGCCATTACCAACTTTTTTGAAATATTGTAATGTCAGTTTTATATCTAATAATGTGCTCACAACTCCAGAAGAAGAAAGAGCCAGCTCTTTTTTTAATTTCAGATCATATTGATGCTAAAATTAATGATAACAAAAATGATTTCCCCATTCCACCGGGTGCATTACAAAAATATATACCACCACTCAGACTGATCACACCTTGCATATCTAATGGTGTCATACACATAGGTACTTTTTTTGATCGTTTAACTTCGGCTCAATAGTTTGCGCATTCCCCATCAGATTGGCATTTGCAATGACTTTTGACTCAAAGCTTAATAATGTCTGTTTGTGGCTAAATTTTGAGCACACCATGTTTTTCATTCAGACAATTATTATACGTGGAATACCTCCAGTTCGTTAGTGTTGATTAAATTTTATTAATGACACATTCCATCAACATTCAAAACATTACAAATAACAAATACGTACCCACTAAAAATAAATAAGTTAAACATACATATTTTCATACTCTAGAAATTTCATATATCAAAACAACGTTTGCCGGGTCAGCTAGTTCAAATATAATTTCCTAGGTTCACTGACATTTTTTTTTGTTGAAGAAAAATTATATTTGTCAAATATTTTTTTTCTTCACTGACATTTTTTTTGATTTTTTTATTGAAAAAAAAAATATTTGACAAAATTTTCAAACTAAATTGAGAGTTCGTATATTGATCAGTTTTTTTTTGTAGTGCGAAATACAAAATTTTTAACATTTTTTAACAATTGAACCATTTGTGATTTGAAAAGTTTACATTTTATTTTTGCTAAACCTTCTACCCTAAAACCTCTTGCATTTAGAGAAAAGATTAGGAAAATCAGTCAACCAGTGTGCCCGGTTAGCGAACGAACACAAAAATTAGGCTGTTCTTTTATATATATAAAATAAGATAGATAAAGAATTTTTATTATTAAATGTTCCTGTGTGACTCTAAAAACTTTTGATATAGAGGCTTACTTATGTAAATGCAATGAGAGTATAACGCTCTTACTTCCAATATCATAATAAACGACATGGTGCATGTAGGTATGCGGATGACAGAAATATTCATTACTACTTGTTAGCATGATAGTCAGTTTAAACTGCTTAAAAGATTCTTGTCCAATTAAACTATTCAATGTCCATTCTCTCCATCCTGAGATTATATCATTTTAAATTTATTGTGTAGGAACATAATAGCTAAGCTATCAACAAAACCATTGTATGCTCTTCTGCATATACACTCATAAATGAAAGAACATTATAAGCAATACTAATCTCTCTTCTATGAAATTACATAGCACCCTATTTTAATATTAATCCAAAAAAAAAAAAAAACGAAAACCTTAATAAAACTTGGAACATACTCTTCGTATGGCTTTTTTGGTAGTTTTAATTTTATGCTTTTACAAACTTAAACAATTAATAGCTTAGTAAAAAATATAATGTTAGGTGATTACTTAGAAATTGGAAGTTATATCCGCATTTGCCCTATAATCTCTGTAGGTATTCAGATTTTCAAACTCTAATAAATGTGTGGTGCCATCAGACAGACTTCTTTATAATGATGTCTCGCTCAATGTAGCTGGCATTCTCAACCTATGGTTTCAATTCAGAAACAAACTTCAAGTGAATTTAATAAATGAAAAATAAAAAACATAATAAAAAAGTGCGCATCGGATGAGGTATCCACGGGTCTTAAAAATCGTATTGTTGTTGTTTTCAATTAAACTGGTTTTGGATTTCAATGAAGCTTGAAAGATTTATTTGAATAGGACAACATTAATAACCTTTCACTTGAAAATCGAAAAAGTGATTTTTTTTTGTTTAAAATCATATTACGTGTGAAGTTTACTAAACTTTGATGCTCAAGTCACTAATGCAGCTATTTGCAACTTTTCAGATTCATTTTTAAAGCAAAGCAATTATCACTAATTAAAAATTCTCTTAAGTAAATAATTACAGAAGAGGAAGACACAAAAGCTACCATGCACTTGATGCAATCACTTGAAATCTAAACGAATGTCAAGACCAAAAAAAAAACTAGACAAATGATTATATGAATGAAAACGAAATTCTGCATGTGGTTTCCAGTTCATTAAGCAATGACATTGTTCACATATCAATTTCACTTCAATTTTCTTGCCACTCAAACACATGTAAACTGTTAGAGCGATAGTGTGATAAGGAAGCCATATTAGATCGAATTGCTTAATACATTTACCTAGTTAAGGACTCTAACAATAAGAGAGTAACAGGAGAAAGGATATTGAGTTACTCAATTGTCTTAAGTGTCCTTAAGTGGAAGGCTTAGATAATAAGCTCTTCAAGGGGATATGGCAATGCCAATGCTATTGTATGGGGTTACTATACGTTTCGATATGATTATTTGTGTTGGACAAGGAAGGAAAAATTATTTTATGGAGGAAGAATTAGATTAAAAAATGTTACATACGTATTTTTATTGGAGACGCAATTGATCCTCAAACCTATAAGCTAATTGAAAATACAAACAGGTGGCAGGCAGGAAAACCTCAGAGTTCTGACTCTATGATGCCTTAGTTGGTCCATTGTGATATCAAAAATTTCCAAAAATGTGTAGGTTTCTATATATGAAAATTTAAAAAAAAACCTTACTCCAAGTGTTCAATTCTGCTTTGAAATGATAATTTCTTTGGTATTCCCAGAAGAAAGTTTGTGCAACAACAATCCAATGTCTGCCTATCCTCTTTAAATCTGAAGACTCATTGGCTTCTTCATAGTTAACTATGCTGTTTAAGTCTAGTGCTTCTTTCAAAGAGCTTTTCAAAAGGGAGGGGTTGAACTGACAGCTCATAGCGGCCATAATGTTTCTTTAACTTTCTGTCAAAATATTGTCTTTCAATTAGTCACTAAAGACAAATCATCTTGGCAAGTAACATCGTCAAACAACACCTACAAATGATAAAACTTTATTTTCAAAACAGGTGGTCGATTATTCAACGTTTGGTGACCAACTGCGACACTGCGAGTCCCTCAGCTCAGTGAACAATAAACCAACACCAATACGTCAACGAAAAGCCAGATCTGCAAAAAACATCGCCGCTGTTCGTGAAAAGTGTGCAATCAAATCTGAGGCAGTCAATTCCGCGTCACTCACAAGAACTTGGCCTGTCGCAGACAACAATGGGCCTGCGACCATAAAAATCTAGCGGATCCCGGAGCTGAAACCAGATGACCATATGCAGAGTACTGGGTTCGCAAATTGGGCTTTGAAGCAGTTAGAGGTTGATATCAATTTCGGTCGAAAAATAATCTTTAGCTGTGATGCCCATTTTTGGTGGAATAAGCAAAACTGTCGGGTTTGGGAAGACACCAATCCACGCGAGATTCACGAAGTGCAAGTGCATTCAAATAAAGTTACTGTTTGGTGTGAATTTTTAATTGGAGGTATCATCGATCCATACTTCTTCGAAAATGATGCTGGCCACCGGTAACGGCGATCGCTAAAGGTCGATGATCACCTGAATTGGATGGACACTGAAGGCATATGGTTTCAACAAGATGGCGCTAACGTGCCATACAGCTCAAGACACAATTGATTTTCTGCACGAGCGGTTTCATGACATGGTTACCTCGCGCCGAGGTTATGTGAATGGGCCACAAAGATTGTGTGATATGACCATTTTAGACTTTTTCTTGTAGGACTTTTATAAGTTCGCAGTCTTAAGCAAATAAGCTGCAAGCCACCGCGGCCTTCATAATCGATACCATCGGTCAAATTCAGTCTGATTTATGCGCCAAAGTCATCGAAAATCGGACCTTTCGAATGCGCACCACCCAGAAAAGCTGCATGACACGTAAACATAAACCACGAACTGGAGTATTTTTTAAACGCAGGTATTTTATATTGATCTGTGTGTTGATTAATCAAATAATAGTTCAATGTTTCCACCTCCATTTGAAAAAAAAAAAAATCTAATTTACTCCATCAAATATAAATGGAAGATTGAATGAAATCTTACGTATAGAAACCTACAGTTATAAAAACATTTCGTAATGGAAGTTCAATTTTTAAATACCCAAATTTGGGTAAAAATTTACAAAAATACATTGGAAAATTATGTGCCCAACAGTGACGGATTTAGGCTTGCTGCCGCCGCGATGCGCCGCCCTTATTGATAAAATGGATTTCATTAATGTTGATCCAATATTTTTATTTCAAAATAACTTTATTTTATTGACGTATTATTTTTGAATATCTATACTAATATATAAAGTAAGACTTTTGTTTGTTTGTCGGTTGTATGTTTGTAGTCGATAAACCAACAAACAAACAAAAGTCATACCTTATAAATGTTATCGATGCATGGTGCGATGCACTGAATGTGCAGTAGGATACTCTGAAAGAAAAAGAAATAATTATTAATAGGAAAAAACATTGATTTTAATCTACTTACTCGAAAATTTTGTTTGGATATTCAAAAAACCTGACAGTCGACATCAATTTTTTGAAACGTCTTTCTATTTTCATTTCATTTCATTTCCAGCTCATTCCTCTAAATTATATTTAAGGCTGAACTCCTACTTAAACTTTTGGACCAAAACAATGTTTACATGCGATCTCTTGGACACGACTTTCTGTACAAAAGAAAATTTTAACATCGATGTTCAAAAAAAGCATGGATTTTATTTTCCAATCTCTGTGCACGAAAATTTTGCATTATGTAAATTGGTTTTCAAAGGAAAACTGGAAAATTTCAAAATGGTTTTTCGAATGGAAAATAGAAAGTTTTTCGTGAAAAACTCGGAAAACTAATTGGTTTTAAAAGGGAAAATTGCATGTAACTTAGGTGCATTGGTTTTAAAATGGAAAATTGGAAAATTTCAAAATGGGTTTTCGAATGGAAAATAGAACATTTTTTATAAAAAAACTCGGAAAACTAATTGGTTTTAAAGGGAAAATTGCGTGCAAACTGTAGGTGTATTCGTTTTCAAGTGGAAAATTGGAAGATATCAAAATAGGTTTTCGAATGGAAAATAGAAAATTTTTCATGAAAAACTCGGAAAACTAATTGGTTTTCAAAGGGAAAATTGCATGTAACTGTGGGTGCATTGGTTACCAAATAAATAACTGAAAAATTTCAAAATGGGTTCAGGTCTCCATTTGAAAACCAGTGCAATGCACTACCACAAAATTGCTTTGTTTAAAAATGTTCAAATGACTTCATTCATAAAATATCTTTCTATTTTTCATTCGAAAACGAAGTATATGAAGGACACCCAACACCGACGGCTCGGGCAGAACGTCACAATAGACGCGTATAACTTCGAGGTAGTAGAGGAGTTTGTCTACCTAGGCTCCGCTATAAACACGGGCAATAACACCAGCGCCGAGATCAGACGAAGAATAACTCTTGCTAATCGCTGTTTCTTTGGGCTTAGAAAACAATTGAGTGGAAAAGCCCTCTCTCGAGCAACTAAGGTAAAACTGTACAACACACTCATCATCCCAGTCCTGCTGTATGGTGCAGAAGCATGGACCCTGACAAAATCGGATGAAAGTGCCTTAGGCTGTTTCGAGAGGAAAGTTCTTCGGGTCATCTTTGGCCCCGTGTGCATTGAAGGGGAATGGCGAAGAAGATACAACAGCGAACTTTACGGGTTGTACAACGACATGGACCTAGCCAGAAGGGTCAAGATCCAGAGACTCAGATGGCTCGGTCATTTAGAGCGAATGGACACCAATGCTCCGGCCCGGAAAGCCTTCGACACTATTCCCGAGGGACGTAGTAGGAGAGGAAGACCGCGACTCAGGTGGCGCACTCAAGTGGAAGAGGACCTCAATCAACTCGGAGTGCAAAACTGGAGACGACTAGCTAAGGATCGAGCTAGCTGGCGGAGCCTGTTGATTGAGGCCCAAGTCCACAACGGACTGTAGCGCCACCTTAAGTAAGTAAGTAAGTAACATTGAAATCTTACTAAAATGTTGTTAGTTATAACCAAATTTGACCGAGACCGAAATGTACCCAATTTTCATAAAGCGAAAATGTTTATGCACAGAAAATTGTGCATGTTCATTGTAAACATTGTCTTGGTCCAAAAGCTTAAGTAGGAGTTCAGCCTTAAATATAATTTAGAAGAATGAACTGGAAATAAATGAAATGAAATGAAAAAATAGAGAGACATTTCAAAAAATTGATGTCAGCTGTCAGTTTCCTGAATTTAAAAACAAAATTTTCGGGTGAGTAAATTAAAATCAACTTTTTTTACTTGCGACATATTTTTTGTAAAAAAAAAAAATTAAGATGAGGATGAGATATGACATTACGATGATAGATTCCGTCTGTCTGTCTGTCGGGAAGTTTACAGGCATCTACAGCCTTGACTACTGGTCCGATTGACTTCAAATTTGAAAATTAGAGCTTTGAGCAAAAACTCATATCCCAGTTTTTTTTTTATTTTTGTTTTAAGCCACCATACGATTTTTTTTGGCCGAAAAAGCAAAACTTCCAACTTTTTAAACTTCCCCGAGTTTAATTTTTTAAACGTTCATGTATTTTATGTAAAAAAAAAATGTTTGTATTGGTCCAAAACGGTACCTCCCATAGAACGGTGTTTTTTCTGTTATTAGATTTTCTCGAAAAATGAAAGTCCGATCAGCGTAAGTTTTTTTTTCGAAAGTACGTATATATTGTTCAAATAATATTTTGTATTCAAAAAAATTTCAAATTTTGCTTTAGATTTTAAAAAAATATTTTTTATATTTTTTTTAAATTCTGTATCTCATAAAAGGAACAATTTTAAAAATTAAAATTGAAGTATAATATGTATATTTACATGGTCTTGAAGACTGCATACCCAAATTAATTTTAAGAACATTTTTGAAAAATTTTATATATAAAAAATTAATTTAAGAAAAAAATGCTCCGACGATTTTCAAAAAAAAAGAAGTTCAATAAATCAAGAATAAGGTTTGAATTTGTTGGCATTTAAATTTTTGGAATTAAATGTGTTTATAAATTGTATTATACACCAATTCTACTTATATTTTAACTAGCAAAACCCCTGCCCGCTTCGCAGGGCTTCGGGCCCACAACGGTTCGAAATTAGAGATTGCAGGATGAAGAATACGGTAATCCATGGATAGGCAGAAATGAACAATATTCTTAGAAAAATCATGCCTGTATTTGCTAATCTGATGAATAATCTATTCGTTTTTCAATTCTTTTACATAATTTTTTTAGTTAATTTACCCATTAAACATTATCTTCCTCAAATCTAGCTCCCTGAGAAGAGGTAAGGTAATTAGGATTTTGACAGCAAGCCAGGTATAGGCATAAGTATGTCTTTAACCCTTGTCAGGATTGCACAATGTTATAAATTTTCTTAAAACTAACAATTATTGGGATATTATAAAGTGCTGCAATAAAAATATTGACAAAAAAAAAAACCTAAATTCGAAGTTCTAAGCTGTTTTAGATTTTCCCAAGTATGTATATAAATGTATGGGTTTTTGTTTATCAATGAGATTTTATTTGCTATATTTTTTTGTTCATAAGGTAAAAATAAGAAAACTTTATGTTCTTTACGCATTATTTGAAAAAAAAAAAATATCTTAAAGTCAACACTTTGCTCGGGCAAGAAAAATTGAACACCACTTAAATACAAAGTTAGCCTTTTTGTTAATCGTCAAAAAGTGATGAAAAAGTAACTTTGTCTTAGAAGGATTATTTTCTAAGAATATGACCAAGAATCACATCCCAAAGTATATGGCAGACAAATAACAGGATAGCCTGTATAGTTGACCATGAGGAAAAACAGAAATTTCTAAATCAAAACCACATATTTTTAAAGATTGACCTTGCGTCTTATTTATTTTTCAGTGAATTCAAGTCGAACAGGAAACTAAAGACGTATGCCATTGACTTCTTCACGGCTAGTCTTGTAGTACTGTAAAGTTTAAGTTGATTGATGTCCCGAAACATAGTTAATGCTCATACCATCAGAGTTAAAAAATGTGGAGGCAGTCCTGGTACATAAATGCATAAATGCAAAAAATTCAAAAACTCCGTCTCGTTGTAAAATTTACTACATCGTTTTCATTTGTATATTGTGTCAAACCACTCAAACGACTTGTGGGCAAAAAATTATGCATTTATTTGTCTAGTTCAGAATAAATTGTTGCATCGATTTTTAGAAAGACTTTAATCTGTACCAGCCATTATTGCACTTCAACTCAATGCTTCAATGCTTGGAGAGACATCTTGAATCAACTCATTCCGTGGATTTGCATTACAATAAAAATTGTTTGGAAGTGAAATTCGGCCTTCAGAATCAAGTGAAATTATTCCATTTCCAATGTCCAATAGTGTCCGTGGCTTAGTGGTTAGGTGCGTTGGCTGCTAAGCAGAACGTCGTGGGTTCGAGACCTACTCGTGCCCAAAGTTTTTTATTTCATCTTTCTCGGGCACTGCCTTTTGCGAAGAACTGAGAAAACTTCCAAGAGTATCAAGAGTATGAGAAGAACTGAGAAAACTTCCAAGAGTATCAAGAGTATGAAAAAGTGCTTCTCAACTTTGCCGTTCGGAATCGGCGTTAAATTGTAGGTGCCCTAAATTCTTCACACGCACCAAGAGAATTATTGATGAGAGTAAGCCACTTAGGCCTTGGCTCTTCAAGATCTGTCGCGCCACTCTCTCTTTAATGTCCAATAATTGGCCAATGTAAGTTTCCTGAAATAGAAGTTTTTAAACGACTGCATTCGTCTGCAGCAGTTGACCATGGTATAATCAACAAAGTTTGTCCTCCAGCAACAAAAAGATTCAGAGCTCCAAATTCTTCAAGTTGCGGTTAAAGGCTTCAAGTAAATTTTTGTGCGCTATTGTGCTCTCATCCCACACAAATATTCGGCCATTACCAACTTTTTTGAAATATTGTAAGGTTTAAGGTGCTAAATATGTCATATTTCATATTGATGCTAAAATTAATGATAGCAAAAATGATTTCCCCATTCCACCGGGTGCATCACAAAAATATATACCACCACTCAGACTGATCACACCTTGCATATCTAATGGTGTCATACACATAGGTACTTTTGTTGATCGTTTAACTTCGGCTCAATAATTTGCGCAAATATTCTGAATCCAATGCAATTTTATTATGTCCTTAACTTAGTATTGTTGTCAAGCAACCAATTCAATTGTGGCAATTGCAACTGGCACATTTCAATTTGAAAGCATTCAATTCCCCATCAGATTGGCATTTGCAATGACTATTGACTCAAAGCTAAATAATGTCTGTTTGTGGCTTAAATTTGAGCACACCATGTTTTTCATTCAGACAATAACTATACGTGGAATACTCCAGTTCCTTAGTGTTGATTAAATTTTATTAATGACACATTCCATCAACATTCAAAACGTTATAAATAACATATAACAATATAATTAACAAATAACGTACCCACCTAAAATTAAATAAAGATATACATAACATATTTTTCATACTTCTAGAAATTTCATATAACAAAATATCAACGTTTGCCGGGTCAGTCTAGGTTTCACATATAATTTCTTGGTTCACTGGACATTTTTTTTGTCGAAAAAAATTATATTTGTCATAGATATTTTTTTTCTTCACTGACATTTTTTTGATTTTATTTATTGAAAATAAAAAAGTATTTGACAAAAAAATTTTCAAACTAAATTGATTGTTCGTATAAGTGATCAGTTTTTTTTTTTTTTTTGTAGTTGCGAAATACAAAATGATTAACACATGTTTTCTAACAATTTGACCCATTTGTGATTTGAAACGTATACATTTAATTTTTTGCTAAACCTTCTACCTAAAACCTCTTGCATTTAGAGAAAAAATTAGGAAAAAAAGGTTCAACCAGTGTGCACGCTTGTTAGCGAACGAAACATCAAAATTTAGGCTGTTACTTTTATAATATATAGATGTAATGAATATATCAAGTTAAAACAGAACGGACAAGTTTCTGCATAAATTTATTCTGCCTTTGTTTTTTACTAACTGAAGAAATTTGGTTTGCTTTGTTTATTGGTTATTCTTGTTATTTTTCTAATTTTTTAATTTTTTTTTCTATCCTGTCAACCCCCCCCCCCCCCCCCAGAAAAAATTTCTAGATCCGCGCCTGTGATGTTATTTGGTGGCTTCTGAACTGCTTTTAAACCCTTTGGACTTTTTTTATGAAAGAACGCGTAATATTTTATGTAAAATATCCGGAAACAACTCAAACACTTATTATTAAGAATGGGCAAGAACGAAGCGCATTCTGTTCTGGCTACTATGCAAACCATTTTATTAAGTTTATTGTATTTGGTCCAATCTCTCCTAAAAAAAACATCAAACAATTAGATAGTAAGATGTCTTTCCCTATTAGTAATTCTATATATCCCTTAAAAAGACCCTTTACAGTGGCCCTGTGTGTATGCATCGACGCGCGCTAGCAGCATAGCCTGCATTCTTATTATATTTTGTGTTTGGTGTAGTTAATTTCAAAACGGTATTCGATTGACAGCCACGAGATCTGATATGTGTTTCCTTTAGACAGCGAGGGGTTCCGGAAATCATGGACATGTACGAGGAAGTAAAATCGAAGGTAAGATGCCCCGCAGGAGTCACCAAAGAGTTCCCAATCAAAGTCGGTGTGCACCAAGGAAGCGTCTTGAGTCTTTGTCACAGGAAAGGAAAAGTGACGAATCCGAAAATTATTCTTTGCTGTTGATGGAACGATCAATGATGGACAATCCAAAATCTTTCAACGAACGCTTGGTGTATGGGCGGAAGTGCTGGATGGCAGTGGATACCGAACAATTCAAAACCGGCGACTGCCGACGACGCTTCCTGAGGTCACACACCACAAACCCGAAGCAATAAAGTGGAGAGTTGTGAATCCATCCAAATGATGATTGTCGTCGAAATGGAGAAGAAAGAAGAAGTTTCTTTTATGCTTGTCATGATAGCAATTGGTATATCTCTAATTCGGGATATTATTGAAGTTTAATCGCTTTAAAAAACATCATCTCTGGTGTTTTAAAGCGAAGTATAGTTCTTTGCCAAGGCAATATCTTTTGGTTGAATAGACACTTCTTAAATATCGTCTACAAGATCTTGTCTGAACTACGTCCTGAGCTCCTGAAGCTATTTGTTCTAGGCCAGAAAAGCCCACAATCGGTTGTTTTTTTTTTTAGAAATGTGTGCCAAATCCAAACTATACGGAGAAGTCTCCACGACACCACTACCCGCCTACCTTGTTGACGTAGGTTTTGCTATGAACTCAGACAACCAACAGTCACTCTGCCTCATACGCTTTTTGTAGTCAAATCATTAGTAAAGGGCCCCAAGTGTCCCATGACCAAATCCCTTAGGCGGACAGCAACGGTCACAGCACTTCTTCTGTTTATCCGTACCATAGGATAAATTTAAAATAAATACAGTTTTTTTTAAATGGCTTCATAAACGAAACATTCTTATGTTATTTATGAAATCCATAAATAAAATGAACATAAAGACTTGTCTAATAGTAGAGTAGAGCATCTACAAAACCCTTATCATCCCGGTCCTAATGTATGGTGCAGAGACATGGGCCATGATAACATCCGATGGAAAACGTTTTTGGGCTGCCTTTTTCGATAAAAATTCTTCAGGTGATGTTTGGTCTGCTTGACTTTCATTAAATGAAGAACTGGAGACTTTATATTTAACCAAGAACTCTACGAGCTGTTGAGCGACACAGACTTAGCACAAAGTTAAGGTCCAACGATTAGATATTTGGGACATGTAGAGCGAATGAAAACAATGCTCTGGCTAGGAGAGTCTGCCAATCCACCCGGATGGACGTAGCAGAAGAGGAAGACTGTGACTCAGTGGTGCACACGGGTGGTAGAGGACCTGAAACCAAGCTTGGCGTGCGAAACTGGAGACAGCTAACAAGACGAGCTGGTGGAAACGATTGTTGAATGAGCTCTGGTCTACACGTGGACTGTAAGCGTCACCATAAGTAGTATAATTAAGTAAGTACCAGAAGTAATTTAAATGAAGTATATATTAGAAAACTACAACAACAGAAATGCTTTAATAATTAATTGTTTGCAACATTGTAAAACTGCACCCTCTAGCTTCGTGTTGTATAGCTTTTATGATGGCGGATATTTTCCCACTAAAATATAGTCGATGAAGATTGGAAATTGTTGAACACATCGCTAAAGCTTTTGGAGTCGGCTTCCAGCTTCCAGTCTTCAAGTGTGGGATCCCGGCGAAGTGTGACAAAACCGAATGGTGTTTCAAAACTCGTTACACGAAATTTGTAATTTTGGTTATTTTTTGCTAATTCGCCATTTTGTAACTTGGATTTACATTTTCTTATGGTAGAATACACTCACTGACGATCGTTTTTGTTCTTCATTTTTGATATGAATAAGTTTTAAATTTGATCTTCAGGACATGAGCAGTTTGTCATGAAAAGCTAATTTAAATATGCCTCTTTCTCCGATTTGAACTGTTCCTAATTTTGAATCTGCGCACCATGAACACTTTTGTA
>CAKKXW010000003.1:39976587-40127355 GCA_920937365.1 Sphaerophoria rueppellii | reverse complement strand
TAATTAATTATGTTATATTACCTCTATCCTTTATGGTGCACCATGATGAATAGTATTTAATAATAATAAAAAAATCACGAAACGATAAAAAAAATTTAACACACAAAAAAAAACTCAGAATATTATATTTTAATTAGCACTTTAAATTTCTTTGATTTCTTTCTTCTTTTCTTCTTTCTTGATTTTCTTATTAATTTGCTTCTTTTGATTTTATTTCATTCTTATAGGAATTGCATATTTTTTTGTTTTATTTTTATTTAATTTGTTTTTTTGTTTGTACTATTTATAATAATTGTTCGAGCACTTTTTTGAATGAATAATTTTATTTTATCGTTTTTGTTTCAAACCAGAATAATTCATGTTTTTTTTAGTTTATTATTTTTTTTTTTAAGTTCATGGATTCTTCGGATTCTTCTATTGTTCACTCAAATTTTTTTTTTTTTTTTTCATTTTATTTAATATTTTTATTTACATAATTTTATTGATTTTCACATTTATATGCGTTTTATTTTATTCATAGTCTTTTGTTAACCCAAACAATTATTTAAAACAAATTGTACCGACTCCATGTACTATACTAATATGATACGATTAAAATTATATACACCGATCGTTTCTGAACTGATTGACTGAATGAATATATTTTAATTTTTTTTTGTTATTTTTCAAAATCAAAATTTTTTCAAAGCTTATTTTTTTTTTCTCAGTGTGTAAGTATAGTGTGTGTGTGTAAAGTATTTTGTAGGAATAATGTTGATGTGGTGAGTATGGGTATGTGTTCTATGGATACTATGTGATAAGTGATGTTATGTACTGTGTACGCTTAGTTTAGTTTTGTTTCGTTTTCGCAGATCCTCACAGTCTCATGCTCACGCTAGCTGCCGGGCATGTGTCTTTTTCATTTTTTTATGTCTTTAGCGTGAAATATGCCTATTATTTTACCAGTCATATCTTCGAGTTCGTATAAACTGTTTCCGACGATTCTAGTTATTTTTGCTTTTAGAAATTTGGGGCTGAGTTTCGCACAAAACTTTTTTGTTGCATCACTCTGTGAAAAATTCCTCCTGAAGACAGTATCACCAACCGAAAATTTAACATCCTTGCTCCGCAAATTGTATTTGTCCTCATAACGACAGTGTGTGTCCACAAGAGTGTTTTTATTGTGTGCGTGCATAATGTTCATTTTCGAGGCTTTAGATATTAGGTTGTTCCAGGAGTGCACGTTTTAAATCCGGCCATGTGGCTTCTGGTCTCGATTTTAGAAACACCCAAATCCAAGTCTCAACAGAACCTGTGACAAAGTGATGAAAGTTGATCACAACGTCTGTCTCAGAAATTCATCCGTGTTTGACGGTTCTGTGGCGTTTGGTTGGTGGAATCGTGAAGGGGTTCGACCTCAAACTGAAGCTTGTGTTCTATATGGTGATTGACGTCGAACAGGCGGCGGAGCAGAGGCTAATGTTTTCTTAAGAATGTAAGCAAACTCGTCTCGCAAGACAATTTTGGTTCGCTCCATCTCCGTAGAGAAGAAGCGATAATCTTCAGCACGGCTTTGTTGCACTGTAGCAGTCACAGTTTCGTTAATGAACTCGCCAAGAGGTCTTGTTTTTTCAACAACTTCTCGATTGTTTTGTGTTTGTTGACTTGCATTGCTGGACGAAGCATGGACGTTGTCCGAACGAGGTTCCTCAAGAGTCTCGATCTTGTGGGACCGTAGAATCATCCTACCGCGAGTGGTGGGCTTACTCTTTTTACGTCCACGCGATAGGGTTGACATTTTTGGTGTTATATTATGTTTAAGTTAAGGATCTTATAGGTGAGTATGTTTTTTTTTATGTTATGGGTAATTGAAATATTGTTTTTAAATGTTATATTCTTGTTTCCAATTAATCACTTGAAAAATAAAATTTTAATTTAAGTTAAGTTATTTATATATTTTTTTCTTTTCTTTTAAACGGTCATGGTGAATAAAACAGAAAGAGGACAGGGCTCCCCTCAGCGACACACTAGCTTAACACGAAAAACCGCGCACATTGTATCCACAATGCTGTATCCTGGCAAATATATGAGGTATTATCAAAACTAAGGTCTGCATTGTAAGTAAGCTTATCAAGCCAAACTTGCAGACAAGCTCTTAATAATATTTGAAGCATGAATTTATGCTTAAAAAAATTTATTAAATCAAACAACTGAATATAAAACTGAAATTTTAATTATTCTTAGGCTTTGATTTAATAAACCCCTGTAATATTTACTTTTTCTAGAATTGAATAGGTACATAACGCAATAAAGTAAAAGAGTAAAAACTTCTTTACCGGACGATGTATTGAACTCTAAATTTAATCGTACTTAATTTTACTTCAAACCAATACCTATACCATACATGACCAGGAAACAATACACATAAACAATATGTTCAACTTACCGTGTTAAGCCTCCATCGGTGTTAACGATACTCAAATCTTCGGGCCCCACGTTGGGCGCCACCTGTAACGGAACCCGTGTTCATCCCTCTTCAACCTACCCTTCACGCTCTTAGGTCTACAGGACCCTAAGAACGATCCAAGTTGCTGGCTGAAAAGGGGATCCTTTTCAAATAAAATCATAATTTTTAATTATGTAATAAAAGTTAAAAGAAGAAAATAACAAAAAAAAAATTACGGCAAAAAAAATTACATAATAAGCATTTAAATACTTAAATTAATTATGTATAATAAAAAAATTAAAACAGTACCTTTAATAATCCAGGTGCACCAGGATACACAAACAAACAAAAATTAATGGTAAAAAAAAAAATGTTTAAACAAAAGTTTAAAAAAAAAATGTTTACAAGTCCATATACAAAACACTGAATTATATATCTTTTTTTCTTTATATTTCGTTTCTCTTCTTCTTCTTCTTCTTCTTCTTCTTCTTCTTCTTCTTCTTCTTCTTCTTCTTCTTCTTCTTCTTCTTCTTCTTCTTCTTCTTCTTCTTCTTCTTCTTCTTCTTCTTCTTCTTCTTTCTTCTTCTTTCTTCTTCTTTTTTCTTATATATATTTAATTTTCTCTTCTTGCATTTACTTTATTTTATTTTTATTTTATTCATAGTTTATATTTCACATTTGCTTTGTTTGGTTTTATTTCTTCTTCCTTTTTTTATATTATTTAAATTCCGTTTATTTATAGTCTTTTCACCTTTATATTATATAGGTAGGTCACACATTTTTTTTGTCGAATGCACAATTTATTTTTTTGTTATATTTTTTTGTTGTCGTTTATTCAACTTTTAATATATTATCAAATTCCATTAGCACAATTAAACATTCACAATATTTAAGGTTCACAATAAATAAAACTATCCTCTCCAAGGTTTCTGAATGAATGACTTTTTTTTTTATTTTAATTTTTGATGTTTTGATTTTTTTAATTTTTCAAAATTTCGATTTTCATGTGTATGTGAGTAAAGTGTATGTATGTAAAGTAGTGTTGTATAGAAAATGTTGTTGTGGAAAGTATGTGTATGTTCTATGGATATTATACTATACTATACTACTATGTGATAAGTGATGTTATGTACTGTGTAGTGTGTACGCTTAGTTTAGTTTTGTTTTGTTTTCGCAGATCCTCACAGATCCGCGCAAAAACGTCGATTCTAGCGTCATAATTAATTTCTTGGGCTATTTTGAGCTTCAATAGACAGTAATGCAAGAGCATTAATTCTATCTTGGCCCATCCTTGAACGTAAATATGTTTTTACTCTTTTTAGAGAGCAAAAAGATCTTTCTCCTGAACAATTTGAAGCCGGAATACTCAAAATAATTCAGAGAGACTCCTCTAATGCAATATATGGATGAGAAATCTAAGAGTTGATAATGGAAATGAAAACATTCACTACTCAAGGTTTTTTCCAAATCTTCAGGATACTTACTGCATAGTTTATTGGTAGGTTAGATTTTCCAACTCGTTTTATAATACAGATAAATCGTCGAAAAAATGTAAATTTTTGTAATGTTTTTCAAATGCCCGGCTAATTATGCACTCAGTGTCTAAAATAGGGTGATTACCATTTGTGCGAACATTTTCTTGTCCAGAAAAAGGTGGTCTTTCATTTATCTACCCGTGAGTTATCTGGCTGCAAAACCGTAGCTTCAGATCGAGTAGTCGGTTTCTTATCTCTGCTTTCGGCAACAAATTCCAGTGCATAAAATTAAATAAAAATGGATCAAATTCAATAAGAAGCTCCACTGTTCCTAAAACATTCCCATTTTGAGGATTTCCTAGTCGTTCTGAATTTCCTCAAAATGACAGGCCTCTTAGTGATTTAGTAATAATTGCTAATAACTCGGTATAACTTTTTTTCGAAAATACGCCCGTGAACCACTGCTCGAGCTTTAAAATGACTATTGTTAGTTTAATAAAGTCAGAATTTTCATGAGCTTCGATTTGTGCTTTTGTATTTTTGCAGTCATTAAATCCTTCGCCAGTAAACGCATTCAATTCATCACTTCTACCAAATAATAAGCATGGAATACAAAATACAGACCCTTCAGACCCTTTACTTGCTGAATACATCAACTACTCACGGCGGCGTTGAATCTTTCCATTTTTTAAAGTACATTCTAATAAGCTTTTAGAACAATACCTCGTTTTATCACTGTAAACATTTCTAAAATTTCGTGGTACACCATTTAAATAAATAAAAAAATAGAGTGGCGCGACAGCTCTTGAAGAGCCAAGGCCTAAGTGGCTTACTCTCATCAACAATTCTCTAGGTGCGTGTGAAGAATTGAGGGGACCTACAATTTAACGCCGATTCCGAACGGCAAAGTTGAGAAGCACTTTTTCATGACAGATGATACTCTTGCAAGTTTTGTCAGTTCTTCGCAAGAGGCAGTGTCCGTGAAAGATGAAATAGAAACTTTGGGCCCGAGTAGGATTCGAACCCACGACGTTCTTCTTAGCAGTCAACGCACCTTACCACTTAGCTACGGACACTACGGTACACCATTTACAGATATGAAATCCCCTGTTTTTCATTCGAATTCCATAATGAGGGATCAATATTAAATTTTTCAAATCAGTTGTTTAATGGATTTCTTCAGCATATTGTATATCGAAAATGTTTCCGCTTTTCAAATTATGCCTCCCTAGGCCTAGGCCCCACGGGCCCAGGCGTAAATTCATTATTGATGCCCAAGAAAATTGCAAAATATTTAATTTTTCAATAAGTGTCAGTTTGTCAATCATTATTATGTAAATCAAATCTTTAGAGATTATTGATTAAAATTGTTAAGGTAAATATTGTACAATACATATACTTGAAATCGGAAACTGTTATCAACACTATAGTTTTTTCCGATTAAATGAAATGTTTTCAATGCTAAATTATCTGAGTATTTGTCACTCATCTTGCATAGTGAACCTTCATATGAGTTTTTAATTTTATATTTGTTGATACTAAATTGTAATTGTAATTGTAAATACAATTTTTTGAGATGAAAATCATGAGGTTTTTCTAACTTAGTCAACAAATATAAAGTGCAAATCACTATTGATAGAGTTTATAGTAACTCGCGCACGTAAGTCATAAAATATGCACATCATACATATTCCAGTATTTTTAAGATCATAAAAAAAATTCATTTGGATACTTTATCTTTAGGTTGAATACAAATTATCGCTGCTTTAAAAATCAGTTTATCGAATAGGTATCTTTGACCCTTAGTCAATTCTGCAATTATTACATCATGTCTGAAGAACAAACTCATCCAATATAAAGTAGGTATACGATACGAAGAAATGTGTAACTCATGGCCGGAATTTGTTTTTTTCTTTTTTTTTCCTTTACACACATTCAAAGATCAAAGTAAAAGAAGAACGGTGTTTGTTTAAAGAAGTGATTCATCGGAAGCCAGAATGCAAATCAACAAGAGAGGTAGACTTTAAAAAGAACATATACTGAAACGAGGATTAAAATCAGATCAGATCCTTTTGTTAATTTATAGGATCTTTTATGGTCATTTAAAAACGATCAGATTTGCATTTTTAATCATTGTTTGAGTATTTGTAAACAAATTTTTCGTTTGTTAAAGAATATTTCAATTTGTTGTGAAATCCTTTTTGTTTTGTTACGAAATTTCGATAACGATAATGAAATTGAAAACACCGGATTATTTTCAAATGTTTGAAATTTCACAATTGCTTTTGCAACCGCGGTTTTGTTGCAAGAAGTTTCCTCTATCGTTATCGCACATATGTCCTCAGAAAACCTTGCGATTCTTGTCTTAAAATAAAAAAGAAATAAAGAGGCACGTATTTTAAGTATAGTAAAATTCGGTAAATTGGAAAGTGCAATACGATTTACCTGTTTTGCTTATGATCCAAGTTTTGCTTTCGAAAGTGGCCTTTTTGATGAATTTAATCTATACATAGTATAAAAATCTGGCGCGAGCCGTTCGTTGTCTTTATATAGGCACAAAAAACGGCCCAACAGATATTTGTAAAATTTTCGGTGGTTTCTGTGAAAAAATAAAATGGAAAAACCTCATGGAAAAAGTGCATTGCTTCAAAATGGGGAAAATAAAATAACTCGGAAAACTCTTTGATTTTCAAGGGAAAATTGCATGTTATTGTAGGTGCCTTGGTTTTGAAATGGAAAACTGGAAAATTTGGTTTTTAAAAGGAAAAGTGGAAAATTTCAAAATGGGTTTTCGAATGGAACATAGACAAGATTTTTGACACCAATTTTTGACGCTTCAAAATTTAAAGCTTATCTCGGAGAAAATATATCCTCTCTCTTGAAAGAAGGCATGGTGGTTCATTTAGGGTGAAAGGCATCGATTATTTCATTTCGTTCAAAGAGAGTCCCTGTTTAGTCTTTTCTACTGGGTGATTGTTTCCTCAACGATTAATTTATAATATTTTGCATGCAGGAGCACAGACTGCTTAGCCCTGATTGTAAAAATATAGCTTTCAAACCAAAAACTCTTTCCACCTATCCGGAGTAGCTTTGAAGATGAAATGTTCAAAGCTACTCCGGATAGGTGGAAAGCGTTTTTGGTTTTGAGGATTTATTATTTCAACGTCATCGATAAAAATACATTTATGTACCCCTAAATTTTTACCCTCCTAACACAGACCCCTACGTACCTAAGTTTAAGGGAATGTTGGTAGTGCTTTAGAGGTAGCGCGGATACAGGATAGCGGGAGCAGTGCAGTGTAGCATGCAGCGGGTAGCAGATTGCGAGTAGTGGGTAACGTGCAAAGGGCGCCGGGTAGAGTGGTAATTTTGTAGTTGGTAACGGTATAGCGGGTAATGAGGTAGCGGTAAGAAATTGTGGACAGCTAGGTAGTGGGATAATGAGGTAGCCGGCAGTGGTTGTTAAGCGGGGTACAAAAGGTCTTATGTATGAGGCAGTACGAAGTTTGGTGGGTCAACTATAGTATGAATATATAACGTTTGAACTCTCAAAATAAAGTAAAACTTTCATATACAAAATACGATTTAAGTGATAAGAGTGTCTCGTTTTAACAATCATACAAAAGCTTGTTCAAATCAGAATTGAAAGCATTACTACCCATAATTAGTATTATCTAATTCAATTTAAATATCTAGACAGCGAGCAAGCAGTGACCGGAGTTGAAAAAGATTCACTTTCTAAAATTCCATTTAATCCCCATTATTCAGACGACATGAAAAGTATATTTAATTGAATGTATCCTCTCTTTTGATCAGTCTTTGTAGTGCAAAATTCTAAATGATATCACAAAACACAGTTTGGATTACAGATGAATGGTGATACAAACTGGACTATACTTTCATCCATGTCTATAAAGATTTTATCTTTTGTCGGCTACAAAGAGAACCCTTGTCATGGGTCTATTTTCTATGATGTATGGGTGACACACGGAAAAGGAAAGCAAATTTAATTTTATTCACTGAAATCAAACAAAAGTTAAACACAAAATAGTTTTATTTTGTGACTGCAAATCTGTGTAGCTTTTAATGATATTCGTGAGTGAAATCGTGCAATTTGAATTTGCTTTAAGCCCCACACATGGGTTAAGCTTAAACTCTCCATTAAGCAGTTTTAATAAAAAGCAAAAAACGCAAAACATTACAGTTACAAACCATTTACAAAATTCGCGCGAATTATTTTTATTTCACTAGCGCAAAAAAGCAGTCCTGCGGTTAGTTTATTTTTTTTTTTCTTATTTCGATTTTTATTTTTTTTTTGACATATTCTTTCATATATGCTTATGTCAAATAAATCCGAAGCAATATACAGCTATACAATCACTTGTTCATAAACAATAATTTGTTTGAGTTCAATGCAGTTTCATTCATGACGGATTATGAACAAGCGCCTGCAGGGTTTATTTCTTTTGGTTTGGTTGTTGCCGCGGGTGTTATAGCACTGCAACGAGAATTAGAGGCCCGCCAATTTTGCTTGCATTTGCAAAGCATCTTAGCTTCTCTTTAAAGCAGGTTGTGCATCTTCTTGAAATCAAGTGTGTCAACTCACAGCTTTTGGAGAAGGATGATGAACTCGTTGGCAATAGAATTATATTCAAACAATTAAATCAACTAAAGACATTTTTAATTATTGCTAAATACTGGGCATTGGGCATTCGGAATTCGACACGATTCAATTATCCCCAATAAATTGTTTTAGGATTTGCCTTTTTTTAAGCAACTGAGAACCCATAAATCAATGTTGAGGTGAACGTCGCTGTAGTGATTTATTTTATTTTAAACAAGTTAAGACCTTCGTAATGAATTTTAAACAGTAACCTTTCTTTGTGTAAGGGGAAAAACCGGTGATTCATCAAACTTAACATAATATCATTTTATTGATTTTAAATTGGTCAAATTGGATATAAGTTCATACTTGAGAAAGAAATTTCGGACTGTGATTTTACTCATTTCTTCAGAAGCTTGAATTTAAATCGATTCAGATGATTACCTACACAAATTCTAAATCATTACGGAATTTAAAAATGGGATTTTCCTGAAAAGTTACAGTCCAATTCAGTCCAAACCCTTAATGGGTATAAAGACAAAATAAAATTAAATTAAAAATGCACGATTAATGTCCTGTTAGCGCAGATAAGAGAAAGGAGATTGGGAACTGGCTTACAGTAAGACAGGTGCAGGTCGTTTTCAGAAGGTTTGAATATTGAAAAAAAAAAATCGTTATAACAATTTTTAATTTAATTGTATATGATAGATCAAACTTGTTTCTGAAGCTTTCGGTTGACGTCATTCAACCATCGGAAAGGTTAGAAGAACTTGTTTAAAGGGACTAAGATCAGACTCCGGTCTTGTAAAGAGTGCATTAAGGGCAAGTCGACTTCTAAGTATTATAAAAATTTGTATGTGAGATATCAGTAAGGCCATATCAATGACATTTTAATGAAATAAAACATCGTTTAAATGGCCGGTGCGCCTTCGCTGGGTGATGACTTTGGTAAATGAATTAGACTGAATTTAACAGATAAAGCATCGATTACGATGTCTTTGAGGCCTGCGGTGGTTTGTGGCCTGTTCTCAATGAAATGCGACTTGAGAAACCCTTCAAAAAAGAGTTTAAAATTAAATGAACATGGTGACCAATTTACGTGGTCGCCTTGGCGATAGATAAACAAGACATATGGTCTTCGGTTTCCAAAAATAAAAAATGTGCACGACTGGGTCGTACGAACTTGCTCCTGCATGCTAAAACTAAATATTTATGATTACTTAAATTGCAAAAAGTAGTGTTAAAAAAAGAGATCTAGTTTAAGCAATTCTGATTACACTCTTACTTACAGCTTACACTTAACTCAAAAAAAAAATATATATATAAAAATAATTAGAATTTATTAAAAAAATTAAAATTTGGAAATATACCTCGTATATACATTTGATTCCAAAAATTTAAATGCCAAACAAATTCAAACCTTATTCTTGATTTATAATTTTTTTTTTGAAAATCGTCGGAGCCGTTTTTTTTTTTAAATTAATTTTTTATATATAAAATTTTTCAAAAATATCTTAAAATTAATTTGGGTATGCAGTTTTTAAGACCATGTAAATATACATATTATACTCTAATTTGGATTTTTAAAATTGATCCGTTTTTGAGATACAGAATTTTGAAAAAAAAAGTTAAAAATATTTTTTAAAAATCCAAAAAAAAATTTGAAATTTTTTTGAAAACAAAGTATTATTTGAACAATATATACGTACTTTCGAAAAAAAACTTACGCTGATCGGACTTTCAGTTTTCGAGAAAATCTAATAACAAAAAAACGGTTCTATGGGAGGTACCGTTTTGGAGCAATACAAACATTTTTTTTTTACATAAAACACATGAATGTTTAAAAAAATTAAACTCGAGGAAGTTTACAAAAAAACGGCCCGTTTTTGTGAAAAAAAAATGTTTTGTTTTTGGCCAAAAAAATCGTATGGTGGCTACCCTAAATTTTGATCTTAAAACAAAAATAAAAAAATTGGGATATGACTTTTTGGTCAAACCTATAATTTCCAAATTTGAAGTCAATCGGACCAGTAGTTAAGGCTGTAGATGTCTGTAAACTTTCCGACAGACAGACAGACGGAATCGCCGGACCCACTTTTTTCGACTTCTCTATCATCGTAATATCATATCTCATCCTCATCTCAAATTTTTTTTTTTACGAATTAAATACTTGCCATGTATTCTATATGTCGCAAGTAAAAATAGAGTGGCGCGACAAATCTTGAAGAGCCGAGGCCTAAGGGGCTTACTCTCATCAACAATTCTCTAGGTGCGTATGAAGAATTGTGGCGACCTACAGTTTAACGTCGATTCCGAACGGCAAAGTTAAGAAACACTTTTTCATAACAGATGATACTCTTGGAAGTTTTGTCAGTACTTCGCAAGAGGTAGTGTCCGTGAAAGATGAAATAAAAACCATGAGCATGAGTAGGACTCGAACCCACGACGTTTGGCTTAGCAGCCAACGCACCTAAGCACTTAGCTACGGACACTACTCTTCGGTTTCCATATCATCTAATTCAGATCACAAGAAGTTAGTGACCATCGATATATAGCGATTGCCGTTGACGGTGATGACCTGTTCAGCATCATTTTCGAAGAAGTACGGAAGGTTGACACCTCCAGATCAACATATGTACCAGACCCGTAGCCATTTTGCCTTACCTCTCAAAAGTTTTTGAAAGATTATTAAAAAAACTTATTTAAGTTATATGAATCTATTGAACATTCAATTTACAATACTTCGCACAAGAATGTGACGAGTTATGGACACATAGCAGCACTGTCGACTGAGACCATAGGTTGAGACAGGACAAAACATCAATACAACTGAGGGAGGCATATAGACACATAGAATCAAAACACAAATTCCAGAAACCTTATTGGCTCAGAGAAGGAGATATAGATGTTATATTGACGTATATTATCGCACAGGTGACATCAGATAAACTGGCGATTTACGTAGAAACAGAATTCTACCAAAGCTGTGATAGTGCTGTCAACTAAAGTTGATAATCATATGTAACAATTTATCTGACTTTTTTTCAACTACAAGTTGAATTCCCCTGTGTCCGTAGCTTAGTGGTTAGGTGCGTTGTCTTCTAAGCAGAACGTAAGGGGTTAGAGTCCTACTCGTGCCCCTAGTTTTTATTATCATCTGTCATGAAAAAAGTGCTTCTCAACTTTGCCGTTCGGAATCGGCGTTAAATTGTAGGTCCCCTCAAATCTTCACATGTACCTTCAGAATTGTTGATGAGACTAAACCACTTAGGCCTTGGCTCTTCAAGAGCTGTCGCGCCACTCTATTTATTTTTTATAATTCCCTTTTACAGCTGTGAAATAATATATACTTCGTCCAGTCAAAAGTAAATTATCTTTGGTATATATAAGCACGTTACAGCATTTTCAGCTAAGCTTTCTAACATGACATTTAACAGTTTCCTGCAGCTTCGTATTCTACTTTTGTTTTCTGTCATCTTACTTACGCATGAACCCCAGTCTTTCCGGACAACTCATACATCCGCAATACTGATCCTTAACATCGGAACGTCAACGTCGGTTTTTTTTATAAATCGTTTTCGTCTTTGAAATAGTGTTCGAAATATTTTCAAGTTATGTTTCCTTTTCAATTAAAAAATGAAAAACATGTACTTATTTTCACAGTACACAGAATATAAGGTATTATATTGCGCATATGTCAGAGACCAAGATGACAGAAGTGAGAAAAGGCACAAAAAGAAATCCGATAAGACAACAACAATTTTTGTTTCGTTCTGACATTTAGGTCTCTGAAATGTGATATATGCGCGAACTTTGGGGGAAGAAAATCGGGAATATAATACCTTGTATTCTGTGTACTGTACTTATTTTGATTTGTCAATAAAAATTGTTTTTAGATTATAGACTAGAGCACAGTTCTATACAATTTACAAGACCGCTAGAAATATGTTGAAATATTTTTTATTTTCGTAACCGCGTTTCAAAGTAACCTACTTATCGATTCTTAAGAATATTTTTTGCAAACCAAAGTCACGGTTAAGACCTTAATTAAACGAACAAAAATACTATAAGTACGACAACATTACGTAGGCAGTCAGTAGCCACCTAATGATTGTGTCTAGATAAATAAATGTAAGAATTTTCGTAACTAGAAAAATATTTTGTGCGTGCAACACTTTGGCTTTGGTCTGCCACCTAGTTAAAAATTAATGGATTTCGCAGTTTAACTTGAACAGATGTGTTGATATTGATTTTTTAATGACCGTAAATCTTACTTGATTGAAGTTTTGTCAGCACATTAGTTCTGAAATACTTGTGATAGATCAAAAGATAGTTAACTTATAATTTACGAGTTCTATTTGAGTTCTGCATTTGGCTAACCCTATGACTAACCATTTTTTTAACCTGTAGGCGAAGAAAGGATGAATGTTTAATATCTTTCCATAACTAAGATAAAATTTTTAGAATTTTAATGATGATCTGATCACTCAGTATTATAATATGAACTACTCGTACTTGTACTTGTTCATCCTTCCTCTCTTTCATTATTTTTTCAGTATTTACTAGAACCAGACACCAGACACCAGAGTATGTTTTATGTTGCATCAAAAAAGTATATTACCGAATTGGTTAACAGATGCAACATCGAACTGTTTGATTCATTTTCCATAAGCTTAACAGACACAAAAGAAAAGAGAATTCACAACCTTCCACTGTTAACATTGGCAAACATTGACAAATCAGTGATGTTATTTCGTGTTCAAATTAGTTTACTATAATTATGTCGTTTTCCATTGGTCTTTTTTTGACGTTTCTTCTTCTACCTCCAATGGAACGGGTTATGGTGTATGTGTCATTCTTCGGACGCTTCTGTTTTCAAAACAGAAGAGTTCTGCTCTTCTCAGAAGCATTCCGTCTGTCAAAGTCAGTCCAATGGAATGGTTTTAGAAGACTTCTGGACTCTTCCGAATGCTTCTGGACGACCAATGGAAAACGACATTAGAATGTGATTCTCTGATATTCGTTATTTTCTTTTGAAAAAGATACAAAAGAGTTTTATTACACTTTTTAAGTTAAGTGTATTGTAAGCCAGTCTTAATTTTATCGTTTTTTTTTCTATTTCTACAAAAATATAATAGAATATAGTTCAACTGGGGACCTATTAAAGTAAAAAGCTATTCAACTATTATAAATAATAAAATGTATTCCAAAGAGACTCTTTCGTTTTAAACTTGTCAAGTTAATTTAAAATGTTTATTATCGTGGTTAAGAGAATAATTAACAGCTTTAAGAAAAATAACATGTAGGTTACTGTGTTAATAATCCTCAATTTTCGTTTTGGTTTTCGATTTCTCATTTCAGGTATCTTTATTCACATTTTTTGTTTAACATTCAGTTTCCTTATTTCTGAAATGACTATTACTTCCGTCTGAAGAACCCCAAAATAACACTTTAAATATAACGAGTAGTTCATTATGTGGTTTAATGTTTGTAACCCTGGCAATTGATACCTGTCAAACTTAACTTTAACTGTCAGTGTGTCATAACATTACTTGAATTTTTGCCATTTACGATTAAGAATCGCTTTACAATCGAACAACATGTTAAAATTATTGAAAATTACTACAAAAGTAGAAATTTAAACGTATCCACTTTTTCAGAATTTCGCTTTGATTATGATTGGTATAACCGACATAAGCAATCATTAAAATTGTGTAAAAATTCGAAGAGAATTGAGGCGTTAATGATGACGCAAGGCTATTAACTAGCTATACACCTCATATGGCATATTTTGCAAATGGATTAGCATCTCCATCCTTACAAAGTGAAAGTTCAAATCACGCAACAATTGAAGCCTGCTGACCATTCACACCGGGCGCCGTAAATAAACTTCTTATTTGTTGGATCAACAGACATTAAACACTGCACCGATTTTTCGAAAAATATTTTCTTAAGCGATGCAGCACATTTCTCACTCGCTGGATATGTAAACAAAAGAATGTGCACGACTGGGTCGTACAAACTTGCTCCTGCATGCTAAGACTAAATATTTATGATTACTTTTATGTTCCAAAAATTGCAAGAAGTAGTGTTAAAATAAGAGACATACTTAAAGCAATTCTGATTACACTCTTACTTACAGCTTACCGGGCCCGTAGCCAGGGGGGGCATTGAGGGGCAATGCCCTACCTTAAATCTGAAATGCCCTACCTTAAAAATGTCCAACCTTCAAAAATGCCCCACCTTTTGTTTCCACATTTTTGATAAATGAATAATATCGTCGGCTAAGGGTGCAAACCTGTTAACTGCCACCTCCTAATTCCACATAAATATGATTTACATATTTGATTGAAATTACAAAAGCTTATCTAAATTCTTTTTCATTTAATAGTATGGATTCTAAAAAATAACTTTATGTTGTCTTGGATTTATTAACACATTTAGAAATATTTTCTTATTCAACCGACTTCCAAAAAGGAGGATGTTATCAACTCGTCTGTTTTTTTTTTTATGTTTGCTACCTCATATCTTTGGACTGGGTGAACCAATTTTTTTGTATTCGAAAGCTGGTGCCTTCAGTGTGGTCCCATTTGTGTAAGGAGTGTAAAAGTGGAGTAGGCTGTTTTTCACTCCAAGCCATATATCAATTTTTTCGTCTGCATAAACTGTAATCTTTAACACATTATTCTTGAAGTTAAGATTCAGCAAATGCATTTCAGTTATTTCAATTGATTTTTCAGGTATAACAATTCCAACAAAAGAAGAGGCTACTGTTGTCAAAAATTATTTAAGTAGACTCGAAGACAAAATCGAAAACCTAATGCAGATTTTGTACAGGCAGCGAGAGGCCTTTAAAGATACATACGAACTTTTTGCGTCGGTAGCGACTGTAGGATGTAGCACAGCAGTATGTGAATCCACTTTTTCAACTTTAACTGCCATCAATAGGCCCCAGAGGATGTCAATGGGACATGAAAGAATGGCTGGCCTTGTATTTCTCGCGTTTGAAAAAAAAGAACTAAGTCAGTAGACCTCATTGAAGTCCTTCGTGTATTTAATAAAATGAGCAATCGAAAAATTCAGTTATTCTAAAGATTAATATTAATATTTTATATTTTACTATTTTTGTGCTTTGTAAATATAATTTACTAGCTGACCCTGCGAACTTCATCTCACCATCCTCCAGAGCAACTCCAGGATGATTATAACTAACACGGATATTGTTAAAATGCACCTAAAATTGCATTTTAACAATTCTTAGTGCTCTCGCATAGTTTTAAAAAATAAAAAATGCTCCATACTTCCATTTGCAAAAAGGCCACTCACAATTTCCAGCAAAAACCAACGAGTTTTCCGAGTGTTTCATCAAGAACGCTCTATTTTCCATTCGAAAACCCATTTTAAATTTTCCAGTTTTCCATTTGAAAACCAATGCACCTACCAGTACATATCGCGAATGACACAGGTTTAAATTTGACCGAGACCCAATATTCATAAAGCGGAATTTTCAAGCTCAAAAAATCTTGCCCAAGAGAACGCGTGTAAACATTGTCTTGGTCCAAAAGCTTAAGTAGAAGTTCAGCCTTACATATAATATAGAAGAATGAATAGGAAATGAAATGAAATGAAATGAAATGAAATGAAAAATAGAGAGACATTTCAAAAAATTGATGGCGGCTGTCAATTTCCTAAATTCAAAAACAAAATTTTCGAGTAAATAAATTAATTAAAATCAATATTTTTTTGCTATTTATAATTATTTCTTTTATTTTCAAAACCTCCTATTGCACATTCAGTCCATAGGCGAAGCATTCAGCAACATTTATATAGTAATACTTTTGTTTGTTTATCGGTTTATCGACTACAAACATACAACCGACAAACAAACAAAAGTCTTACTTGTATATAAGTATTGATTTGGAAAAACAGTTAAATATTTAAACTTGAATATCTTAATGCTTTGTAATTTATTATTTTGAATCTTTCTTACATCAGATCAAATCACCCATGCCAAGATAACGGAGAAGGCATTTTGGCGGTTCTTTATCTCTTTTAAGAATCGATCTATTTTCACCACTTGGTGAAACTAAAGAGCTTATCATAAAGCCAAATTATACCCAGATAAAGACTAAAGTAACTGTGCATAATTTAGCTATTTTAATTAGTTTTTTTGTGAAACTTCTAGAACAACAACTCAACTCTGGCTACGGGCCTGCAGCTTACACTTAACTCACAAAAAAAAACTCAATAAATGAAAATAATTAGCATTAATTAAAAATTTCAAAATTTGAAAATGTACCTCGAAAATACATTTAATTCCAAAAATGTAAATGCCAAACACAATCAAACCTTAGTCTTGATTTATTGAATTTTTTTGTTTGAAAATCGTCGGAGCCGTTTTTTTTAAATTAATTTTTTAGGTATATGTACAATTTTTCAAAATGTAAATATACGTATTATACTCCAATTTGGATTTTAAAAATTGATTCGTTTTTGAGATACAGAATTTTGAAAAAAAAAAATTAAAAATATTTTTAAAAATCAAAAAAAAAAAATTTTGAATACAAAATATTATTTGAACAATACATACGTACTTTCAAAAAAAAAACTTACGCTGATCGGACTTTCATTTTTTTCATTTTTCTAATAATAAAATAATAAAAAACGCTTCTATGGGAGGTACCGTTTTGGAGCAATACAAAAAGAAATTTTTACATAAAATACATGACTGTTAAAAAAAAAATAAAACTCGAGGAAGTTTAAAAAAAAAAAATCGTAGCAGCCGTTCGGGAGAAAATTGAAAGTTTTGGTGTTTAGCCATTAAAATCGTATGGTGGCTACCCTAAATTTTGATCTTAAGACAAAAATAAAAAAAAAACTGGGTTATGAGTTTTTGCTCAAACCTCTTATTTTCAAATTTGAAATCAATCGGACCAGTAGTTAAGGCTGTAGATGCCTGTAAACTTCCATACAAACAGACAAAAGGAACCGCCGGACCCACTTTTTTCGACTTCTCTATCATCGTAATGTCATATCTCATCATCGTCTCACATTTTTTTTTACGAATTCAATTCTTGCCACATATTCTATATGTCGCAAGTCAAAACTTGTCATATATGGGGCTGAAAAACCACAAGTAATTGAAAAAGTGCCATTGCATCTAGAAAAAATTAAATTTTGCTATGGTCCGTATTTTTTCGAAGATGCCAATGAACGGACGGTTAGAGTCAATTCGGAGCGATGTACTCGAATGATAAACGATTGAAGATCATGACTTCGACAATATATGTGGTTCCAACAAGACGAGCAACAAGCTGCCCAACCAACAAGTTAAGTTATTTCACTTTTTGGCCGATTTGGTCAATTGATCGAATAATCCCCGCATTAAAAACCGACATTACTCAAGTTTTGGCGAGATACCACCCGATATATGCGAAAAAGTGGTTAAAAACTACCTTCAAAAAACCGCATGCTGCGAAAAATCCCGAGGCGGCTTTTTGAATGAAATTGTTTTCAACACTTAATGGCAAAGATCAAACTTAATAATGAAATAAAATGTTCATTGAAAGTGTATCGTTTTGTTTTTTTAGATTTTTTAGCTTTACTTTTGAAACCGGAAATTAATGAACCTTTATCATTCATGCATGTTTTGCTCTATTTTTACTTAACATTGTCAAACCATGTTTTCTTCCAACCAAGTGACTTTTTTTAATACTACATAACACTTTCATAAGAAAGCACACATCTATAACATCACTGAACAGAATTAACCACGTGTTCGAACAACCCAACCCACCTGATCCAGTCAATACCACAGCTTGCATGGTCAAGAAGAAGGTAAGGTTCAATTAAAACGAATAATGAAGGACACCCCCACATCCATCACCTACATAATAACATTACAACATCTGTCTCAGTCTCTTTTAAGCTTAACATTTCAAACATGTTGGCTCCCACTAAATCCTAGCCTTAATGAACTTGTTCGCAAAATCTGGTTCGATACAAAAATTCAATCCACCACCGCCAGATACATACTTTTAAATGAAACGCGACCATCGAACATCAGTGTGAATTTTTTTCAGAATTCTGCTCATTCCGTCTCTTGGCTGGCGCTGCTGGCTGGCTTGCGAAGATTGAGATAGAAAGTATCTATCAGTTTGTTGGAATTGTCGTGTACTTGTTCTTGTTTAAAGCGATCAGAAATCAAATGAATCTCCGTCTGATTCTCAACCTCAACCCAGCCAGATTCGAAACGGAACCCTGAAACTGAATTGAAGCCGGCAAAACTGAGATTTAGTTTTAGTCTTCAAAGAACATTACCTCATCGCGGTGTGGTGCTGCGTTGTTCTCGGTTTGTGACTGAATTTTCACGTGTAATATTATTTCAGAAAAAAAGCGGTCTTGCTTATCTCGATATTTTTTTTTCATAATTGTCTCTGACGTGTTGTGCGTCCTTGAAACCAAGGGTTGTAGTTTCTAGTCATAGCCGGTTTCGATTGTTCAAAACAACCCCTTTTGAAATATTTCCTCGTTTTTTCATTTTTTTGTTTTTGTTTTTTTTTTTTATTTGAAAGCAATTTCGAAAAGGGCAAATCTGTGTGAGCAAAACAAGAATCTTGTTCGTTACTTATGGTTGGTCAAGCGATTAAGAAATTAAAATTACCTATAATTGTTGGAAAAATATAACGAGGTTGAAACGAGGTTATTTAAAAGTGATCTTGTGTTATTTTTATTTCTAACTGCCAATTGTTGAAACTAAACAATAAGACTTCCTTTTCCTTTTACTCTACCTGCACGCCAGTAGTTTGAAATTTTTTAAGTGTTTCTTGTGGTTAGTGAGTTTCGTAATTATGAACACTCATCGTTGCCTGTACATTTACCTCTAAATTGGTGAGTTTTTTTTTATTCTTTAAAACAAATCGCGTTGTTAAGTTCAATGTTTTTGTTGTTCAAGCTGTTAATTGGCAGACAATACAGCTAAGGTGTTGCCCGTGGATGATTGATTTTGATTGAGGTAAATTAAGTTAAGAATTTCGAAAGCTAACGGTTTTTCATTCAAATTAGTATTGTTTTGTGCTTTTTTGTATTATTTAAGTGAAGATTATAGTAATAATGATTCGTTTTTTTTTTCAATTAATTGGTCGATTGATTTTTTTTTAATTTTTGTTATTAATGATCTTGTGTTTATATCTGAATCGACAAATAAGTGAATGTAATTTGAAAGTTATCTAAATGCATTCAAGTGAAATGATTTATATCTTTGGAAGTTAGAACTTGAATTGTTGTTCTTCACTTATTTTATTGTTATTGAGCAGTGGGTATTTAAGATTGAGCTGGAATTCGGGTTTTGCGACTTTCAAATAACAAATAAACAACTAGCTAATTTTAATCAAGCAAGCTTAAGAAAAAAGTTCTGTGTTTTTAAACAAGCATTCTAGAGTTATCATAACAAAATGTGTCCACTTGTAAGTTAAAATAATGTATGGCAGACGAATTACCGCACACCCTACCTACTGCATCAAATACTAGGGGATCCTGAGCGTGGCAAGATGTGAAAAGGACGGAGATAAGTCTACTTTCTACGTCAACGTGACGTTCGCCAAAGTGAGACTAAGAAACCTACGCTTTTTGCTATTACAAAAAAATTAATCCAATAAAACGCCACTTTATTTTATTTTTTTATAACAAACAAGCTGACCCTGCAGACTTCGTGCTGCCTCAATCGATAATCGATAAGGATAACCCTCTACCACACTACCCAACCCACTACCCCCTTGTGCTACCCAGTACGTCTACCCATATGCGTTACCCCGTTACGACACTACTCTGTTACCCGCTACCAATTATTTCTACACGCTTACCGTTACACCATTAGCCAGAAACCCACTACTTATTACCCGCAACCCGCAACCAATTTTTTTTTTTTTGCATTTCAATTTTTTCATTTTCCAAATTTTTTTCCCCATCACAAATTTTCCAGTTCCCCTTTGAAAAACAATGACCCATTTCTAAATTTTCCAGTTTTCAGTTTGAAAACCAATGAGTTTTCCGAGTTTTACATCAAGAACTTTCTATTTTTCCATTCCCATTTTGAACCAAAAAATTCCAAGCAAAAAAATCTAATTTAATAGCTTTGTTTGGTTTTTCCAGATTTCCCACTTTTCATTGAGGTTTTTCCAATTTTTTTTTGTTCACAGAAATCATTACTGAATACAACAATATCAACCATGAAAACATCACCAATATCTGTTGGGCCATTTCAGAGTCTATAAGAGATATACAAACAAACACACATACATTTTTATATACATAGAGAAAGAGATATAGAGATGATTAAAAAATAAACGTATTCTTTCAATCTAAATTCGTTTGTTCAGGCGAGGGGGGGGTCTTTTTTTATGACGTAATATTTAAGGGGGGTTTCAGCCTCTTAGGGGTACTACCTCTTGCGAAGAACTGACAAAACTTTCAGGGTACCAATCTGTCATGAAAAAAGTGCTTCTCAACTTTGCCGAGCGGAATCAGCGTTAAATTGTTACTTACTTACTCAAGGTGGTGCTACAGACCGTTGTTGACATGGGCTTCAATCAACAGTCTCCGCCAGCCAGCTCGGTCCCTAGCTAGCTGTCTCCAGTTTTGTACTCCAAGTTGATTGAGATCCTCTTCCACTTGAGTTCGCCACCTGAGTCGCGGTCTTCCTCTCCTCCTACGTCTCTCGGGGATAGTGTCGAAGGCTTTCCGAGCCAGAGTATTTGTGTCCATCCACTCTAAATAACCGAGCCATCTGAGCCTCTGGACCTTGATCCTTCTGGTAAGGTCCATTTCGTTGTACAACCCGTAAAGTTCGCTGTAATATCTTCTTCACCATTCTCCTTCAATGTACACGGGGCCAAAGATGACCCGAAGAGCTTTCCTCTCGAAACACCCTAAGGCACTTTCATCCGATTTTGTCAAGGTCCATGCTTCTGCACCATACAGCAATACTGGGAAAATGAGGGTGTTTTACAATTTTACCTTAGTTGCTCGAAAGAAGACTTTTCCACTCAATTGCTTTCTCAGCCCAAAAAAAACAGCAATTAGCAAGAGTTATTCTTCGTCTGATCTCGGCGCTGGTGTTATTGGCAGGTGCTTATAGCGGAGCCTAGGTAGACAAACTCATCTACTACCTCGAAGTTGTATGCGTCTTTTGTGACGTTCTGTCCGAGCCGTGTCGGTGTTAGGTGTCCTTCCTCGAAGACAACATATACTTCGTTTTTCCCTCATTTAGACAGTACACCTCCTTTGGGTGTTCCTCTGCTGGCATATATTTGGTACACATTGAATATCCTTACTTTGATTGAATCCTCCAGTTACTTAGCATGGATATTATCCATCTTTTGATGTAGTCCTCAACACAAAAGTCTACAAGTGATTTTGCGATGGATTCAGTTAGGACGTTATTGAAAGCTCCTAAGAAGTTAAGGTATTTTTTTTTTTATTTTTTTTTATTTATTTATTTAAGGCTTATTGCTTATAGGTCTGTAATCTTTAGAAGATTCATGCCCTCTTTTACCAATTTTAGGTAAGAAAACCACTTTTACCTCATTCCAAGACATAGGGACATGGATGAGTAAGAGGCAACCTTTAAAGATACTCTCAAGCCGTGGTAGCTTTCTCAGTTTGTCTCTGTAGATGCTGTCATACGCGACCTTCAAATCGATGAAAAGGTGGTGGAGTTCATAGGTCTTTTCAAGGATCTGCCACAAAGTGAAAATTTTGTCGATTGTTGACTTTTCTGGCCTGAAGCTACATTGATAAGGACCAATCAGATTGTTGTTAAATTTTAGGTCCCCTTAATTCTTCACTCAGAGAATTGTTGATGAGAGTAAACCACTTAGACCTTGGCTCTTCAAGAGCTGTCGCGCCACTCTAATTATTTATCATTCGAACATATCGTTCCGAATTGACTGTAATCGTCCTATTGGCTATTGCCATCTTCGAGGAAATACGAACGAATGACACATCAATCAGTTTTCCAGATTAAGTTGCACCTATTTGATCACTTGTTTGTTTACATACCCACAGTGCGAGAAATGTGCCTCATTGCTTTTGTTCCAATATCCAAGAAGCGTATCTTTGGCGTTGTTATATTGGTCCATTTTCATTAATGGTGAACATTCAACTAATATTACGACACTTCAGGTGACAATTTAGTTTAGCACGTATCAAACGCCAGCGCTACCAAGTTGAAACTATCTGACTTTTCCCATGAAATTTGAACAAGCTTACTTTCTTTCATTATCATTTAATATTTTTTTAAGAATTTCAGCAGTACTCTCACATTTACCTTAGTCAACAAAGAATAAATTAACCTATTTACCAATAATGCATTCACTCAAATATTAATAAACAGGTGTTTGTTACACGTTTGATAACTAGAAGCTTACGTTTCTCGCCCGTGCGTCGTTTATAAGCTTGAGAAAAATATCTTGAATACTTCAAGTTTTCTCACTTACTAAAAATTTACATATTTGTGTTTAATTTGCTTTATTTTAATTTAAAAATATTTTTAAGTGACGCGACAGTAAGGAGTCTAGAATCTTGTTTAGTAGTAAACAATTTAAAGCGCTTTCAAGCGCGCATGTAGGTAGATTGTTAAAGGTTGTTGACTGTGTTTATATTTTTGTCAGCTTGTTTATTTTTCTTAAATTATTCAAACTAAATAAGTTAATGAATAAACGTCATACTGAAAATGTTGTGTAAACAAATATTAAACCAGATTAACTTGGTCAAGTTTTTTCTATTTGTCACGTGAATCACCAATAGAATGCTAATAGAAATAATTTAAAAATTAGATTTCAAAATTAGAAACAAGAACATTATGTAAGAGAAGAAATTCATAGTTATTTTTTAGACTAATATTTGAAAAAATAAGTGGTAAATAATAATTATTGTCGTACGTTAGCAGGCATGTTTTCAAATTTGATTTCTGGGTTAGGTTAGGTTAGGTTAGGATAAAGAGGCTGCGGATACGGAATCAGCACACTTCGGCCCATTGTGATACCACATGAATCTAGAGAATTACTTCTTACTAGTCGAATTATTTTGAGCTTTTTAAAAAACGAAGAACATCTTTGATATCCTTATTAGCTAGTTCACTGGGATTATCATAAAAGTATTCTCTCAGATGAAGTTTGCGTCTTAGTGAAAGAGCAGGGCATGTGCGGAGACATTGTTTCTTCTTCTTCCTCATCCATACAGCTCCTGCGAAAGTCATTTGCGTGCTTGCCTATAAGAAAGTGTCCGTAAAGACACCTATTAGGGATCTTATATGAAATCTGCTTTGAGATAGCAAGTGATTAGAGCGCTTTAGGTCAAGTGACTTGCATATGAGCTTTGTGGCTACGCACGTAGGTAAATTGTACCACTTAGATCTTGTTATCGTGAAGGCTGTTTCTTGTAGCAAAAGTTTGCATGTAGCTATTGGTATATCTATCTTTTTCCTCAGATGAGATAGGTATGACGGTTTCATTTTTAGCGAGTTCGTCGCCTCTACAATTTCCCGTGATGTCTCTGTAGCCGGGCACCCAGCAGAGGTGAATATTAAATTGCTGCACCATCTCCATAAGAGATGATTGACAATCGAGATCCGTTTGAGTGTTTGTCGTCGAGGGATTTAACAGCAGCCTGACTGTCAGAGCAAATGCGGATATCAGAAGTTGATATCACGTTTTCTCTAAGCCAGGAGAGAACCTCATTGATCGCTAAAATTTCCGTTTGGAACACGCTAAATGATTAGAGAGGCGGAATGAGAGGCTTAGATTAAGTACTCCTGAGTACACACTACTACCAACTCCCGCATTTGTCTTGGATCCATCTGTATAAAAATGAATGCCTTCCCATTCATATTTGGATGTACCTAATGGATAACTAGAAGTTTTTCCCAAATTGGGGTTTTGGAATGGTGTAGTCTATGTACTTTAGTATATAGAACTGAAGAAGTTCAAAATGATGGAATGTCCCACATTATTGTTGGTCCATTGAGATGAGGCGTTGAGTCTTATAACTGTACTCGCTGCCACTGTCGAGAGGTGTCAGATGGAGGAGAATTTGATTTCTATTAACGGAGATTTTTTAAAAAGTGGGCGTGATCCTTGAATTAAATAATGTCTAAATTCATCCCAGTGTTACACAAAAAAATATAAATGCGACCAATGTGGTCCACACGACTAACTTCCCAGAGTAGAAAAACAAGTAAAAACATTAGTTGCTTGCAAAATCTGTACAATGCACACGAACGTTGGTTTTCAAAGTAAGGTTCGATAACGAGGATTCGAGGACATACATTAAGTTTATTGAATAACAGTGGCGCCATCTATCAAAAATTGCTCATACCAACTCCTGGACTCATGTATAACTAATTTGCATAGGAAAATAAAGCTTATATTACTCCTGAATATTGTAGTTTTCTATTTGTGAAAGAATTTTTCTAATCGGAAGATTACGTTTATATGTCAAAACAGCGGCGGTTGGCGGGTCAGCTAAGAATCAAATAGTGTCTATGATACTTCTGAATATTGCTTTTCTCACACTAACTATCTATAAGACATTTTTGCACTATTGTTTAAATTATTGCAGAAATTATAATAATTTTCATTATATTACGGTTGTCTTAGATTTTTGATTGCCATTAAAGTTTTAAACAACACAATACCACGTCGAATGAGATCAATTTTATGACAATACCATGAGTGGTTCGCGAGATAATCGAACTGAAAAGACGTAACGCACATACGAACACACATACACATACAGACATCATCATAAAAACGCTTGATTCGCATTCTAGTGTCATCGAAACATGGAGATATGCAAAAATTGAAGATTCACAAAAGTTAATAAGAGTTAAAAAGATTTGGAAAAAATAGGTTTAAATGTACTGCACTAAGTATTCCCTTACATACTTTTTTGATTGCTTATGATTTTGTTTGCCCGTTTGTATTCTTTATTTTCGAATTATTTTACCGAGATCTTTTAAGTATTATTTTGTAGTGCCTACCTACGCTTTCCGAACGTCATGAGCAATTTGCTACCCCAAAAAAAAGCACTTTCACTATCATGATAACAATAACGAAGGTAGATTTATATTTGTAAATTTGTGTATATTAATAAAAGCACGCATGAAGTGCCAAATTTATTCTTTGAGATAGATGTTTCTGTTCACTTTATCGCCAATTGAAACTAGTTAAAATGTAATTTAAGTAGTTAAGTGTTATTCGCTCGTCATTTTGGATTGTTGCTTATTTCAAACATATTTTTGGTGCTCGTACATGGACGTACAGTCTATTCAAATATTGTATTAAAACATTTCAAGACGTCCAATGATAGAAGGTAAATGAGAGCTGAGATTATAATAAATAATACTTTTTGCTCCATAGTCCACTTAGTCCTTAGTCCACTTAAATTAGTCCTTATAATTGAAGCAAGGTAACAAAAATTCCCAGCTGACAATTGGTACGAATATTCAGAATCTATAAATATAAAAGACTAATTCGTTAAATTAATGTTATCTTTTCGGTTGACAACCGGTTGACCGATTTTCTTAATTTTTATTTTAAACTAAAGAAAAATAAGTGTAAAAGGTGTATAACAAAAAATGTATGTTTTTCAAATGTTAAGAAATAATGCTTTTCTCACTTCAGTAAAATATATCAACACGAATATTCAATTTCGTCAAATATTTTTATTAAAAAAAAATGTTTATAAAAAAAATTCAGTGAACAAAAATATTATTCGTCAAATATTGTTTTTCATCAACAAAACGTAAACTTGACATTTTTCGTTGTGGTTTTTTTCTTTTTTAGATTTGTTGCTAAGTTCGACTCACTACTTTGTACCGACCAAGCCGTTTATGACATATAGCCAGGGTAGCGGGTAGTGTGGTAGCGAGGTAGTGGGTAGCAGGTCCTGCTGAACGTGACAAGATGTGACAAAGGCGGAGGGGGATCTATGTCAACGTGATGTTCGCCAAAGTTAGACTAAAAACCCTTAGTTTATTGTCATTTTAAGAAATTAATCCAATAGATTGCCACTTTAATTTATCTTTTAATCGTTATAATAATTATTATATTAGGAAATTTGTGTTCTACAACTAAATTTTTTTTTGTTAAAGGACGTAATATTTTAGGGGGGTGACAAAGCGTGACACCGGGGAGGGAGGGAGTCAAAACATCGGGTAGTGGGGTAACGGGGTGGCAGGAAGCAAGTATCGGGTAGCAGGTATGGGGTAGTAGGGTAGTGGAAAGAGTTAAGCGGGTAGTGTGGTAACGGAATGCAAATGTTGAAATCTTATTTTTATCGAACGATTCAGTACGAGGTCTGCCTGGTTCAGATTTTTTAAAGATATGTTGCTTTTTTTTGTTGAACTGTTTTGACGGTTAACGTGTAGGGTAGGATAGCGATTAACGTGTGGTACCGGGGTAGCGGGTAGTAGTTAGGTTAGGTTAGGTTGGAGTGGCTGTCTGGATGTAACCGTTCAGCGGGTAGTAGTTAAGGTCTTTTATTTATCGATTGAGACAATACTATCATAAATGAATTGTGAAAAGTCCCCATAAATTCCCCTTGTTCAATTTTATTGATGGCCAATGTTTGCAAGAATAGGTTTTTTGCGTTTTTTCAGCTAAACAGTGGGTTTTACAGTAAAAATATATCAAAATGTATTCACACTTTTTTCATAAGTATTGCCATTTCCGCGATACAGCGGTTCAAAAAACTAAAACAAGTATTTTATTCGCAATATGTACGTTAGTGTGCTTTTATGTACATTTTGTAACCAAATGCCAAAAATTCGCCTTAATTTCCAATTATTCCCATGGCCTTGGGTTGTCTGGCACCATGAATAAACATTTTATAATATAATAAACAATTATGTTAAGTATTTACGTAGTAAATAGTAGTAGTATTGATTGTTACACCGATGGCTACACCGATTGTTATAAAAATACTAAAGTCGCAGAACAACGACGACGATGTTGAGCTACAACAAAATCTCCATCTTCTGATGTAATTTTTGATGAATTTATGACAGTTCCCACAAGCAAACAGACATTTCTTGCAAATACAAACAACAAGCCTCTGTTTATTTTAATGTTAAAAGAAAATTTCACTACTGAGAATATTCTTGTAAAACAAGCTGAAAATGATGCTTTTGTTCTGATCATTGAAACAGGAATAGAACAATTCTACGCAACAAATATCACTATTGTTTTTGGTGAAGATGTCGATTTATTAGCATTACTTACTGCTCGAACTACAATAGAAAAAAATATTTATTTTCTTAAACCAGGAAAAACTCAACAGCAATCGGAAATATATTCATCGAAAAGTATGTGTGCTTTTCCAAAATACCAAGATCATATACTTTTTCTACATGCAATAACTGGCTGCCATACAGTATCAGCATTTTTCAAACAAGAAATAGTAACTCTACTCAAGAAGTTATAATCACTAATGGAATTCGGGTTTCCTCCAGAGGACATTTGATAGGCTGATACCAGAGCCTTTGCCCATGGGCCGATTGATTTCAAATTTGCCTTTTTTAGTAAAATCAAATAAATACACGATTTCTTGAAAATGTTTTTTTATTTATTTATTTATATTAATAAGAAAAACTATATTTTACATTATGCATGAACTAGATAAAAGTCGTAGGCACATCAATCGCATACCAAAATTATATTCTCAGATCGACTTTGAATTGCGTTCAATTTTCAAGTTTTCGAAGTTAAAGAGTGAATTTATTTGTTTATCATTTCCTGAATTTTTTTTATCACGACAATTGGCCTGCAATAACTACCAAAAGAAATAAATTTGTTGTCCGACATGAAAACAAGAAATACAAATTGATTTTTTATATGTATTTTGTTTATTTTAAATCAAAGTGATAATACAAAAATTTTAAAATAGATTAAAAATAAAAAAAAAACAAAAACAAAAACAAAAAAATAAACAAGAAAAATATATATTTTATTGACATCTTTTTAATTTAAATTCATGAAAAAAAACTATAACGTTTTAGTACCCATTTCTGATTAAATTTGTGTATTTGATTTTAGGTTGAAAACATGTAGTTTTCCTTTATTGGGTCTAAAAATTTTAAATAATTTTTTTACTAATTCGCTTAGTTCTTTAATTACCTAGAGGCCAAAGATGCACGGAGGGTTGCCGAACCCACTTTTTTTTATTAATTTCTTGAGTTAAAATTTTGTTAGGTTACTGTTTAAAATGAGAACAGTAAAATCAGAAATAATTAGTGCCGAATTCTCTTTTGGGACCAGTCCAGAAACTAAATTCGTTATTAGTTTTAAACATTTTGTAAAACAATAAATTGAGTGGACAGTTTGACTATATTTTCATGGTTTAGATACCGCATGCTCTTAATCTTTGTAACGTAAAGGAAACTTTTTCCAATGCAAGCGTTCTTCTGAACTTTGGTGTTCGGTGAGAGTATAGGATATTTTAAAAGCACACTGTATTTGAACCCAGTTTCATCTTATTTCATCTTTTTGTCACCTTAAATAACTGAGCTGTTTCGATGGATGTATCGATGGGATGTTTTATTTTTACGATGAACTTTTTGTGTTTCCATATAATAGGGATGAGTTCAAATAAATTTATTGATTCTCATAAAACACATTTTTTTATTTGGAAATTTCGTCCGATAGAAGCTTCTGGAAACTGGATTAGCAATTTAATAAACTATGATTAAATAATTTTATAGAATCGTATATCCCAAACTTAGAAATTGCATTGCACATTTACTTGTCTTTCACGATCGCTAGCCGCAGTGGGAAAAATCCAGAAAATGTAATTTGTTACAATTTTATTTTATTAAATACCCTTGAGAACCTATAGAAACCAAGGGTCCTTGACAGAATTTTCTTCAGGCCCAGCACTGACTTAATCTGGCCATCCTCATTGCCTTAAAGAGAGTACATTACAAAACACAGCTTGACCTTCTCTTAAATTTTCATCAATATTCATTTGATATTTTGAGTACTTGTGACATGTGGGATTCCGTTTCTTCCATTTTGTTTTCGAAACCCAACAATAAACCAAAATTTGTCCCTCATATTTGCCTGTCATAATTCTGGTTTTCAAAATTCTACGTATAGTCAAAATAGCGTCATTATGCTTACTTTTAACAAAAAAAAAAACCTAATCTCATTTTATGACACATAAGAATTCTACACTCTTAATTTAATAAGCATGAAATTCAAGAACTCAGGGACCTTTGTTTTCCTTTGGTGCAATTCTAAATTTACAAGCTTGATTGTATCACAAGTACGAAAATCCAAGGAAGCATTCAGCTTTGAAATTCAACAATAAGCACGAAATTTAGAAACCCTGACACCATCTGAATGAAAAAGGCAAAACAACGAACGTTCCAATAAAACAGTTGGCATCAGAAATCGAATTGTTCTAAACCAAGGGACTTACTCCAGTTTCTTATGTCAATCCAAAAAACCTCACAGGTAGATAAGTAGGAACCAATAACGCTGAAGCTATAATATATTATTACTTTCTATGCCATTGTAAATCGGTAAAAAAAGAAGCTATGAATTGTAATTGACGAATACGCCGAACCTAATTTAGCTACAATATTATAGAACTGTCGACTTGAGTCTCTGTGATAAGATATTCAAAACATAACACATCGATGCAAGCTCATGAATAGATAACATTTATATGTTAGTATATTCATTTTTCACTGTCGGATTCAAAAACCATAAAAACAAATATTTTCTTTAACAAATTACCAAACAAAAGTCATTGATTAGCATAAATACCTTCTGTTTCGCAGACATATTTGTATTTGTTTTCTATTTTGTTTTTCTATTTTTTGATACTTTTCATTCAATCTGTAATCAAAGTGTTAATTCCCATGACATTACTTTCGAAACAAGAACATTTCAAATAAAAACAACTTTAATATAAGTTGCGCAGGGGCTTGTTTCTCACTTTAATGCAACGCCTTTTAATTTTGCGTTTTTTAAAACCTCGAAAAATTCCTTCAACAACACACCCACCCAGTTAAAGTTATTAACATTTTTGCTCCAAAAATGGGTAAATATATATGAAAATGAGTAACAAAAATCAAACCATTTTAGCACCTCGCAGACACTTGTTGACATACAAATTCTATCTGTTTTGTTTGTTTATTTTAATTTTGTTGTTGTTTTATATTTTTATATGAATTAATGCAACTGGTTTTTCGGAAACCCCTATAATTAAAGGAAATATATTCATACATTGAATTTATTGACTCTTGTCGATTGAAAGCGAAATGTATCGATCGAAAATAGAATTCTGACAAATACAAATTTTGTCAGTCATGTGTTAGACGGGTTTGACAAAAGAGATTCCAAATAAGTAGAGTACAGGTGCAAACCTTCAATAAAGAACTCATTACCATTAAACCTTTCAAAGAAATCCATTTTGAGAAATAATGTTTTAGGCCACAAAAAGCTTTAACAATAGTAACGTAATTACACTATTCTCCGATGGATGTATAGACCGAAATTAGGGGATGTCATGTCCTTTAAAAGAACGCAATGTTTCGGTTGATTAATGGAACCAAAACAATGATTCGATGAATTAATGGGTTTATTTGATTTACACAGGTGTCCTAAAGACACCATTATGTCTTGGCGGAGAATTTAAAAAATTCAAATCATTTCGGCGGTTGAAAAATTTCATTAATCAAACAAAAATTAAAATCTATTTGTCATCTAAACATGAAGAGGTCAATACCGGAACAACAAATACATTTGACAACAAATCAATAATTTTAAGACGTGAATAATTTTGAACTTTTATCTCGCAGCTTTTTGTTTTGGTTTTTTTCTTTTTGTTTTAAGACAAATAAAAACAAAAAACTCACAGAGATTAAAAATTCCATGATGCACAAAGAGATGCAAACAATATTATTTTGAAAATAAACACGTCACAAGACCAAAATGTGTCATACAAAGATTTTCTTTACAATAAAAGTAGGAAGTTATCTAAACTGACAAAATGGAACCACATTTTGGTGCAATTCTTAAGTCACAGTACTTTTAAACATATCACCAGTTAAACTGATGGATATTTAGTGAAGCTGCTAAAAGGATGTTTTAAACAGAATTAAAATCCTTCTTTTGTATCTAATATCTTGCTTACAAATGCTTCAGAGTCGATGCACCAAAATTGAATTTTCACAATATTCCAAAATAGATGCATTGTTCGAGTCAGAGAGCACACACAAGTGATGTTTTTTTAAGCATATATGAAATTCCATGAGCACAGTCAACAAATTGGAAATTAATACTCTGACACTCTGGACATGATAATAATCGGAAAAGATACATTCGTTTAGTGCGTATAAAAAACGAATCTCTGATAGGCCTTCTTAAAGGCCAAGTGCTCACTATTCATTTGGTTTGGACATATGATAAGATTTTTTTTATTACGGTCACAAAGGCGTTAGAGTGCGGAATCTCCAATCAGCGGGTCCCTTAGATTTGCTACTCTTTACTTCCTGGTTAATCCGGCGGTCTGCACCCTATGCGCGTATCTTAATGTTAAAACTTAAATTCCATAAAAACTTAGATTAATATGATACAAAACGTTTTTCGAATAAATCAATTTTTTCAGAAATAATAGCCCACTAAGTCGGAAATAATCTGTCCATATCACTACCTCACATTGAACCAGCGATCGAAAAAAAGTGATTGGATATTTGAACAATATCCGATGAACGCTTTTCTCCGTCAAAAAATGTAAGAAAAGCGAAATCGTTTGGGCTAATCTTTAGGGTAGTATGTTTTCGTATATAACATAACATATCATGGTCACGACGAAGGCTTTGCGGGCCGGAGCATTGGTGACCATCCGCTCTAAATGACCAAGCCATTTGAGTCCATTTTTTTGTAATACACGTAAAGCTCGCTGTTGAATCTCCGGACCCATAAATGCACACGGGGCCGAAGATGACCCGAAGAACTTTCCTTTTGATACAGCCTAGGCAACTTTCATTCGATTTGTCATACATCAAGACTGGGATGATGAGGGTGTTATATAGTCTTACCTTAGCTAATCGAGAGAGGGCTTTTATACTCAATTGTTTTCTTAGCCCAAAGAAACAGCGATAAGCGAGAGTTACTATGCGCCTAATCTCGGCGCTTGTGTTATTGCCCGTGTTAATAGCGGAACCCAGATATAGATAAACTCCTCTACTACCTCGAAGTTATATTCATCTGTTGTGACGTTCTGGCTGAGCCGTGCGTCGGTTGTGGGTGTCCTTCCTTGTTGTTTCCTCATTTGCCGCTAAACCTATTTTTGCCGCTTCTATCTCAATTCCCATAAACGTGCCATTGACATCACGCTCTATTCATCCCATTATATCAAACATCATCTGCGTACGCGATTAGGCTTTTGGAAGATAGTGCCTCTGGTGTCGATGGTGGAGTTTTGCACTATCTTTTCAAGAAAAATGTTAACGAAATCGCATGACAATGCATCGCCTTGTCTAAATCCTTTTTTGAAACCGAATGATAAGGTAAGCTCATTGTCATCCTTGATGGCGCAACGTGAATTCTATATCGTCATTTTGTACAAGCGAACTAGCTTTGCCTTATACAGTTCGTCTCTCTGATGGTGGGTATCAATTTGGAGTTCATACACGATCTTGTAGGCATTATTAAATAGACTGATTCTCCTCTTAAATTGGCGCAGTTTAGAGGATTTCACTTCTTACGATCGGATAAATAATGCTGAGCTTCATCGGACGTGTATTCTTCTGAACATATTTTATAGACGATTTGGTGCATGATTCTATCTAGGTCGTCGTCTGCTGCTTTAAACAGCTCGGCAGCTCCAGCTGCTTTGTTGGATATCAGCCGTGATAATGCAGTTTTCACTCTTCACTCTCTAAGCTTGGTCGTTCATCTACATATCAATAAAATAGCGTAATCTTAATACTCAATCCTCCATCAAGGTTCATCAGTATACCATCGAGCCCTTGAGTGAAACTTCAGTCGTAATTCTATACAGAGATACGTTTTTTGCCGCACAACAAAAATGTGAATTTTTACCAAGTCGTCCTCCTCAGTAATTTCAATATTCAGTTATTCACGGCCGCACCTCCTTTCAAACCATAGCCTTCTTTCTAATATTTACATTTTGTGTTGGTTTTAGAAAAAAAACTGTCAAGAATGCTTTAATTAGGCTCATTAAAAAAAAAATGATTCCTCGTGAATATTATCAACAATTATTTAAAAAATAAAAAAAAAATCTACATTGCTTTCATATAGTGAAATTTTCAATTCTTAGCAGCCAATCATTATATTGAACACCTGTCGTATGGAGGAGGCAAGAAAGAATCGAAAAGGAACAACTGAATGAAAAATTGAAAAAAAAACTAAGAATGAACAGATTGGAAGCAAAAACACTAACCAGTCTACTTATAAACAAATTTTATAAAGCATGGTCACTGTGACGTATACGTAACATTTGCTGCTTCAATTAAGTAACATAATATTGAGTTCAACCAGCTTTTCAAAGATTGCTCTCATAACATGTCTTCTTATCAAACATCAATGACAAATATTGAAACAAGCTGTACACAACGAATTAGTTGTTTGTCGGCTTATATTTATTTTTCAAATTAGGTAACGCAATTTCAAGTAGATGAATAATTTTTGGAAACTGCCAATGAACCTTGAATGATAAGAAATCTGTTCCAGACAGACTGACAGATGTGTCAGTTTTTTTTACAGTTCTCTTCAAATTTTTTTCGTGCATGCGGAAATCAACATTTTGAGAAAAAAAAACTCAATAGCACAAAAATTATGATCAACTGTGCTTGATAAGTTCAGTGCTTAGACTTAGAATAAGATGTTATCACGATAAGATTTAAAATGTGATGAAGATACGTAATCAACTCCTCTCCTGAATGAGGTTATCAATGAAACAAACAAAGCATCCGAAACTATGTGATTTGAATAGAAATATTTTTTGTTATTTTTCTATGTTTTATGACTTTGACCGCGTAAGACTTACATAAAATCAGCACTGATTAAAATAATGAATTCATAATATTGTTTGTGTTTTTGCAACTCCATGAAAATAATTTTACTGACCATAAATTTTTTTTTATATTTTTCAGTTTCAAAAAAATTGTAAAAACAAAATTCAAGTCATACTGCAAGCTCTTAAGGCGCCAAAATAAAATTAACAAATAAAACTCGAACAAATTAAAAATGGAAACTGAATCACTTAACAACAAATCTTCATCACGACAAAATTCGATAACTAATGGCGGCGGCGGTGGAGGTGGCGGAGGCGAGGATGGTAAGCCCTCGGGCGATGGGGGCGGTGAAGTCACACTTAAAGCTAAAATGAGCCTGCTTAATGGAGTGACAGTGATTGTCGGTTCGATTATTGGTTCTGGTATCTTCGTCTCGCCAACAGGTGTCCTTATGCATACGGGCAGTGTTAATTTGGCGCTAATTGTATGGGTTGCTTCGGGACTTTTTTCAATGGTGAGTAAAGATTTAAAAACAAACACATAAAAGAAGATATATTTTGTTGCTTCTGATAAGATAAGAATGACTTGGAAATTTCAATGGGTTAATGACTTGATAAGCCATTTATAAAGTTGTAAGGCCTCAAAAAATAATAAAGATGGTGACTTCGAGACAAGTGAAACCATTCAACAATTTGTCTCCTTTCATCACTCAATGGTTCAATACGAACTATTTGTTGATTTTATAATTGCCGGTCGTTCAATTTTTGCACGACACTTTTTTGTTTACGAAACCAATAGCTGACATGTGTATCACCCCCTTAATTGTGTCCATTAAAGGTTGTTACCCTCATACAAAATCAATTAATCAAACACTTAAATAAATTCTATTTCATGCTGTGGTTACGGCACACAGTTTTCTACACACCTCCGCAAATAAAGTGGGTGTGTTCGATCATCAGTTCAAGTAATTGTTTATAATATTTAAACGCGTAAGAACATAAAGTACAGTTTAAAAATAATAATAAGAACATCCAGCGGGTGAGTTGTTTGTGTGTACACTGTACGGTACTTGAACATGAACTTCCGATATATTATCGGTATCCTTATCACGTTCTATGTATAAGATAAAGAATTGATGCGAGACCTACGTACGACACATGCGACAACATTGTATGTCAATACCACCACTGGCGCCTGATTTCCATCATAATTTATCGTTGGATGTGGAATTTATGGAAATACTACAGATACGCGCAATATTCATTCACAAGTTCAAAAGACGTCATCGTTTAGTTCCAATTATTCAAATACCTTTCTCGATTAATAGGGTATGTTATGTTATGTTCGTCAAAATTAAACGTTGTGATAATCAAGGCAAATAAACAAAACTTTGAGGAAATTAGTATTTTGCGAATTAAACTTAAATTGAGAACAAAATTTATAAAGTGTACGACAAGCCTCCAAAATGGTGTTACCGCTTTTTTCATGCAGGCGGAAGCTAAAATTATTCGAATTCGTTGAAAAATTGTTAAGACTTACAATGAATTGTATTATTTATTTTTTTATCATGCTATTACACAATACTATGGATGGGTGAGCCTCCACCTTCAAGCAAGCAACAAGAGCGTCTCCAGGAACCTAGGTCCCACCTATCCCAATATCATCAAAGATCTTATGGGCCTTGCGTAAGCTTTTCCATCTATCCTTTTCTCCTGGGCTTGTTCTGAGTAGTTTGTAAACAGCATTTGTCCAACAAGTTCCAAAAAAATGACAATTCTTCTTCTCCCGACAGTTTTCGTCCGATTGTACCTACTAACTTCCCTATTTTCTAAGGTCATGGAAACACTGATAAATTATGACCTTGATAATACCTTTAAGAGCTAAAGCTTTTAACTGACCGGCAGAATGGCTTTCGCAGCAACAGGTCCTATTGATCTGATGGTTTATCTAACCGAAAAGTGAAACAAGTCTTGACATCGTTTTGGAGAAAGTAAGATTGTTGCACTTAAAATTTCCAAGTTATTTGACAAAGTCTGGCATTTTGCTCTTTATCGAAAAAGCGTGCTTTTCGTATCGATAAATGCCTCCTTCGTTGGATTGGAAACTTTCTTTCGAACTATTCCATACAAGTTCTGTAATTGTAGAGTCAAGTCTGAAATCCACTATGTACACGCTGGTGTGCCGCAGGGGTCCGTTTTGTATCCAACCTTTTTTCTCATTTTTATAAATGATCTGTTGTCTGCAATTTCAAATGCAATAAATTGTTTCGCTGAAGAAAGTATCGTTAGATGTTCCTTTTCGTTCCCAGACTCTTTGTTTTCAACAGCTTTGTACAATGGGGAATTAAAACCCGCATTAAGTTTAATGCTATAAATACTCAATGCTGTCTTGCATCATTGAAAGGAGATACGAGTATACCACCTTGCCACTGTCCATAAGTGGTATTTGCATCAATGAAACCGAACATCCCGAGATTCTCAGTATTTGCATCACTGAATTCCTTTTATTGAACGAGCTCATAACCGATGCCACCAAAAAATTCGCAAGATATTTGCGTTTCTTAAGACCTCTGGTATACAAATAAGAGCTCAAAGAATGATTGAGAGACATCACTGACTCCTTTATTTCGTTAGATCACCGACGACGTAACGATTCATTTCTCTCTCTCTCTCTCTATCGTGAGTGCTACGTAAAGTGCTCTAGTGAAACAGCCAGTTGTATTCCTCCCATTAGAGAACTCACCCGAAATAATCACACTTGTATAGCAATGCCCATCAGTTTAACCTCGGGTCCAATTTTAGACGTACGCCTTAGTATAGAGAATCTTTCTTGAGCCGTACTCCGCGAATGTGGAACTCTCTCCCACACTGTGTCTTTCCCAATTATTGCAATGGGCCGATGTTATTCAATCACTCAAACATGAGCAGAGAACCTTAAAATTTCACTTTTTTGGTTAATTCCTAATTCGTGCAGAATAAAATCGCTGGGATCTGGAAATCAAATAAATATTCTCTGGCTTGAAGCTTTGTTGCAGTCCCACTTGAAATGGTTGAGCCAATGTAATCGTAGGCTCCCTGTAACATATTCTTCTCTATTGGCCCTTTAATCATACTGGATCGAATATCTATCGCATATCATCCAACTACTCGTATAGGGTGCATCGAAAAACACAACCGACAAACAGGAGCTTTGCTTTTTTTCATTTTATCTACAGCGAATGTGCTATTTAATTAAGTCTTTTCAATTCAACTTTTATAACCCCAAATGACATTTCTCCATTGACGAAGACGTCATTGTGGAATGTGAATTCTTGAGATTCCCCATAAGGCAAATTGTCGGTTAGACTTTCATGATCCTTTTGTTCTCGAATTCCGTTTTCTATTGTTGCTTTGGCCAGGAATGGAAACGCAAAACGCAATATAATTAAAATTGAAGCTATGCTATTGGCAGCATCGTTGATGGAGTTATCATTCCACTCCTGCCATAGTTTTCTCCTCCTCATCTAATATGGAATTCGTGATACAACAAGAAATCAATGGACAGAAGCCGAAAGCAGAAAGCAGAATAGCTTGGAAATGACATTGACGAGTTCAACATTTTAAGTAGGTGAGTGGTCCTGTTCTGGAAATGATGACAAGAGCAATCGACCAGAATCACTTGTTTGCTATAGCAGTTCCCTTGGTTGTGCGATATCTCGGCTGGTTCTATTGTAGTCTCTTTTCGATATTGACTGATACAATTTTTGGATGGGTTCGATAAATATTCTTTTTGGTTTACTTGAAATTCACACTCGACAGATAAATCGTTCAATTGTCATTTTATCGGAATATGTTTCTGTTTGCAATTATTTTATTGCTTTGGAGTAGGTTGTGGATATGATAATGAATCCGTTTATCACGGATATGTTGAAACTTGTTGAATCACCAGTCGACATCACACAGCCAAGTGAGTCATCGGTTTTTAAATGGTTCATACAAGTTCTTGTTGGCAAGGGAAAAACCAGTACAAAACCGGCAGAAAGTATATCACTTTGAAGCAGATGGCTGAATGGGAACTTATTTTTAAAGAATGGGGGTTTTATGGGAGATTTTTGCTGTCAATAGAGGTGTGACCTGAATGCAGTTAAGCTGATTCTTACCACAAAATGATTAGTTCAACTTAATTGCATTAATTCACTTCCTTACTGCGTTACGTCTCATAATTTTGGGACTTTTTAATGTTTCTGAAACCAGGCTTGAGGTTTGATTTCTACCGAATTTTATACAGCAATGTAAAGGAGCTTTTATTCGATAGTTTGTTAAATTTAAATGAATTCTTTCGAGACAATAAAAAAAGTTTTAGAGAATACGCTTTAAAAGGGTTGCGTTCTCTAAACTAAGCGTAGCCGTAGCCTCCATACACCTTTTTGCCAAAATCATCGCTTTCAATATACCTGTTTAATATTTAAAGCTCTTTACTTACATCAAATAACCTGAGTTTTGGACAAGAAGATTTAATGAGTTGGAGTTGTTGTCAATTTCCTATACAACATAATATCGTCCGCGAAGCGAAGGTGATCTGTTGAACAGACTTGTGCAGGGTGTTGTTGATATTAATTATTTTTTAATTATACGAAATAACTTTAAAAGATGGATTTCTAAACGCACTACCAGATACCAGATATCAGAACATCTCAGTAAGCAGTTGGACAGCCTTTTGGTAATTCTGATAGTTTATTTGCTTTGATCCTGAACTAACAGAGAAGATTGCACGAATCGGATATTGTTATATACCTACATTTTGTTCCATTAAAGGATAACAATTCTTTTATTTCAAGTCCTTATGGACTGTTTCGGGCTCTACCTAAAAGATGTTTTGCATGACGATTTGGAAAAGAGTTCGCCATGGGAGAAACAACTATAAGATCGTCATTCGTGTTATCTCCATCACCATTTGAGCTTTTTTCATTTCGTTCACTCGAGTTCTCGTCATCGTCATTCGAGTTCTCTCCATCGTCATTCGAGTTTTTTATTCGAATTTTCGTAATCTTCATTCGAGTTCTTGCCATCGTCATTTGAATTCTTTCCATCGCCATTCGAGATTTTTCTTTCGAATTCCCGTAATCTCCATTCATGTTCTTTTAATTCTCCATCATCATTCGAGTTTTTTATTCGAATTTTTGTAATCTTAATTCCAGTGCTTTTCATTCGAGTTCTTCTCATCGTCATTTGGGTTTTTTTTTTTCATTTGAATTCTCATCATTCTAGTTCTCGTTATCATCATTCGAGTTTTTTTCATTCGAACTTACGTAATCACTCCATTCGAGAACTCTTTATTCGAATTCTAGTCATCATCATTCGAGTTCTCTCCATCGTCATTCGAGTTCTTTCATTGCATTCGTTTCTTCTCAGCCTTGCTACCTTGTAAAAGGCAACAAGGGAAGATGACACTTCTAAGGAGCTGAAAAATCAGCTGATTCTCTTGAGACACCTGGTAAAACTCAAGCCCAATCCAAAAAAAATAGATCAAAAATACATTAGAGTACCTTTTCAAGCTATGCATGTTTTTTTTTCTGTCTTAACTTACGTCTATGAAGCTTGACCAAAAGTCATTCTGATCTTATCAATAAACTCGAAGTCGTCGACTAAAAGTCTGCACGATTTAACTCTCCATGAGCATTTGCGCTTATTTAAAATGTTTTATTAATTATTTATTTATTTATTTTTTTGTCAACAGGTTGGTGCTTACTGCTATGCTGAATTGGGAACAATGATACGAAAATCAGGTGCAGATTATGCATACATCATGGAGACATTTGGACCATTTATGGCCTTCATCAGACTGTGGATCGAATGTATGATTGTGCGGCCGTGCTCGCAGGCGATTGTTGCACTCACATTCAGTGTGTATGTGCTTAAGCCATTCTTCCCAGACTGCCAGCCGCCAGAGGATTCAGCACGACTCTTGGCCGTATGCTGTATATGTAAGTTTTCTAAGACCAACTTTTTTTTTAGCTGTTGTCAAGCCAACTATTAGCACTTACAGAGCAGACATAAGAGGTCTTAATTGTCCGATATGTATTTATGATTGCTTTGATGAGAATGTTGGGATTCGTTTTATGCTTTTTTCATTATTGATTTGCGACAATTAAACAATTGGCATTATTTATGGGCACAGAGAATATACAAGAAAATATCAAATCATTACTGATACACACTTTGAGTCTTGCGTTGCCACAAAGAAAACTAGACATTTTGTGGATTGTGTAAAAGCGGGAAAAGTTTCATCATTCATTGTTTGCTTTTTATTGTTCTTCGAACTGACAATGAGATGTAGGTAAGAAGATAAACATAGTATTGTTGTTGTTGTTTTTGGGTTGTTAATTTTTAGTTGAGGAAAAGCGTGATTGGACAAAGAGTAATGATTTAACCTTGATTGGTGTTGATGTTTTTTTTCATCGATTTCAATAATAATAAGTACTTAATGACTTTAGTTTAGTGTGTTATTTGACCAAAACTATTACCGCTCTGCTTGGCTTATAAATATTTACTGATCGATTCTGATATGAAAAAAAAAGTTCACCTTAGGAATCAGTGAGTCTTTGGCTTAGAACTTCCGGTGGAATTAATGTTTTCGATGTTAAGTCAGTTTAATTGAATTTGTAATTGCTGTTTGTAAATTGAATGATTGTACCATATCACATTTTATATATGTAATCCTAGTAATCTAACTCTCAAGGTTTCGATCTTCTTTTGACTAAGGTATTGTAGATGACCAATACGATACTTTATAATAGAACAGATAGGTTAGGTTGAATAAGTTAGATAAACCTATCAATTGATCAAGTTATCTTCTTTACTTACTGAGGGTGGCGCTTTTACTTTTCACTGTTGCTTCAGACAGGACTCTAGGTCTTCCGTACAGCGTCTCTCTCGAAAATCACCATATAGCAGGACGGAAATGATGAGGGTCTTATAGAACGCCACCTTAGTTGCTAGGGAGAGGGCTTTTCTACTCAATTACTTTCTTTTCCCAAAGAAACAGCGATTAGCAAGAGTTATTTTCCTTCTGATCTCTGCGCTGATTTCATTGATCTTGTATTATAGTTGGTGAAGTTTAGAGCGTCTTCTTTCTTCAGGATCGGGAAAACAAGGCTGAGATTCCATTCATCGGGCATGCTCTCTTCCGACCAAGTCATCGCCTGCCATTTTGACAGCTTCGGTAATGATGGCGTCCGTTGGTCAGTTGCCGTGGTTGTAAGTTAAGATATTGCTATCTTTACTTCTTCATGATCGGGTAGACGGAAATGTTGGCTTGCGTCGCGTCGTCTTCATTGCATGGTTCCTTTTGCCTGACAGTGGAATTTGATTCGTTTTAGCCGTTGTACAGTTTACAGAAATTGTCCTTCTATATCCTCAGCATTGACTCTACTACGATATTTCACTGTTGGTCTTTACAGGCTTCAGTTCGTGCTCGGTAACCTTAATTCCTGTTTTTTTGTCTCTCAACATCCTCGATCGATCGCTCTCTCTTTTTCTTTCTGAAAAGCTTGTGCTCTTCTCCTCTCTCCTGCGCATAGAGCTCCCGAGCTGCTCTCATTTACCTGTGCTCCGCTGGCTTATATGCTTCGTGCTAACCTGCATGAACTTACCTGCATTCATCATCAAACCAGGGGTTTCGTTTTGGTGGCCGCGTGAAACCCAGCACATCAGAGGCAGCATTCCTTATGGCTTCCTGGCAGTTTTGCCACTGGTTCTCAACGACACTCGATCAGAAAAGGATGTGGTGATCTCCTGCAATTGAAGCCGTTCGAAGTCGTAATTTGTTGTGCACTTCCTGTTGTACTACTTTGGCTCGGACATTAATAATGCTTAAAGAGTGCTTTGCGTCGATCGCAATATGATCAATCTGATTGCTCTGGTACTTCCTACTCTTGCTACTTCTATGTTTCCCCCCGTTGCAAATCGATTAATCTAAATCTGTTCTAGAAGGCTTTTTCGTGTAGGCTGTATTTTATTGTTGAAATGTCTTGAGAAAATTTTAATGTCGAAGCTAGGGTATTGCTCGTATGTCTTATCGAGGAGCTCGTCGAACTGGTCTTTGTTGACTTCATCTTTATCTTTTGTCAGAGCGTAAGCGCATATTATAAGCCTTGATACGGGTTGTCACTGAGACAGCTCTTAAGCTTAAGAAATTCTGCCTAAGCCTGCTTCCAATGACAAAGCCACATTCTAACAGAAGCTGTTGTTCTCTGTAGCAGTCGCCGTAGAAGATGTCGCAGTTTTTCATCCCCTTTTGCCCGTCAAATTCCATCGCATTTCCTGAATGGAGGTTGTATCCGCTTTATAATGGTCTAAGGCTTCGCCTACTGTTCGCTAATTGCACGTGGTCTGTTAAAGGACTTAAAACTCTCTCGCAGATCCGAATTTCATTTTCCTTGTTTCGTTTGCATGGTTTGTCATCACTCATCAGTAAATCCGTTCGTATCCGAGGCTTTTGTTGCTTCGAAATTAAATTTTCTCTACGTGATTGGGAAATGACCCAACCTGGAAGAACATTTCCTTTTTTTAAACTCCAATCGCAAAGAGCCAGATAAACCACTTCTTAATGGCCTGAGCTCCAAATATGTCGAAGCAGCCCGTTTAAGGTGCTTACCTACTGAATAGTTCACCCTAACATGGAACTGTTGCCTGGAACATAAGAATTCGAGCAGAGAATTAAACTCATCAATTCCGAAAATTTCTTTCAAATGTTTAAAAGTCTCCAAACATTCAAAAATGACTAATTTTTTTTTTATTATCCTTACGTTTCAGTGGTTCTGACGTTTGTCAATTGCTGGGATGTCAAATGGGCGACATGGGTGCAGGACATCTTTACCTACGCCAAACTCCTCGCTCTGTTCATTGTCATTGCGACCGGATTATATCAATTAAGTCTGGGTAAGTTGAAAACTCTAATTTTTCTGGTCGACAAAAGAAATTAAAAATAAATTCATTCACAGGCAAAACCGAATACTTCACATTCGATAATACAAATACTCAAGTGACGTCATTGGCGCTTTCATTCTACTCCGGATTGTTCGCTTACAACGGATGGTAAGAGCATTCTTTTGAAAACCAATTACAGAGGACCACACTTATCTAGAGCAATCCTTTTGCGAGTTTAATACTTCAGCATTTTATAAGGAAAGCTCTCTAGGGACAGCATTTAGCTCTGTAATTGAAGACGACATTTTTCTCACAACCATATCCTATTATTTTCTTCCCACACATACACGCAATTCCACAGGAACTATCTCAATTTCATCATCGAAGAGCTCAAGGATCCTGTAAAAAATCTACCAAGAGCCATTGCGATATCCTGTACCCTTGTGACTGTTGTTTATTTATTAGCTAATGTTGCATTCTACACAACTTTGTCGCCCGACGATGTCCTTGGCTCTGAGGCTGTGGCGGTTTCCTATGCAGACAGGATATTCGGACAGTTTGCATGGACAATTCCTGGTAAGTTGCGTGATAGATTTTTTTTTTCTTTTATTTTCGAAAAAAATGTACTGGAATTAAAAATGTTGTTATCATCAGTGTTTGTCGCACTATCAACTTTCGGAGCTGTTAACGGAATCCTCTTAACGTCATCGCGACTCTTCTATGCCGGAGCTTGCGAAGGACAAATGCCAGAGATTCTTACAATGATTCAAATACAACGATTCACTCCAACGCCAGCCGTTCTGGTGATGGCACTCCTCTCGATGTTGTACCTTACAAGCTCGAACATCTTTGCTCTGATTAATTATGTCGGATTTGCCACATGGGTGAGTTGACAAATTGTACCCGAAGGCAAGAATGTTTCCTTGTTTACTTATGTTTTCTTTTCTTTTTTTTCTTCTTCTTTGCCTTGTAGTTGAGTATCGGTGTGTCGGTCCTTTGCCTGCCATGGTTGAGATGGGCTCAACCCAACCTGCCACGTCCAATTCGTGTCCCCCTTGTCTTCCCAATTGTTTATTTACTTGCAACTCTGTTCGTTACAGTTGTTCCAATGTATGCCAGTCCCGTGGAGACTGGTTATGGCATTTTAATGATTCTGTCCAGTGTGCCAGTGTATCTGGTGTTCATTGCGTGGAAGAATAAGCCAATGTGGTTCCAGAGGACAATGGGTAAGATTCGTGTGAACTTTTAATTAAATTACAACTTTTACCTCACACAACACTGCTTCACAACACCCTCTTAAACGATTTTGGTTAACTTTTGGTTTTTTTTTAAAAAAATTATATTTTTCTAGGAGGAATCACACAAGTTCTTCAAAAAATGATGATGGTTGTTCGACCAAAAACTGCTTCCAAGGTTTTTATTTAATTTTTTATTTATTTATTTTAATTCTACAACAATTTCTATTTACGTTAACTGTTTCAAAATTTGGTTTTGCATGTTTAAGAACACTGAGCTCTTGTATGGCGCTAACTAAGTCTTCTCTATTTTTATTTTCTATGCACTGTTACTTGTAACATTTTCAAATGATATTTTTTTGACGATTTACACAAACGCTATTCTTCTTCTGTTAAGATAACGATGAGTTACGTTTTTGTAGATGCACACATTTAAGTAGTCATTATTTATGACTATGGAAAACACCAGATATTAAGGACTTTGTTCTATTTTTTGTTATATATTTATGGGAGGGTCTAATATAGTAATTTGGGAACGTTAGTTCAGGTAGGTAGGTAGAAATGGTTGTCCATGGCAGACGCTGTCCACGGAACACAAATAAGGCTTGATTGCTCCGTTTTGATACCAAAAACCCTTGAGTATTTGAAAATGAATAGTAAGTAAAAACTACATTGTTAGATGCATAGTCGAGATACATATGGACTAGCTTTATCCAATTAGTGTTGTTGATAGAAGGTCTAGATTGAAAGAATCAGGTTCTTTATCTTCATATTTGAGAGTTCGCTAAGATCATATAGCAAAGCAGCATCAAACGCTGTTGTTTTGGCGTTAATTGATAGCTGGGCATGTACACAAAAAATGCTGAAGTGTCTCCCTTTGCTCCATATCTCTACAACTTCGGCGAAACTTGTTGTAGGGAATACCAAGTCTCATGGTATGTCCGATTGGCATGTGGTCTGTACAAATGGCAACAATTCCATCAATTTTTAACCTAGGCCTGTACAGAAATTCGTGGTGGGCCATATCTGCTTTGAAATGATGCAGTTGGTGAGATTTTTCCATCTAACGTTAGATTTTTTGAGAATGTGGTTTTGAATGTGTGTTTTCAAGACTCCTAAAGGAATACCTACGACCTCAGCTAAAATACTTGAAGGTTGGATCCCATCCTGGCCAGTTCGTCAGCGATTTCCTTTCCCAGAATATCACTGTGACCGCGGGTACCCAAACAAGATTAATTTTAATAATATCGTTGAAGTTTGCGAGTTCTTGCTTACGCTCTTAAACGATTTAAGATTTCGTCAGGCAGTTTTCTATACCCTTGATGGCTACTTGGCTGTTAATAAAAATTGCTATGTTTTTTGTATCGCTGTCGAGTGTGACTGCTTGTTTGAGTAGTCTACATGCTGTCAATCGCTAGTACTTCAGCTGAATACGCTACATTTATCGGCAGTCGAAAGGATTCTTTATATTAGTTCTTCAGAGAAGACACCAGCCCCAGCACCGAGCCCATTTAATCTCGGAAGATGAAAGGAGGGTATTTTAGTTCTGGTTGTGAATGCATCAGTTCTGTCTTGTTCGGTTAGCTCCAAGTCCACATCTAGCTGTTCCATTTTCTCACTTAGTATTATTGCACAAATTCCTGCTTAGGATTTCATTTAAGCCTATAGCCATAGAAGAGGAGATAGAACCCCATCATGGATGATCCTCTTTCGGCAAATCTAGTGATTTGACTAGTACCCATGTATCTAATGTCCGTACCGTCCGGAAAGCATTTAAATTCCGGTCGAGACGAGGTTCGTTTGGTCGGCTATTTCAATAGAAAACTAACCAAACTATGTGAAGGTTGCTGTTCATTTCTCCTCATTTAAGTTATTTCATGGCAGTAGTCTATCGGATGGCGGAGCTCCTCTGAGCTTATACAAATGTGAACTGTATCAGTAAGGACATTAGATACATAAGTGGTTTTGAATTTTGGTATATGGCCTAAGAAATGAATACAATGCTTAAATTCATCTCAGTGAAATACCGTAAACAATTATGCTCATATTTGACACTTGGTGCATTTTTTTAGAAATATTTGAACCGTGAAAAGTTTCGCACTTAGACTTTCCGATTTGATTTATCAGAGACGTTCGAGTTGGATTGGAGAATGATACCAATAAAAGTCGAGGTGTTACAAAAAAAGCGAGCAAGAATAAAGAAAGCTGCAACTGGACTTATGCTAGGTCTACTATACGAATATCATAGAAAAAACGGGTCATTCATTCATACGTGTGAAACTTAACTGTCACCTGAGGTGATATAATAATATACATATTATACAGGGTGATTCACGAGCGTTGTGCCAAAAAGCTAGAGCGTGTAGGTTGAGCTGAGACAAGAAGAGAGGGCGGGTCTATTCCCCCCCCGTTTAGACCGCGACGGGCAATTTTCTGCAAATTGACTTATTTTATAAAAGAAATATTAAAAATCAACGGCTTCGTTTACAACACCGTGATGTACTTTTTTGAAAAGCCAGAAATATCTTCTTCATTTGTTCTTAAATTAATTGTTTTAACGAACAATTTAAAAAATATTAATTCTCAACCTCAAAATTTTCAAAATAAAAAACAAAAAATCATTTTTGAACCAAGTTTTTTTAAAATTTTATGTATTTAAGCTCATAATTTTCTTTAAACTCATGCCATTGTTAATTTTTAGTTGAAAACAGAAAACCGATGCAGAAATGTCTTTTCGTTTTTGAGAAATAAAAAAAACCAGAACCACTTTTTTCTAAGAAACTCTTGTTTTATTTTTACCTATCTCGACTTTTAGTTTTATTAATTTATTATAAAACATTAACCTTTCTTCTTAATATTTGGTCTGTAATTGGAACTTTATGAGGCTCCAATAAAGTAGAAAAGTATTGGATTTTCCCTGGATTAATCATTGATAACCACTGAAAACTGACCTGAAATGTTTCTAATTATGCCTGGGGGCCGCGGCCACCTGTCGGTGAAGGGTTCTACCTGTTAAGAGCTTAAGATGATTAAACCGCAATTTTCTTGAACGAAAAGACCTAAAGGTGACAAAAGGCATCGCATATTTAGTAAACAGCCATTTCCAATTGAAATTGTATGACTCATCAACACATAACAATGTCAAACGCATACTCTGAGAAGAGTTAGCGACATGCACTTCTGCTACGTTTATTGTTTTTTTCATTCAAGAAAAATTGCGGTTTTCATGGTTATCTGATTAATCCAGGGAAAATCGAATACTTTTCTACTTTATTGATGCCTCATAAAGTTCCAATTACAGACCAAATATTAGAAGAAAGGTTAATGTTTTATAATAAATTAATAAACTAAAATCGAGATAGGTAAAAATAAAAACAAAGATTTTCTTAGAAAAAGTGTTCTGTTTTTTTTTTATTTCTCAAAAACGAAAAGACATTTTTGCCATCCGGTTTTCTGTTTTCAACTAAAAATTAACAATGGCATTGAGTTTTTAAAGAAAAATTAGTGCTTAATTACATAAAGTTTTGAAAAAACTTGTTCAAAAATGATTTTTTTGTTTTTTTTTTTTGAAAATTTTGAGTTTGAGAATTAATATTTTTTAAACGTTCGTTAAAACAATTTAATTTAAAAACAAAATGAAAGAAGATATTTCTGCCTTTCAAAAAGGTACATCACAGGTGTTGTAAACGAAGCCGTTGATTTTTAAATTTTTTTTTTATAAAAAAGTCAATTTTTCAGAAAATTGACCCTCCCGCTAAACGGGAGGAATAGACCCCCCCCCATACGATTTTTTCTTGTCTCAACTCAACCTACACGCCCCAGCTTTTGGCACAACGCTCGTGAATCACCCTGTATAATTCAATGCGCGCTCTGGATCTTTTCATGTTCTGATACACACTGAGCTGTTGAAGTCGCTCTTTTTCTCCCCGTACATTTCCACGTGTTCGATGCAGTGGCGAGGCGTCATATTGTGCAAGTCGTGCATGAACGACTAGCATTTACACCTTCCACGCACCGTACTCACATCTCACACATTGTTTTGTTTTTTTAATCCAAATACGATATACATACATACAATATTATATCCCAGCAAACATTTTTCATTAGAATGAATCACAATAAAATCAAAAAGTGAACAAATCGACCGAAAAAGAATACAGAAAAGAATCATTTTGATTTCTTTTACCTGGGCTCTTAGACACCGATTTGAATCATTAAAGGAATCATTTAGGATTTTAAAAGTCTTCATTTAAATGAACGTATATAATGTTCTATATATTCATTTAAATGATTACTTCATGAACCTTTTCTGAATCATAAAAATGATTTTCAATATGATTAATTAAAATGAAGGTATATACTCAGAATTCTCTCACTTAAATGAATTATATTGGAATCATTTGTATGATTCAAAAAAGGTTCAAGAAGTAATCATTTAAGTTTTTTATTTTTTTTTTTTATGTTTTGGTCTTAACACCTTTACGTCACATACTTGCAACCATAAAATACAAAAATCAATTTATAAAACTTTTATATTATATTGTGCTTATTTTAAAACCCGTACAATTGTTTTGGCACCGTCATCACCACATCAAAAACTTTTGCCAAATAATAATTCACGATTTCAGGTTCAAAACGATAAACGAAACTTTTGTCGCGACAATGACCCGTTATCCTTACTCCTTTGTGAGGAAAATAAATAAGGGCGAACAAAAATATTCCCATAAGAATACACAAAGATTCAAGAAAATGAGCGAAAACTGATAATGCACAAACGTTTGCATTATAAATAAGGACAAAAAAAAAACTTTTGCATAGAAAGATCCACCAACAAGATCTTGTATACACTCAACTCATATTTGTGAAGAAAAAAGAATGAAAAATGAATATTGTTTTTTTCGTTTTGTTTCATTTTTTCGAATCTTTGTGTATCCTTATGAGGATTTTTTTGTTTGCCCTTATTTATCAAATCTCTCACCATGTCCCCCGTAAAAATGTGAAGGATCTTTCTGTACATTTATAATTCATTCACAAAACTGAACGTTTTATGAAAATTGTTCTTCATTTTTTGTGAACAAAATCTGAACATTCACAAAAATGTTTGCTGGGATCTAATGTGCCTGCGTCCTACATATAATATATCCACTTCCAGTTTCAACTCGTGCATAGATACCCTTAGTAAACCATATAAATAAAACAAAACGAACTTGCTACTTGCTACTGTTTATTTTACTCAACTGATGTGTATCTATCAAAGTCATTTGAACGATCTGGCAACGACTTAAACACATAGAGAGCAAAGTTCGTAGAACGATAAAATTTAATTCGATCGCGATCGAAAAATTCAACCGGGAATTATATTTTTAATTCGATCGCGAATTTTATTTTTCGGTTCTTTGAGAATAAAATTTGTGTTCACGATCGAATTAAATTTTTCGGGAACTGAAAAATTAAATTCGATCACGAATTTATCACAGAAGATCCAAAAAAAGATCCATTCACGAACCGATTGTTAAATAAAATACAAACAAATTTCGGTTGTTTTTTGTGTGCATATGTATTTAATTAAAATATACTCAAATTAACATACAAAAGGAAAATTTTATGTTTTTATATTTTTAACAAATCAATTAATTCGCTGTTTAGTTTGACTAATAAGACATTATTAATTGTTTCTTTCGAAAGTTTACTCCTGTTTTTGGTTATTAGTACCGGAAGAGCACTGAAAGCCCGTTCCACAGAAACTTGAGTTGATGGGACTGCAAGAACAACCTGGGCCAGTTTTCCTAAGAGGCCATCTTTGTTACTTAATATTTCTTGAATTAATATTTGTTTCATACAGTCTTTCGTATGGTTTAACAATTTTTTTAAAAAAAAGTTCATCATCGAAAATTCGAAAGGGGATGTTTTTGACCGTAACAAGTCCAATACAACATTTAATAAATTGACTTTTGTCCATGTCAACGCAAATTGATAATTTTTTTTTTTTACGAACTCCAGCACTCGAAATCGCAACACTTCTACTTCCCGACGGTTCTTCATTTACATCATCATTAAAACAAACACCATGAACTTTTGTAAAATGTCTCTTAATATTGCCAGTCACAAGTCCTTTTAATTTCTTTTCACATCTTAAACATGATGCCATATTATTGTCTTGGTCATAAGAAACATAATTATTTACTTCGAAATCTTTTTTTCGTCCCATTTTAAACCACCGAGATCAAACAAAACAATAAACAACCATACACCGCAAAACACATTCAAAGAATATTTATTTCCTTCGATCTTTTCACTTTTCGGATTTTTTCGTATCCTTTTTAATTTCTGTTCGTGAGAGAACAAAATTTGAAGGGAATTTTATTTTTCCGATTTCTCGCGAATGATAAAAAGAGAAAAAAAATTTTCAATTCGTGCCGAGAGAGATCGGATGTTTTCGGATACCGAGAAAAGTATCTGTATGAGAATTTTAGTTTTTTCGGATCGTGAGAAGATATGAAAAAAGTGAGAAGTATCGGTATTTTTCGGATCGCGATCGATATTTTACGAACCCTGATAGAGAGCATGTCAGAAAAAAAAACAAATCGCTCGTAGAAGGGATCTTGTCCTGCAGTGCAGTTGCGCACGAGTAGAGCTTTTTTTGAATGAATACACAGAATTTTGGAAATGAGAAAAGTGGGTAGTTTTTGAATATGATAAATGAAACAGACGGACGATCATTTTCATGATTGTGTTCAAATCAGTTTGGAAAGAGGAAAGAGGAAAAAATGTGTATTTGCGTTGAGCTGACTTTTGTTTTCACTTTTGTTTTGCAAGTATAAGGGATAATTTTCTTTAGTTTATTCATTGTGCGGCATAATTCGTTAAAATGACATCTTCAATCAGTGAAAATAGTTCGGAATTTGATTGCGTTATAGAAAAACTAATAAACAAACCATTCTTTCAGCTAAATTTAAAAGAAAAAAAAGTAATAATACACTCAGAAAGACCAACTCCCTTGCTTCCAGAACTTGTTACAAAAATGTGTAACAAAAAAAAAAAAACGACCGAAGGAAACTGTTCGAAGTTTTCATGTAGAAACTAATAAAAGATACGTTCACATTACCGGTTGCAAGAAAATGAAGAGGCTGTTTTGTTGGTCACGTTTGCTCCTTATAGAAGCGATAAGGACAAAAATCAGGCCAGGCACGCGTCGCCGCTGGTTCGATGTGAATAAAGTGCTCGAATCGGACGCACACTGAACCGACCTTAGTTTTTTTGTCTAGCAAGTTGTTCGAATCGAAGAGAAATAAACAGAGGATAACTAATGCGTTCGATGTGAAACCAAACCCGGGCATTTTCAGCTTTTTGACCGCTCCAGATAAGCACCGGAACGCACCAAGCTTGGTTAAATCGAAAGAACCTGGATCCTTTAACATCCGATCCGCCTTTTGGGTATTAGAGAATAAACACCGATTTTTCGAACAACATAATTTCATAAGCGATGAGGCACGTTATTCACTTGGTGGTTTTATTAGCAAAAAAAAATTACCGTATATGGAGCTCAGAAAACCCAAAATGATTGAATAGATACAATTGCATCCAGACAAAAATGACTGTTTGGTTTGCTCTATAGTCGAAAAGACGAAAGGTGTCATTGGTTCGGCGGACGCTTTCAGTTAATTTCGGAGTGACTGAAGATCATGACTTTGACAATATGTGGTTCCAACAAGTCGGGGCAACAAGCCACACAACACGACCAAGCCATGGCTTTGTTGCTTAAGAAGTTTCCTGGTCGCTTAATTTCACGTTTTGGCAACGTCAATTGGTCAAGTTGATTTCATACCGTTACATTTTTTTTGTGGGGCTACGCAAAAACCGTGTTTACGAATAGTCTCCAAACTTCAGACGCATTAAAAACCAACATTCCTCAAGTTTTGCCGAGATACCACCGATGTGTGCGAAAAGTAGTTAAACATTTCATCAAAAGAATCGCATCCTCCCGAGTCGGACATTGGAATGACATTGTTTTTCACATTTAATGGCAAAGTCCAAACTTTATAATGCATAAAATGTTCATTGGAAATTAATCGTCATGTGTGTTATCACTTTAAACTTTACTTTGAAAGTAGTTTTGAGCTGTAATTTAAATGCATTTTGGCATCAGTTTGATAACAGATTGATAGAACAATAATTACCTAATGCATTCGTAACATTAATTTCTGAAAATACCAGGATAGCGTTCGCATGAAAAATCTAGAATTTGAAATTTAATCCTAGAACATTTATTTATGAAAAAACAAAGCATGTACCTTCATTGAAGTCTTTTAAGAACATTAAATAATTCTAATAAAATGTTTGTTATTTTGTTATTATTTTCCAGTAAACGTCACAATTTTCCTGCAAAAGATGCTCATGGTTTTAGGAAAAACCAAACCAGCTCAGGTGTAAACAGTAAACATAACAATTTATTTAGTAATAAAAAGTTAAACAGCTTGTTGTTAAGAAAAATAATCATTATAATTTAAACATGTTTCATAAATATTTAACAACGTTAGATTTTTGTTTATCATTAAAATCTCTAAATGGGTTTTAATTATATCACTGCATTATTAAGATATACCTATACCTAAATACATATTTAATAGCACCCATATACAAATTGTGAACACTCAATGCTAAGCATTTTTTTATGTTTGACAAAAAGACAACATACAATTCTTGTTTATAACAATTTTTTTTATTTTTAAGTTTAAGAACAAACGAAATTTATTTCTAAGGACATACATAAACATGCATTAAATAATTTTGTTTAAGAATATTTAATTTTTAAAATATTAAAATGATCATTACATCTCGTAAAATGTATATCTACAATAGAAATCGATTAAGTGTTAATTTTAAGTTTAAATATTTTTCTTATAAGCTTTTTTCTTTTGTCACTTTTTATATTAAATAAAATTTTTAATTTTATGAGAAAAACTTTTTATTATTATGATTTTGAAAAAAAAATATCAACTAAAACTATTCGACAAATACTTTTAACCTAAATTGATGAGTTTAATCAACTCTGTACCTATACAGCTGCACTGATTCCTTAATTTTCAAGCGTTTTATTTATTTTTTCAATATACACAAATGCTTTAAAAGGAAGCTTGACTGCGAAGCTTAAGAGTACAAGTTAGGCCATGTCGAACCTAGCGCTTGGTTTTCAAAGAACGCAGCTTCTGGTCTCAATCACCTTTAAGCGCTTCGTTATGTTTATATTTTTTGTTTCGCTGTTTTATCCTTACCAACCTAAATACCTATACTACTGATCCTCTGGCCTTTGCACCTCTCTCCTTGCATCCTAATGAAATAAATAGCCTCAAAGTTTCAGATTCAACATTTAACATAGTCAAATCATATAGTTATTGCTTGAGCTGAAAATATTAATTCAGAAAAAAATCTTTGTAAAAATATGACTGCCACTTATAACTAGATTTTAGAATTTAGAACCATCACCCGACCAAATCATTAATATTGGACGCACTCGAAATTTTTCAAAACTACATATCAGCACTTTTGTCCTATCTATCACTCTCTATCCATTTATCAACGTTTTTAAATCATATTCACTCAGAGACGATTTTACAATACACAAACATATACACACACATAAAATACAAATTAAAAACAAGAAATTATTAAAAAATTAAGTTATAACGTTTATTTTGCTATTAAAGACTCGTGTACATGTTGTTAAAATGTTGTGTTGGCATAAATATAAAGAAAACAAAAAATTTACTCATCTCATAAAGAACTGTTTTAAAAATCGAAAAGAATTTATCATTGTACTCGTAAAACAAAAACAAAAAATCAAAACAATATAATACATTTGTTGACAATAATATTATTATATCTAGCATTAAACTTTACCCATGTACTTGTTTTGGATTTAAAAAAAAAAAGTATTATACTTTATGTATAAAAATAATTATGTATCAATGTATTTATATGTAATCTATGCAATTAATAAATTTGATTTGAAAAAATTTAAGAGAATTTTCGATGATTTTTCCGAACCTCTGGACAACTTAGAACTAGGAGTCTCGGAGTTTAACCAACCAAAACCAACCTTGGAAACGAAATACTAGAGAATGAAAAAGCATTATGCCTAAAGGCCTTACAGGTGACCTCTAGGGCCCCAGCAACAAAATTGTCAGGTCAGGTTTCAGACGTTATCAATGTAAAAATGTTAATCCAGGGTAATTACTGCTTCGTTTTATTGCATCCTCCTAAACTTTGATTTTGTTAAAAATAATAAGAGGAAGGTTAAGGTTTCATAGATCTTACTTACTTATCATTATGGTGGCGCTGCAGTCCAGGTCGGACCAGGGCCTCATCCAAAAAACGTCTCCAGCCAGCTTGTTCCCTTAGCTAGCTGTCTTAAGTTTCGCACGCCAAGTTGTTTCAGGTCCACTAACACCTGTGTGCTCCACCTGAGTCGCTGTCTTCCTCTTCTGCGACGTCCTTCCGGGTTGGATTCGAAGACTCTACGAGCCGGAACACTACTTTCCATACGCTTACAGACCAACCATCTAAGTCGTTGGATCTTAACTTTTCTGGCTAGGTCAGTGTCACTAAACAGCTAGTACAGTTCTTGATTGAATCTTCGTCTCCATTCTCCATTTATGCAAACAGGAGCAAAACCCACTCTAATAGTTTTTCTCTCAAACAGCCCAAATCATTTTCATCGGATGTTGTCATGGTCCATGTCCGGGACCGGGATGATGAGGGTTTTGTTACAGTGCCACGTTAGTTGTTCGGTAGAGGACATAACTTCTCAATTGCCTTCTTAGTCCAAAGAAGCAGCGATTGGCAAGAGTGATTCTTCGTTTGATTTCAGCGCTGGTGTGATTGTGTGAGTTGATAGCGGATCCTGGTAGACGAGCCCTTAACTATACCTCGAAGTTAAATCTGACTATGTTGACGTTTGATCAAAGACGTCGATGTTGGTAGTCCTTTTTGTCCACGGCATTAACTTGGTCACAAACGCTCCACTGACATCACTCTGTGTTCTTCCCATTATGTCAATGTCGTCTGCGTATCCTAGTAGCTGAACGACTTTTGAAGACTATGCCCTGGTGTTGACGTTAGAGTTTTGCACAATCTTTTCAAGAATGATGTTGAAGAAATCGCATGACAGCGCATCGCCTTGTCTAAAACCTTTTTTGACATCAAATGCGTCCGTTAGGTTTTTTCCGACCATGATGGGACAGCGTGAGTTTTCCATTGTCATCTTACACAGACGGACGAGTTTTTCTGGGATGCCAAAAGTAGACATTGCTCTATATAATCGGTCTTCTATAGACGCTGTCATACGCGGCCTTGAAATCGACGAAAAGGTGTAGGTATCGATTTGAAGTTTCTGCGTCTTCTCCAAGATCTGCCGTAGGCATAGAGTGAATATTTGATCGATGGTGGACTTTCCGGGTCTGAAGCCACACTGATAAGGACGTATCAGGTTGTTGACGAAAGGTTTCAAATGTTTACACAGCATGCTTTCCTCCAACCAAATTTTGCAGATGAGCTGGTGCATACTCCAAATTATCTCCAGCAGCTTCAAACAGTTCGGCGGCTAGCCCGTCTGCTCCGGGTTTGTTGGACTAAGTTTAGACATCGCTATCTTCACTTCGTCAAGGTCGGGTGGGTGGAATTGTTAGGCTACACCCAAATTGAATGGTTCTGTATTGCTGGCGGAGTTTTGCTCGTCATCGCCAATTATTACAGCATGTAAAAAGTAGTCTTTCCATATTTTCAGCGCTGACTATGGTTCGACTACGATGTTCATCGTATATCGAACAGGCTTCGGTTCGGGTCTATAAGCCCTAGAGGTTTGTTTTCAGCTTTTTGTAGAGCTTTCGAACCTCGTTCCTGTTGTGACATCCCTCTATCACCTCGATCGCGCGCTTCTCATGCTCCCTTTTTTTCTTTCTGAAAAATGTATGCTCCTCTCTACTTTTCTGCCCGTAGAGCTCACGAGTTGCTCGTGTCCTTCATTGCAGCGCCGGCCGCTTTATATCCTCTTGTTAAGCTGCATTTGCTCGACGGCACTCATCGTCAAACCAGGATTTCGTTGGGGTGGCCATGTAAAACCTAGCACTTCAGAGGCGGCATCTCTGATTGCTGCTTGGCAGTGTTGCCACTGGTTCTCTATAGATAAATCAAGTTAAAAGTATAGCCACATACAAATAATAAAGAAGATTTTCTTAGAAAAAGATTGTTTTGGCTATTTTTTTAATTCCTTGTAAACGACGTAGAGTTTTGCATCCGGTTATCAGATTTTGACTAAAAATTAATCACAGCATTGAATTTTGTGAAAAAAAATAATTACATACATGTCCGGCCGTAGGAAATCATTAATAACTTACTACGTTCAAAAGTTATGATTTTTTGCAAACGAGTAAAGTTATTTTTCACAACAGCCACCGAGGGATCGAGGTGGAATTGGGTCTCATCAGTCAACATGATTTTTCGATGGAATTCCTGATTATTTTCAATCAGCAGGACCCAATCAGCAAAGACCCGACGCTGTTATTGATCGGCCGGCTTGAGTTCTTGTGTTAACTGAACTTTATAAGCTTTAAGACCCAAGTCCTTAAGCAAAATACGGTCTTATTGCCGTTTGTGGAATGCCCAATTCCAAAAAACGACAAGGAATGAACTATTCTGAGTTTCTTCATGACATGGCTACAGCAGCAATGAGCAACGTGCACGGATTTTACTCTTCACGTCACTATCTTGTCCTAATAGCTCGAATTTTGCCACCAATTTCGGTATTGCAGTCCGACAGGTACTTCACGAGGACCTAAAAATGTTTTAGGTTTTCGAATTGTGACTGCAAAATCTCCACCACATTTGTAGTGATTCTGAATAGTTTTAATGTGTTGTTGAAGCATTTACCATTCCAATTTCTGTTTGTCAAATGTCAAAAAATAACAGCGTCAAAAGTGGAAAATTCGGTAAGAGAAGCTTTTGGCTTTACAAACAAGAATAGCACGTCGTTGTAGGTGTAGCTAGCCATTGTTTTTTAATACTTTATTTTGTTAAGTCAGTCAAATTTTTTAGAAAATCGTCCCTTCTGGCTAAACGGGGGGGAATAGACCCCCCATCACCCATACTATCTTTTTCTTGTCTCGATCTACACGCTCTAGCTTTTGACACGACAATCGTGAATCATCCTGTATAAAATATGTTTTCAAAGAAGTGATAACTTAAGGTTGCAAGCACTGAGTTTTTCGTTCATCAATTGAATAACCAAGATGTGCAGGAGCTGTAGTTTCAAGACGGAAAGAAAGTTTTGTTTGTTGAAAAATGCATCGAAAATTGGACGTTGACTGCTAAGCAACGTCGTGGGTTCGAATCCTACTCGGGCCCAAATGATTAAGTATTATCATGAAAAAGTGTTTTCTCAACTTTGCCGTTCGGAATCGGCGTTAAATTGTAGGTCCCCTCAATTCTTCACACGCACCTAGAGAATTGTTGATGAGAGTAAGCCACTTAGGCCTTGGCTCTTCAAGAGCTGTCGCGTCACTCTATTTTTATTTTTATAATATTATTTTTACTATCAATTAGCTGTTACCAACTATCGGCAAATTCCAATATTTTTTTTTAAATACGTTCAAAAAAGTAAGTATACGCCACAGTGTGTATAATTATTTGGCTGGCACGGCCCCACGTTCATTGGATTGTGATTGTGTGTGTTGTATATAAATATTGAAAAAATGTATGCACCTCGTTTTACAATGACAGTAATGGGTCCACTTTGGGATAAATTTGACAACTGCCTTTAAATGTTGGATTGAATTTTTGATATATACATATACATTGTTCTAAACTACATCAGTGTCATTTAGACACATGATTTGAATGTTAAAATTGAGTTCAGGAAAAACGTTAGAAAATAGGAAACTCTTCAACGGTTAACGACGTCAATTACAAGTATCTGGATACGTTTTCCGATGCGCAACACATCCGGTTGGCTAATGTTTTAACAACAATGCCGGCATGCCTTGACTATACCACCAATTATGACTTTGAATGAGATTTATTTTAGATATCGGGCTCATAATTGACTGCTAGACGTATGACTGACTAGAGGTAATTGATCAACGGACCCCTATGGCGTTACTTACTTAAGGTGACGCTACAGTCCGTTGTGGACTTGGGCCTCAATCAACAGTCTCAAATTTTCACGTTGCGGTAGATCCTGGAAAAGACCTATGAACTCCAAATCGATGTCCACCATCGATTTCATCGATTTTAGGGCCGCGTATGACAGCATTTACAGAGACGAACTGTATAAAGCTATGTCTAGTTTTGGCATCACTGCCAAGCTCGTAAGCTTGTGCAAAACGACGATGGAGAACTCACGCTGCTACATCAAGGTTGGCAACGATCTTACGGAATCTTTCGACGTCAAAAAAGGATTCAGACAAGGCGATGCCCTGTCGGTCGTGCGATTTCTTTTAAATTGTTCGGAAAAGCCCTCTCTCGAGCAACTAAGGTGAAATTGTACAACACCGTCATCATCCCAGTCCTTCTGTATGGTACAAAAGCATGGACTTTGGCCCCGTGTGCATTGAAGGGGAATGTCGAAGAAGATATAACAGCGAACTTTACGGGTTGTACAACGACATGGACCTAGCCAGAAGGTCAGTCCAGAGACTCAGATGGCTCGGTCATTTAGAGCGGATGGACACCAATGCTCCGGCCCGGAAAGCCTGACTATTCCCGAGGGACGAAGGAGGTGAGGAAGACTGCGACTCAGGTGGCGCACTCAAGTGGAAGAGGCCCTCAATCAACTTGGGGTGCAAAACTGGAGACAGCTAGCTGGGGACCGATCTGGCTGGCGGAGACTGTTGATTGAGGCCCAAGTCCAGAACGGACTGTAGCGCCACCTAAAGTAAGTAGGTAATGTCCCAGTGTCCACATTTTACAATAAAACACCAAAATATAAATGTCTTTTAATATTTACATGTATTTACAAATATTTTGTTCATCTGTTTTATTTATAGAAAACAAAAAAACTTGCTTACAAAGATGACAAATACTCTTTCAAGGATCCAATTTGTAAATTTCCTTCAAAAGGCTTTGCACTTTCATTTGTTTTTGGATAAATTAAAAGTAAGAAAAGAAATTAAATTATTTCGAGAATAAAAACACACATTTATGAACAATTTAAACCTACAGTAGTAAACATTGACGCGAGGGAGAGATTTTCAAAGATTAAAAAGAAAAAAATTATAGAAAATTAATCAAGTTCCTTGAGATTATAATGAATTAAATGATCACACGATAGTATGAATCGCTGATGCTGTACAAGGCCACAATGGGAGTGTTGTTTTTGTCAGACAAAATATCAATGACTTCATCAAAAATCGTTGATATGTAGCGTCTATGTTTAGGAAATCTGCGAAAGAGACTCAAATTGATAGAAGCCAAAAGAAGAACAACAAAATTGAACCGACCTTTCTATCACAATATTCAGTTCTAGTTCAGTCTCTTTTTTTGTGACTTCTCGTGGGTTTATAGCACCGACGATGGCATTTATAGCTGTTGTTGGAAGTTCCACAACGAGGATGGTAAAGTCTTCATTCTTTCCAAATTGCAATAGAGTCGTTGTCATTTGTTGAGTTACCTTCAAAGAAACTCCGATTAGTTCAAGTGATTGCTCGACTCAAAGAAAAAACTTACATGATTTTCACAGCGTCGTCGAAAGTTCGCAGTCATCTTTTCGTGAGTCATGAAAACGACCTGCACTTTTGGCAAATGGCTTAGGAAGGCTCCACAGTTCTTAATACTGGTTGTTGATGTCGACATACTCAGGCCACAGAAACTCTGAGTTGTGTAGTCTAAGCTGTTGTTATCATTGCGAAGGAGCTTCTGGATGTATTCGACCAATTCGATGTGTGTCACATGGCGTTCTTGGAAGCGTTCACGATCCCATGAACGCACTCGAAGTGTTCCATTCTCAGCTACAAGAATAACATGAACTGCACCAAGTTCTTTAGCTAGATCTTGAGCTTCGTCGGGACCGGTTGCTTCAACGATTCCACTGCGGATACCAGCAGACCAGAGGAGTCGCATTATGTAAGTGACATCCTTCAACGGTGGCCTCGAACCAGTCACGCAAACACCAACGTCAATAGCTCGACACTCCTCATCGAATTCAGAACCCACAGCGGCGACTAGTTTGTCCAACGAAAAGGACAAACCAGCGCCACTAATGCCGCGATTTGGTATGTTCACGTTGAAACCCTGCGCTTGTTTCTGGAACTCAAGCAACATTGTGTCGTAGCGTTCACCCACCGCTAGAACCGAAGGGCGAGCAGATCGATTTGGCTTCAAATCGGCTATCATCTGCCAGACGATGCCTCCAGAAGATGCTCTCTCGAAGCTAATGGGCAGCCCGGCACACACATGAATTGGACACTGCAAAGAATGCATTATAAAGGCGACTACCTTCATACTCAAGACAACTTACCGTAACTCCAAGACTCTTTGCAAGCATTACAATCGCTTCCAGCTCCCTGATCGCCCCTTTGGCCAATGACGACGCCTCCCCTTTTCCGCGCACTAACGACTTCAATGCCGATTCGTCGGCATTATTCCTTTGGCCGTTCACAATAAAATCGGCCAGCAACAAGTCAATTAATGCACTCGCACTTGTCTTAGACTTCTCCATAATGGCAGTGACCGCCGAATGGAAATGGAACTTGGACAACCGACCTTCGATGTAATCCAAAATGTTGCCGAACAACTCGGAGTACATCGACTTTGGCACATTGCAGAATATCAAAATGGATCGCAGCAAACTTGTGTGATTCATTCGAATGCAGATATTCTTCTCCCGCAGTCGGGGAATCTCATTAGTAATCTCATAGGCAACGGACATAATCTCAGCATCGATTAGATGATTTCCGGGCATTGGAGTGATGATATCGAAGGCGCACTCGTAGTTTTGCTTCGGATGGAAGTTGAATACTTTCTTTTCGCGGTACACACGATCGACCGAATATCGTCGAATCATATTTACTCCACTCATGGCGATGTGACGGGCAAAGGGAACTCGCAAATCGCTCGGCAGGACTACAACTCCTCCAGAATGGGTCATCAGCTTGACTGGATTTAGCCAGATGCTGGTGTTTTTGGAGAAAGGCGACAGCAGAGGTGTGTCCACTTCGATGGCACCATGCTTCCGAAATAGACTCACAACTTTGGACTTCACGAACTCGAAAGCAGGATTGAGTGACACCAGTCCAAGGTGGTACGTGTGTTCGAGAACTTCATCGCTTTCTTGTTGCAGACAGCGAGCAACCAAATGTTTGTAGGCTTTACTCTGAGGATTTGCGAGTGCGTGACGGAGCATTTCCTGGAGTTCGTTTGCTTCCAATTGTGCCGGGGGAACAAGATCCGAAGCAAGAAGCTCTTCGGCGGTGGGTCGTTGACACGGATCATGGCTGAGAAGCCATCGAATTATCTAAAGAGATAAGGGGGTTCTAAGCAACGACTTTATTGATGTCCCCAGGCATACCTGAATCGTCTTATCGTATTTTGAATCCTTCAGCATACTATCGGGAATGATGATACTTGGCGAGCGCAAGGACAAAATTGTCTTGGCTCGTTCCATGCCCGTCTCAAATGGCGGCTGGCTCATCTCAAACAGAATAATTCCCAGAGTGTACATATCAACTTTTTGGCCGTACGTGGATTTTGAAGCGTTTCCAGTCAATTCGGGGGCAACGTAAAGCGTCGTCCCTACTTTACCAGTTCCTGTTCCTTCCTCAATCGCCGGAACATGCGAATGAGTCACGTGTTCTGTACCTGCACAATGAAATGTCATAAAATGTTTATAATTTAGTTTTAATTCGCTACCTACCCTGAGATTGTAATGCCAAGAAACTTGTGGTGGCAAGTCCAAAGTCTCCAATTTTGATTTGATCGTGGGAGTCGAGGAAAATGTTCACAGGTTTCAAGTCCCGATGGATCATGCCCTGTTGATGGATGTGTGATAGGCCTTCAGCGATTTCTCTAAACAATCGCCACAATCGATCCGTGTCCTGGTAGAGGTTGTCATCGATGGCAGTTCTTTAAAGTGAAAATGTGAAAACTTAAGAATTATTTGAAAGACTTTCAAACTCACCTCAGAGTGCATTTTTCACAAAATTCCATTTGGATGTACATAACCTGGGCTACAGGACGTGGGGAAGTACTCTTTTCGATTTCTTGGTTGGACGATTCTTCTTCGTAGACAGCTACTTCTCCATTGGAGTGGACGAACTCAATGCCATCACTGTCTGAGTCATCGTCAATCGTTGGCCTTTATGGAAGGACGTTAAAAAAAGGAGGTTTGATTGATTGAGACAAAAAACTCACATAAAACCCTTCCAGATGCTGGAAGAACTCTCGTCCATTTCCTGAATTGACGCTTGGATGGAAGATTTTGGTTTTGTACTGTCATGGCTTGCTGACCAATCGCCGGAAACAATTTTGTCCTGTTGAAAATATTGGAAATGTCGGCAGACTGGGAAATAATCTGCTTGAATTCAACTCACCATTTCCTCCATATCCGCATCAGTTGCACTCTCAATCCAACTATTGAAGTACCGCACAACATTCTCATGGTTCAGACGTGAAAGCAATTCAACTTCTCGTGTCATTTTTTTGTACAATTGGCGACTCCTTGCCGGCAGTGGAATACGTTTAATGGCGTATTCACGATTATCGAGAATATTTCTCACCTAAAAATTGCATTTCAATAAGATTCCGCCACAAAAGTCAAATTTACCTTCAAGACATCACCGAACGCCCCCTTACCCAAGTACTTCAATTCTTCGAATTCTGTTTTGAGACGCGAATGACTTGTCGTCATCGTGGGGATAGTAAACATCGACTTTTCCGGATTGAATGAAGGCACCGCCAAAGTGTCACGCTTGTTGTTCGTTTCAGCGGGTGCCTTGGGGACGTGATTCTTGCCCGTATTATGCAGAATAGGATTCTCCTTTTCATCATGATACGCGGTGGACCTGAGGAACGGATGTTCCAAAAGTTCTGACGCTGAGAGTGTTCGATCTGAATTACACCTGAAACCAAAAACAATTGAAACGAAATGCCAGAAACAACTTTCAAAAGCTTACTTATCAATGAAATCCCTCATTTCGAAGGTGAGCGTTGGCATCAAAGATTCCACAAGCGCCCCTAAAGCTGGCAAATCTCCTTTTGAAGATTTCTGTCCGCCTACCAGGTCCAACAAATTGGGAACCAGGAAAAAGTCTGTGCACCGAATAATTCCCGTATTGTCCATAAACACAGTCGAATCAAATAAATGGTTGTGAGAGACGCCCTTGTTATGCAGATAGACCAACGCGTCGAGTACGCCTCTCGTAACCATCCGTGCCCCATCGATGCACCAGCCCAGTGACGACGAAATGTTATAGACACTTGTCCCAAGGATAAAGTCTTGCGCCAAATACACCTGCACACCCTCTTTGCGCTTCATGCACAACACACACTCGTAGGGAATCAGATTCTTGTGATTTAGCTGAGACAATTGAGCGACTTGCTTTTCAATGGCTGCGCACATTTCGTCAATTTTATGGCCGCCGCATTTGGTCTCTACTCCCCAGAAACAACTCCCAGCGCAACGTTGTTCCAACTGTGAGTATTTGATGTTCCACTCGGTTATGAACAGCAACTGACCGTTGTCCACATCGAGCCCAGTGTAGGCAATGCATCCCTTTGGTGAGTGGCCTAAACAGCAGCCACGTTTGATCTGTCGTCCGACACGCTGAAAATACAGCGTCTCACAACTGCGATGATCCAAACACTTATTGGGGTACACCATACCCCGATAGTGTGGCAGTGAGTTCTCCGAACTCTCCGATGACGATTGATTGCGATTCGATTCACTCATGCTGCGACGTGGTTCGCCACGACGTCGAGCTTCGTTCTTGTAAATCTCTTTGCGACGCTCGACCTCGTCCAAACGATTCTGGCGTTCGAGTGTTTCTTTTTGCAATTTCTGGTTGAGTTCTTCTTGTTCGCGTTTTTGTTTCTCTTGCACCATTTCGTCGTAGAAACTGCCGCGTGGTGGTTTGTTGTGTTTGAGGAGGAAGGCTTGCACTGTTTGGGCCAACTCGAATATCATAACCTCGCCGCGCAACTCGGAGGATTGTTGCAGCAGGTTTTTGAGCAGTTCATCGATGAGGCTGTCCGAGATGCCTTTCGTTTCTTCCAGGGAAATTTTTGGTGGTCTACAAGAAAACAAGTGATTACGTGGATTCTAAATTTTGTGTGCAGAATAAACAGGTCTAAAAAATTAGCGAATCACGGTAATGAGAACTTGGAATATATTATTTATCGAAGATAAGAACACCTTCAAAAGAGGGTTCATCAAAATGTAATCGTACTTTCCCCATAAATCAATGGGGAACGCTTTGTTATCAGTTTATTGCTATCTTCTGAAGTGGCATAACAGAAGCTATAAATTGGCTCGTTACAATTTAATTGGGAAACTATAAAGTACTTAAAGGATATTGTGCCTCATCTTTTATTCCAGTTTTTTATCAGAAAGACACTCCGGGTAGTAAACATAAATTCATAGTTCGTATAAAGATCGAAGCTTTCAGTTAGGCAAAGCAGCAACGAGATACGCACAATACAAGTGCAGACAGGCGCTTAATGGTTGGCTTTGACCTTGAATCATTGAGCAATAAAATGAAACAGAAAATCGGGGCTCTGAATACAGAAGCACGATGTTTAAGAAATCGCATGAGACCTTGTCTGAATAACTTTTTGATATCGAAAGATTCCATAAGCATGTTGTCAACCTCGATGGAGCATAGTGAGTTCTCCATCGTCAATTTTGCATACCTAAGCGAACGAGCTTTCCAAAACTTTATACAGTTCGTCTCTGTAGATGCTGGTTGGGAATCGATTTGGAATTTATCGACCCAATTGAGGTTACCGTCGGAGAAATTACGCTTCGACGGTTACCTCGATGGGGCCGCATAGGTTTTTCCCAGGATCTGCCGCAAAGTGCACATTTGGTCGATGGTTGACTTTCCTGGTCTAAAGCCACCTTGATAAGGGCCAATCAGATTGTTGGTGATGTGCTTCAGACGTTCACATATTACGGCAAAAAAGATCTTGTAGGCGATGTTAAGTAGGCTGATTCCTATGTAGATGGCTCAGTTTAGAAGAACGGGGGGACGGGGAACTGAGGTTCCATTCATCGGGAATGCATTCTTTCTATTTAGTTTCCTATCTCGATCGTCGCCTGCTTCTTTGAACAGCTCGGCAGCTAGATCGCAGCTTTATTGTATTGTCGTTTTTACTTCTTCTATGTCGGGTTCAAGGAATTGTTGGCTATCATCGCGTCCAATGAATGGCTCCTACCTGACGGCGGGATTCTATTCGTCGTCGCCGTTATAAAGTCTAGAGAAGTGGTCCTTCCAAATCCCTAGTATCGACTGCGATTCTACTATGATGTTTCCTTGCTCATATCTGCAGGCATGGGTTCTTGCTCAATGACCATAAATCAGCTGATTAGCCATCCGGGAAATCCTCCGAACTTCACTTCTGCTGTTGGCTCAACATCTTCGATCTTACGAGTGGCGCGACAAGGCCTAAGTGGCTTACTCTCATCACCAATGTGAAGAATTGAGGGGACCTACAATTTAACGCCGATTCCGAACGGCAAAGTTGAGAAGCACTTTTTCATGACAGATTGATACTCTTGGAAGTTTTGTTAGTTCTCGCAAAAATAAGAAATACAAACTATGGCCACGTTAAGGAACCCACCACATTCTGCTTAGCTACGGACACTACTCCTACTACGCTCCTGGTGCTACCAATTGTTTTTCTTGAAAAGCCGTTGTTCGTCTCTCCTCTTTTGCTTGTAAAGCTCACGAGCAGCACTTGTCGTTCTATGGACAACTAAAATTGAATGGAAAAGGTAACATAGACAATACTATGAACACAAACAAACGAAGAATCTTTCCTGCCAATCGACAATCAAGAAAAACATGTCATAAGACAGTTCTCTCGAACGCAAGCAGCTTAGCTTATAGTGCCCCTAGCTAAGCAAGATATTAGATTGGCAATTGTCTATTTTGTTTATTTTTTTAGTTTTCGAGGTTTGCTCAGAATAAGTTTAGTGTATCTAATCTTAAGGTCTGCGGTGTAGGGATCTCTAATATACCGTTTAGTGGAAATGATTGCCGAGTGATAGCATGTATTCATTTACATAAAGGGCGGTCTCCTACAGCTTCAATTATGTTGGCCAAATAACCTTATCTACAGATCAATCTAAGCAATCAATATTTCAACATTTGCGACTCATAGATAAAAGCGAATTTCAATAATAAATGTGTGTACACAAAAAGGACTTACAATTTCGGGTACTTTGCTGGACAGATGATCCGCAATTTCGTACTAACATAAACTTCTCCATTGCCAGATGAATCTCGCAAGGGGGTCAAGAAGATCCGTATATCTGGTGGCTTCCATCCACCGTTTGTTTTGTGGTCACGCAAGTCTTCAACATCATTTCCAAAAATGCTCTGCGAAGCAAACAAACACAATTGAATAAGAACCACTCCGATGTAGGTTATGCAGAAAAAATAACACTATCTAGGTACTCTTTCTTAGGCAATTTGCTTTGTCGATTTCGTCTTCATTTAGGGGATTTAGGGAGCGTAACTTATTTACTGTTTGCTGGGAAATACCTTTATCACTTCGAGTTCCGATATTTGTCGCTCACGAAATGATTCCTTGGTTGTTGTTCCCATTATGTAGGCAGCGTGGGCGCTAAAGGGCGCTGAGTGAAGACACATTATTTCAAACAAATAAGATTCCAATAAGAATTTAAGTAAAAACGAACGGTAAATATCAAAGTACAAGAAACTATTTTATAATGAACTGTATTTTTATTTTGTTTTTAAATATTTTAAGAATTTGTTTTGATTTTTTAACCAAGTCTAGTAGGAGTACGTCGGTATACAACGAATCGATGTACGTTTTTGTTGCGATTTTTATTTGCAAACGTCAATCAAGCCGCAAAAGGCAATTTTATTTCAGGCGAAAATTGCAAGCTGTCAAAGTGATAAGGAAAAATGTACTAGATGAGAGGAAATTTAACATTAAGCTGGAAATGCAAGGTTATTGGTTATTCATATACGATTATTTTAATTTGCATATAAGCCTAGTATACAGTTCCTCAAAAAGAAAAATCTAATGTATTTCTTATGGGAGAGATTTTTGCCAAAAAAAAAAATATTTTTCCATTTCACCACTGTGATTCGAGCTGTAAGCCAAAATTGAAGAAAAAAAATTATACTCACCTCAATTTTTTTTCACACAAAACAATGAAACAATGAAAAATATTCGTCAGAAACAGCTAATTTATTTTTCAGAATTTTTTTCATGAAAAAAAAATTTTGTTTCACCACTCATTTTTTTTTTTGTCACAACGAACTGTATACTAGGCTTTAAGCAGGACTAAAGTTAACTTGGAGCCACTTTAAACAATCGATGAAATTGAAGAAAAATATGTGAACATGCTGGCAATTTGAACTAGCAAGTTTTTTGCCAACCCTAACGTCACACCAAGTACACCGAAAACAGATTTGACAAATAATATATGTAGGCTACGGCAAAGCCCAGGAACTTGCTCGTGTGGCCGCAGGGTTAAACTTGGAGCCACTTAAACATCATGGAAAAAACAGATCGTTTTATTATCACGAGGTAACCCATATGGGTTAGTGAGGATATAAAACGGCTTTAGTAAGAAGAGGCACTCCAGTGCCTCCAGAGGCACTATCTTCTAATGTCGTTTTCCATTGGTCTTTATTTCATGTTCCTTTTTCTACCTCCAATGGAACGGGTTATGATAAAAGTGTCATTCTTCGGACGCTTCTGTTTTCAAAACGGAAGAGTTCTGCTCTTCTCAGAAGCATTCCGTCTGTCAAAGTCAATCCAATGAAATGCTTCTGGACTGCCAATGAAAAATGACATAAAAGTCCGTTTAACTTCTCGAGTAAAGCACCAATGATATTGACATAATGGGAGAAAACAGCATAATGTCAATGGCACCTTTGTGATATGATTTTTGTTGGAATGCGGAACACAAGTGACTTCGACAATCAGGCGGAACGCCAACTAATTGGACGAACCCTAAGCCAACTCGAACACGAACACAAAATTCAACCACAAGTTGACAGCGCTCGGCACCGAATTCTATTTGCTGAGATTTACATGCGTTTCTTTAGAAACTATACCCCTAAGGTGCCAGTTGATTGGTCAGTTTCATTCTACAAAATTGTATCATTTGATGTTCTGAATTTTAAGGAACCGTAAAAAAACCGACAAAAAAAAATTGAGTCAAAAGCTTTAAATGGGTATGGGTTTAGCGGTAAATGAGGGCAAAACGAAGTAAATGCTTTCTTGGAGGAAGGACACCTTATACCGACGACGGCTGGGCTTGGACAGAACGTCACAGTAGACTCATATAACTTCGAGGTAGTACAGCAGTTTATCTATCTAGGCTCGATATTAACATGGGCAATAACACCAGGGCCGAGGTGACGAATAACTTTTGCTAGTCGCTATTTATTTGGACTAACCCTGCGGCCACACGAGCAAGTTCTAGCTTGCCAGTAGCCTTCATATATTATTTGTCAAATCTGTATCGGTGTACTTGGTGTGACGTAGGTGGCAAAATACTTGCTAGTCAACTTGCTGACAAGTTCACATTTTTTGTTTTCATTTCAACGATTTTTACAAGCTTACCTGCTTTTAACATCCAATTTGGAATTTGAAAGATGTCGGCATTAAAAAAAGAAATTAATGTGCTTTCTTACAACCAAGAATTGATCCGTGACGTAAAAGTGGCAATTTTTTTTCCTTAAACGCATTTCTTTCACAAGAAATTGAATTTATTTCCCGAAGGCTTGATTTCTCTCGAATCTGTTTTTGGAGACGGATTTACACATACAGATTTCACACATATACTACAGCTGAGTCTTTCTGTTGTTTGGATTAAGTCTGTTCAATGAGTCTGTGCTGGACTGTATTGGACAGAAAAGTACAACATTTTCCTGTTCAATGACACTTTTTCTGTGCTAGAGTGTTCTAGAACAGTCTAGTTTGCTGTTCAATGAATTTTTCTAGAACAGTTTAGCGTAGGTTAGCGTAAAAAAGAACAGGATTTTCTGCACTTGCTTTTGAGGAAGAGTAACCTAGAACAGAATCATGACAACAACTGTCAAAGTATAGTTTTTTTGTCTTTGTTATTGTTTTGTGTTTTGAGGTTAAGTGAATTAATTCACTTAAGGCAATAATGAAAGATTCTTTGGTTTTGCTTCTAAAATAGTAAGTATTTATTTGTTTGATTTTTTAAAGATCTAATTCCTTAAATAAATTACATTTTCAAGCATGTGTTGAAGAAAGTTTTTTTTCTGATTTTAGTTTTCGCAGATGACGTTTCGATGACTGTTCTAACTTGTCTGACATTTCTGTGCTCATCTGTTCTGACCTACACTTTTCTGTACTGTTCTAACCTACACTTTTTCTTATTGAACAAACTTATCATCAAAGATTAAATATGTAACAAGATGGGAAACTGACTTACGTTTCACTCCCTAGATCCCGCAATTTTCATATTCCTTCATTTACTTTTTTCTTTTCGTCTACATGAATACATGTGAGTTACAAAAACAATGAGATGAGGTGAGATTTTTCTATTTTTAACAGTTCTCTTTTGTTTGTTTTCGCATTTTCAACAGTTCTCTTTTGTTTGTTTTCGCATTTTCAAATTTAACGTGGATTGCTAGATTGAATTTTGAAATTGTCAAACACGTTTATCTTAAACTCACCACGAAAAGACTTGAATTATGATTGTGGATGCGTCCCGAAACTTTAGACCGAAGATATATTTTTTGCCTTACATTAAGGTATGCTTATATGCAGAAACGCATTGTAATGTTTTAAAATATTGGCTCAAAATTATAGTCCGATAATGAACAATGTTAAGAGTATTTAATGTTATAATATGTTGATTCCACTGACGCTTATCACGAGAATTAGCGAAGTAGACTAAGAAAAAACCTCTACTTCGCTAAATCTTGTGATAAGCGTCAGTGGAATCAGCATATAAAATAAAGTTTGAGTTATGTTTGAAACGTCATTTTAAGCTAGTATCACACGAATCTTGTTCATTAGCAGATTATAATTTTTCGCTATTGAATTGAGGAGACATTAGGTAAGTTTTATTATCAATTTGATCATTGTTCATGGGATGTTTTTTTTTTTTAATTTACAGTTAAAACTTACAAAATGAGCCGAAAAATGTGTCGGTATTTTCATATAACTATACGTTTTAGAACGTGTCATAAGTACCCGTGACATCGTTTCTAAAAACAAGTAGAACAAAGGTTAAAATCCTTCATATTCATGTCTCATTATTGAAAAATGAAATATATAAAACATTTAATTATTAGTTTGAACGAAAACAAAAAAATTTAATTTATATTTCGAGAAAAAAGATATGTATTGATCTGATTTAACGTGTTTTCTAACTATAGTTAAATTATTATTTATTTTAAATTGATAAGAATGTACTCAATTTCCATCACCGTCAAAATTTGCAAGAACCAAATAACAAAGTTTCACGAACAATTTCCACGCCGTTTTATTTCGTTGATATTTGTTTACCAAATTTACACTGTTTGTGAACATATCCATTATCTCACCTTTTTTTTCAAATTTAACTGCCGAAATTATTCCCCTTTGGTGAATAGACGGATTGAAAGAATGTATTTGTGAAAACACGCACACATGTTTGCAATCCGTAAATTTTAGCTTGTAGGCAACTGTCACTTTGACAGCCTTGTTTCCCATCTTGTTACTTATTTAATCTTTGTTATCATGGTACAAACGCTTTACAGCTGACTAGACAACACAGACATTCAAAATGGGATTGATTCGTTTTTGCACATTTCTTACGCGCCAAAAAACATCGGATTATAGTAGCAATTCTTCGTGGTTGTAAGAAAAGCACATAAAATCCTCGCTTCAACTAATATTCTCATTTAATTTTGTTCATTTTGATACATTTGGCAAAACCTGTCAAATTACTTGCCCGTTTTACTGGCTTGAAAATTCGCAAGCCAGTTGACTGGCCAGTACTAAAAGTTTGAATGTGTGAGTAAAATATTTGATTGTATGCCAACTTGCTAGCATGAATTTGCTCGTGTGGCCGCCGGGTAAGAAATAAATTGAGATGTTAAGCCCCTTCTCGATCAACTAAAATAAAACTATACAACACACTCATCATTCTGATGTATGGTGCAAGTGCAATAGCATGGACACTGACAAAATCGAATGAAAGTGCCTAATGGTGTTTCGAGAGGAAATTTCTTCGAGCATTCTATGGCCCCCTGCACATTGATGGGGAACAGCGTACTTAACGGGTTGTACAACGACACGGACCTAGTTAGAAGGGGCAAGGTCCAGAGACTCGGATGGCTCGGTTGTTTAGAGCGGACCATTCCCGAGGGACGAAGAAGTAGAGGAAGACTGAGACAGGTGGCGAGAGAAGTAAGCAAGGGATCGAGCTGGCTGGCGGACACTGTTGATTTAGGTCCAACTTCAAATGGCCGGACAATCAGCTTGTGTCAGCGAGTACGAAACGGCCCAAAATGAGAAACCGTGATAAAACAAATTTGCGATGGAAGAATGGTATCTGTGGATCATAAATAGGTATCAGAACTTGTTCAATGAGGTCCAACCGGATCCCATCGTGGTACAGATGAAGGTAGAAACTTCATCGACCAGGCCGACGATGATGATGATTTATTTTAAATTGGTTCTTCTTATTTTGTTTATTTTTAATTTTAACGATCCAAACAACGAAGCAAATCAGTTTATATACAAACAGGAAATGTTCAACAAGCACTTATTCTTCCCCTGCAGCAGTTGTATAATTCTTAACAGCAGATGTCGCAGGTCCTTGAAGGACCTTCCTCGATAGCCTCATAAACCCTGATACAGGATCTCGTCCGAAATACTTCACTTGAATCTCCTGTCCAACGTCAAGATTCAAAGCTGATGGATGGGCGACCTTTAAAAAAACAAAAAGCATTTAAAGACGTCGTGAAGACCTCCTAAGAGACTGTATTAACCTTTCTCTGGTCCAGTTGAGAATTGTGCAACAACGCTGGCGGCATTGATGGATACAACGTCACCATAACGCCAGTATCTCTCAGTTCTGTGATTTTGGCTGTGTAAATTCCCCCAAATTCCAGATCTGGAATTCTCTCTTTTGACAGCAGTCCATCGATGATTTCTTTTGCCTCTTCCATGGCTTCATTCGATGGAGAAAACAGAGTAAACGTTGTCTCATCTTCTGCTGTGATCTGAGTGCCGGTTTCGAGGTAGATTCGTTTCAAATTGATGCCACTCGGACCGATGAGGCGGGATCTCAAATGAGGTTCAATTGTCATCTGCTCCGTTATTGGCCAACAATCTTTCCTATGTCGGCGCGGTTCTCGAATTGTCTTACCCATGATATCAAGAATTGCTGCTTTGGCATCTGTGGCTTTTTGTAGAGATTCCATGACAACTTTGAGGGGGATTCCCGGAACCTTCAGATCTGCCTGAATAGCAGTGAATCCACGTCGGGTTCCTGCCACTTTCATGTCCATATCGCCCATGTAATCTTCAATTCCGAGTATGTCTGTGAGGATGCGATAGTCCTGAAGATGCTTCGTGTCGTTGTTTTCGAATTTTGTCACTAAACCAATTGCAACGCCAGCAGCTGGAGCCAGAACTGGAACTCCAGCGTCCATGAGGGCCAATGAACCGCCACACACTGTGGCCATGGAACTTGAACCATTCGATTCGAGGACTTCTGAGGTGAGGCGTACTGTGAATGGGAAATCACTTGGCAGTGTAGGAAGAAGTCCGCGTTCGGCCAAAGCGCCGTGACCAAGTTCCCGACGACCCACCGGACCGATGCGACCAACTTCACCAGTCGCATAAGGCGGGAACTCATAGTGAAGCATGAAATTCTTAGCTTTTAAGCCGCTACAATGAAAGAAATTAATTGATATTGAAACAAGTGGAATTGTACTTACGTTTCTAGAGCAGAAACGGTGTCAAGTTTCAAGGCGCTCTCAGGAGAATCTAAAGAAACGGTGCAAAAGACTTGTGTCTGCCCTCGTTGGAACAACGCTGAGCCATGGAGCGGCCTGTACAAGTCTACCTGTGAGGAAAGAATTGGTCAATGTGACACTCATAAGCAACAGACTCATCCCACCTGACAACTTATGTCTCTCAATGCATCATAGTTCCTGCCGTCGCACCGCTGATTTTCTTCGAAAATTAACTCTCGGAAGATAGAACGACATGTCTTGTTGAAGGCTTCGGTTATGGTCAACGGATCGGAAGTGGGATAGCTCGACCAGACTCTTTCAACAACATCTATTCGGACGTCATTCACAGCATTATCTCTTGAGATCTTGTCGTGGTTGGAATCGCGAAATATTTCTCGAAGACGCATTTCGGACAAGCTTTTCACTGCTTCCCCGACAGCCGGATCAATTTCCATAGAAGGTTCCAAATCCCGTTTCCGACGACCAAAAGTCCTTTGCATTTTTTCGATTTCAGCGATGATCAATTGTGCTTCTCTGGTTCCTTGTTTGATGGCCTTGAGCAAATCCTGCATCAACACGACGTTCCCTTTTCCCTCAAGCATCACAACGAGATTTTGTTTAGTAGCCGTGACCACTAAATCCAACTGAGAAGTCTGTAGTTCTCGTCTGGTGGGATTCACAATGATTTCACCATCGTAGAGTCCAAGCCTGCAAAGAAGGAGACACCATATCAATCGGTTCCAACAAGACCTTTTGAACATACTAACCTTACAGCTCCCACTGGTCCATTCCATGGAATGTCACTCAAACTCAAAGCCAAGGAAGCAGCGTTTATTGCCAGAATATCCGGCGAGTAGACTGCATCCATGGCAAGCATATTGCACACCAATTGTGTTTCGGTTTTGAATTCTGCCGGAAACAGTGCCCTTACCGATCTGTCAATGAGACGAGCACTGAGTATCTCTTTCTCGGTTGGACCTCCTTCGCGACGCATAAAATTGGTTGGAATTCGTCCTGAAGCGGCACTTTTTAAGCGATAATCCACAACCAGTGGCATGAATGACGCCCCTGGAGTTTGCTTTGGTTTGGCAACTGCTGTTACCATCACGGAGGTGTCTCCCATAGTGCAAACGCCTGTTCCATTTGCGAAGCGGGCATACTTTCCAAAGGATAGGTTCAGGAACCGTCTTAACCAATTTGGATAGCCGATCAATGTTTTGGTTAGAATGAAGATGCAATATTTTCAGCTTACTTACCCATTGGAGAAATTGACATCGGCTTCAGGTTGTTTCGCAGATGTGTGGTAGTGTTTGATTGATGCGTAAGGTGCATTTTTCAGTCTTGTGGTCAAGATTTTTAAGTATTTTTGAGGGAAATAAACCGTCGAAGCCGTAAAGAAACTTGACATTTTTCGAGGGAAAAAATAAAAAGGAAACAAGCAATTTGACAGCAATTGACATTTGAGAAATATCCAGCGCTGTCTACTGCGGTTGAAGTTGTTCTCAAAGTGTATAATGGTATGTTCTCATTTATTTACTACTGTTTTATTCATCTACTTCGTTATATATCGTAAATAGGGTAGGTAAAAACGTAATATAATACGTTTGTCTCTGCCGTAGAGCAAATGAAACACACACAACGATATATTTTCAATGAACATTTTATTTCAGTATAAAGAGCTGAACAGAATGCATCGCCAGTCGCCCGGCGACTAATTTGACAGCTGTCAAAAATGAGAAATTTGTATGGCAGCCGCCCATTAGCAACACAATGCGTCGTTCGTCGCCGAACTAGTCGCCCAAAAGTTGAATTTTTTCAAGTTAGTCGCGCGACGAGTTTGACGTTTATTTTTTTTTATCTGTATTCTTGCAATATTTGTTGTTAATCAGCATTCGAATTAATTTGTTGATAATAAGTTTTCTGAATTAATTAGATGTCGATTATTATGGATATATCCGATACGCAAATTTTTGCATGCCATGCACAAACGCGAATATATTCTTTAATTGAATCAAAAAAATGAGAACAATAATATAATATGTTTTTTTTTTTTTTTATCATGCATATTTGATAGCTCGTCGCGCGACTGCATTGTGTCAGATTAGTCGCCGGGCGACTGGCGATGCATTCTGTTCAGCTCTTAAAGCTTGGACCTTGCCATTAAGGCCGTGTGCAAATTCAGCTAAAAAGTGGTTTAAACATGACGTTTGGTTTGGTTTGGCAATTTTGACACTTCGTGTTAAATAAAATCAGTCTTATTTAAAAACGCTGTATAAAGCCTACATAAAGTTATGTAATCTCTATAATGCCTCTAAACGCACAAATGCTATTTATAAAACTTATGCAAGGTTGCATAGCCCCATGATAAGCTAAACGCGTTTTGAGGTTGAATAGGCCTACATACGGAAATTATTGTTATTATTATTTCGAAAATGTCATTTTGATTTCTCTCCATTGAAATTAAAAAGAAAACAACAATGCCTTTCCAGTTTAGCTCGTTCATTAATAACTTAAATTACGTTTTACCAACTTCTAGAAGGCGGAAAGTGTATAAAAAAAGGTTCAACCCTAATGTGCCTAATGAGTGAAGAATTTAAAAAAAAACATAGATTTTCGAAAGAAAATATCATCAAAATAATTGATATTATCCGTTCGGACCTCAGCAGCGGAAATTGAGGTGGCCACATCCCCATAGATCTCCAAGTAATGGCTGCAATTAGATATTGGGGACGGAACGAGCACAACACAAATTTTTATATTTTATTTCATTATTTGTTATGATGACAAACAGCTGATTTGATAGACAGATAAATGGAATAGATTGCTACATTTTGGTACTTTTTTTGACATAAGCATTGTATAACTAAAATTTATAGCAGATTTTTTTATAAATGAGAATTCGTGCAACGTTACATAGAGCCTACATAAATCCTTACGCACTGCATAACTATTCATCTGTTTAACGAATTCTATTAAATAAGACTGATTCAGTCTAGCTGCGGAGTCTACAGTTTGGTTACTATTCGTGTTAACACTGTCTTTTGCGTAGCCCAAGGGGAAAAAATCTAACAGTGCCAAATCGAATGATCTTGGTGGCTAATTGACGCCGCCAAAACATGAAATTACGCGACCAGGAAACTTCTCGCGCAATAAAGCCATGATTAAATAAAAAATAAAAAGAGTAGACAGCTCTTGAAGAGCCAAGGCCTAAGTAGGCTTAAAACTCTCATCAACAGTTCTCTAGGTGCGTGTGAAGAATTGAGAGGACCTACAATTTTACGCCGATTCCGAACGGCAAAGTTGAGAAGCACTTTTTCATGACAGATGATACTCTTGGAAATTTTGTCGGTTCTTCACAAGAGGCAGTGTCCGTGAAAGATGAAATTAAAACTTTGGGACCGAGTAGGATTCGAACCCACGACGTTCTGCTTAGCAGCCAACGCACCTAACCACTAAAGCGCACCATACACAGTTCAACTCAATCATCAACTGAATCAAATCAAATGTAAATCAACCTGTGTGTGGCCTTGTCATTTCATCGATTTGGCAGTTGAATGGTTGGTTGAAGAAAAATCAAAAGATTTGATTTTTTTGAAGTTGAATATAAAGTATTTCAACTGAATTGAACTGCATGTGGACGAGTTGGTTGATTTGATATCAAAACAACAGATGAGTTTAAAAGGGATGCTGTCAAAATGACAATGCATACAAGCTATAGATTATACTGCGATAGTATGCGTGTTTTTACCAATGCTATCACAGTAAATATGGTCCTACCACCTCATTTTTGTTGCTGTTTTTTTCTCATTTATTCAGTAGAAGCAATGCGTTCCAACTCAGTCTATGCAGTGTGTGCTCGAACACAAACCTAGTTGACAACTCAGTTTACAATCGAGTTGAAATGTGTATGGGGCACTTAAGCTACGGACATTACAATAAAGCCATGATTAGTGGCTCCGAATTGACTTTTATCGTCCACCCGTTGCCATCTTCAAAGGAATACTGACCAATAACATATTTCGACCATAGAGCACACAAAAAAGTCACTTTTTCTTGATGCAATGGCACCTCTTCCACCACTCTTGTGTTTTCTGATCCCCATATACAGCAATTTTGTTTGTTTATATCGAGTGAGAAATGTGCCTCATAGCTAAAGAAAATGTTGTTCGAAAAATGTGTGTCTGTTGTTCTAACGCTCGTGTTCGATTGTTACGCTATTCACTATCGTTAATGGCAAACATTCAACTAATATTATGACACTTAGGCCGTGTGCGAATTGGATGAATTGTGATTAATAATGAATGAATTTTTAACCACTACTGTCATATTTTAACCTGCTCAGCAGCTAGTCTAATTTTTAACACATTTTATTCAATGCCAAGTGTCAAAATTTAACCAAACGTCAAGTTTTAACCATTTTTTAATCCAATTCACACATGGCTTTAAGACAGTTAAGTTTCGCACGCCAGCCCTATCAAATTTGAAACAACAAAACGAATGACTCTATGTTTTTTTTTATTGACGTTACATTTTTTCAAGAACACGAATTGGAAATGTAAGTGAATAGCATTGTTTCTGATTAGTGCACAAAGCTCAAAAAGTAGTTTCAAACAACAATGGCAACGTTTATTTTGTTATTGAAAGTTGAAACATTCTACATCACGAATTTCCCTCCAATAAAAAAAAAAAAAAACAAAACATCACACTCAACCATCCCTGCACAAGCAGCCATCCCTGTAACATGGCACCGCTGACAATTTTGACAGTCGCTCACCTTACGCACACACACAACTCTACCATTACACGTAATTCAGCAATTTATCCGTCAAACGCGCATGTATTGAACACCCAAAATAAAAAATTAAAAACCAATTCAGCTATATCTCACACAACCAAACCAATAATCCAATCATTTCTTTGGACAAGACGAAGCACACGAAGACAACGACGACGTTCTATCTGAATCTGAATTCTCTGAAAGTTTGTGAAGAAGAGCTGCACAATATTCCCCCGGCCAACCACAAAAAAAGTAAAAATCTCAAGAAAAACCTTAAAATAAAGTTCATCCATGGAGTCTGCTAACTTTAAATTTATATCTTAATTATTCCACTTCGGTTTTCGCTAGCTTACTTCGAAGGGCATTCATGTGCGAGTAATATCAAAATCAAAAATAAAAACCCACAGCCTGATTCTTTATCTCATCTGTAGAAAGAAAAAAAGAAATCCAAATCGATTGTGTGTGAAAAAATAGATCCGGAGTTTTCCGCGGTTTCCAACCATAGATAGATTTTCTGAAAATTTTTTTCGACTGAGGTTCTCGTTCATCTTTTGTGTACACGGGTTCAATTTTCAATTGTCGACCTACCGACATCCCAGGTTTTTTTGTGATTCCAAATAGAAATAAAAAAATCAGTGAAATTACCTTTTAAGTTGAAGAAACGAATGCCAATTGAAAGAAAGAAAAACGATAAGATCTCCACCAAACAACCATCCACATCGAAATTCACACCGACACCACACCCTGTGCGTAGGCTCGATTTACAGTGAATCCTTGAGAGACTTAAAAGTGACATCCCCATCGTGTGTTGGATTTTATCACGACCAAACAATTGTTAATCCTGCCGTCTCGTGCTCTCAGACAAAGTGTTGTAGTCGCCGGCAGCACACCTGTCCGTGCTAACTTACCGTTAACGCAATAAATTAATTTGAAAATTAACAAATTACGACATCCTTTCACGTTGAGAGAAAAGTGTGAAGTGAATAAAAAAAAAAACATTTGCTGAGACGTCCGAACGCGACGTGTCGCCATCGTCTTTCGGCTGTTCCTTGTTCTCTATCGAACACACGGGGCGTGAAAAAATAATCCATTAATGACATAAACCACCCACTCGACTCACTTATTGTTCCCATCATCAGCAGCAGTAAAGCAGCACTTTTTTTTTATCTCTCTCGTACGTGGAAACGCCGGTCTGGTATCGTTTCGCAAGGTAGACTCTTGTTTCTGGTAGCTAGGTCCGTTCTGGCTGCCTCTTCTCAGCTGGGCCCTTCTTCAATCGTCGTTTTTTTTTGTTGTTGAGTGAGATGTGCTCCTCTGCATCTTGTCTTGGTCGTCCTTGTAGTCGTTGATTCGTCTGTGGTTCGTGGTACATCGTTTGTGTCGTGTTTCGTGTGTGCGTCGTTGCCTGGCTTCCGTTTCATCGTTTATCGGTAATATCGCATTCTGGTACTTGTGCTTGTGAGTGTGTTCCTTAGTGTCTGTTGTGCCTTGTGCCTGTCTGCCCTTTTTGTAGTTCTCCACATTCACAGTCCGAACTGCTGATTGATGTACATTGAGTGCGCCACCCACCAAAGAATTTATCACACGCTGTGTGCTTATGAGCACTGAAAATTGAAAGTTTATTCTTCTTTTTTCCTTCCTGATTATTGTGATGTGGTGAAGAAACAGAAAGAGCTTTATCACTCCCCGGAAGTGAGTTTTCACCATCGTTGGATGAGAAAAACGGCTATTAGTGCGATTAAGAGTCCATTTGAAGGTTAGTAGAGTTTTTTTTTTGTTTTTTTTTCCGATGATTAGAATTTGAATTGAATTGGGATAAAAGATTATATAAACATTTTGAAAGAGAGGGTTATTTATAACTACAACAACAAAGAAGCTGTATCTGTTTACCCTAGGCCTAGCGGATCTAATTCGACCGGCTTCATCTAGAAGTCGGCATTCTTGAGAAAAAAACGACATTGTTCCTTATTAGAATTTGACAACCTTTTTCTTTAAGCCTAAGAGTAGTTTGAGGACGTAACAATTGTAGAGTTTAACATGTGAGGGACCCATTTGTTTTGATGATTCCAAACTACGTTTGAGGATTTTTACAACCTGCGCGCTCCATCAGTCTTCCTCTACTGCGTTGTACACAGAATACGAACATGTGGTCATTTCATCAACCACATTCTCCATTTATGACCAACAATCAGTCGTTTGATTTCCCTGTTGGTCCATGCATGTGCACCAAACATAAGGACAGATATGAAGTGTATTTAAAGAGAATTTTATTCTCATTTCCCAAGTAGGCTGTACAAAGAAACAGCGATTGCTTGCTTATTAAAGGTGGCGATACATTCCGTTGGGCCTAAACTCACAGTCTCCACAAGCCAGCTCGGTCTCTAGCTAGCTGTCTCCACTTTAGCACTCCGAGTTGATAATGGTCCTCTCCCATTTGGGTGTGCCACCTGATTTTTTTTTTTTTTTTTTTTAAATAATAACAGAGTTTCTGGAACCATCTCATTCTTTTTTCCATTCATACATCAACCAATTTAATGCTGTTTCACACGAGTGTCCTTTTCTAAACCCAGACTGTTCTTTTAAAAACATATTATTGGCCTCTAAATACAATTGTAACTGACCATCCACACATCGCTCAAGCACCTTTTCAAATGTTGGAAACATATTAACCGGACGAAACTGTCACATTAAGTTGTGTTTACCACCTTCTCAACAGGGATAACTGTGGTTTATTTCCAATTTCTTGGGAATATACCGTTCTCCAATTAAGAATTTATAATTTTAATAAGTACGGGACCAATAATCTCTATTAATTTGTAAATCATGTCTCTGTTCACACCAGTTAAATCTTTTTTATTATTTAAATCCTTAACTAAAGTACACAATGAACCAACACACTTATAACGGAATGTAAACACACAAGAATTTTGGATATTGGGGAGAACATAATTTGTATGGAGAATTGAACTATTAATTTCAATCACACTTGCAATAAAATATGTATTAAACTTATTTTCAATTTGACTCTCATCATTCACTAATTCTTAATGTATTAATTTTTTGCTTTTAACACACTTGAATTGTATTTGTTTCTTATAATTTGTACTTATTCCAATTTTGAACATTACTGTCGAAAACTGCTTTTCTGAATGCATTAATTTTTTCTTTTTTCATTCTCCATAGGCTACCATTATACCATTTACAATCAACATTCTTATATCTTATATTTTTCTCAACACCCATCGCTTCACAGGATTTCTCTATAAATTCGCTAAATCTCAGAGTTAAATTGTCAAAATTTTCTTCAAAAAACAATTCTTGAAAACCATTGCCAACTAACAAGTTATCAAATTTTTGTTTTGAATGCTCAAGAACATTCCTCTTTTGCACTGGTTTTTTATAACTATCGCAAATTATTTCTAATCGAATAGTTTCATGATCACTTATCTTTAAGTTCTTATCCACACACGCAATAAATTCATATTTCATATCTATATCAACACACACATAATCAATCAATGATCTTGAATTTTCAGTTATCCTTGTTGCTTCATTTATTAGCTGTAAATTATCCTGGTCCAGGATTAAATCCAACATTTTCTCTTTGTAATTGTCATTTCTTAGTAGATCAATATTAAAATCACCCATTATCACTCTATTACTTTCATTCTCCATATATTCTGCATACCATCTATAATAAAGACATACGATTTTAAACAAATCGCATGACAGTGCATCACCTTGTCTGAATCCCTTTTTGAAATCGGAAGACTCCGTTAGCGCGTTGCCAACCTTGATGGTGCAGCGTGAATTCTCCATCGTCATTTTGCACAAGCGCACGTGCTTGGCTGGGATCCCAAAACTAGACATGGTTTTATACAGCTACGTCGATCAAAAGGTGGTAGGGGGCGATTTGGAGTTCATAGCTTTTTTCCAGGATCTGCCGCAAAGTGAAAATTCGGTCGATGGTTGACTTTCCTGGTCTGAAGCCACATTGATAAGGACCAATCAGATTGTTGATGAAAGGCTTCAAATGAGGTTAATTTGACTAGGCTGATTCCTCTATAATTTTCGCAGTTTAAAGTATCTCCCTGAGATTCCATTCATCAGGCATGCATTCTTCCGAGCATATCTTACAGATGATTTGGTGCATGCTCTAAAGGTCGGCAGCTAGACCATCTGCTCCTGCGGCTTTATTGGCTGTCGTCGTGTCCAATGAAGGGCTCCTGCCTGACAGCAGGTTTCTGTTCATCGTCTACCGAAGTGGGTTTTCAAAATCCTCAGCATCGACTGCAATTCTCATTCTGCTCGATGACCTTGAGCCAGCTGTTTAACCTCGACGATGTCATCACATCTCTACATGATTGCAATTGCACGTCTTCCACTTAAGTGTTTTCAATATTTTGTTTTAACTTAAGCAAACACCGAACTAGTGAACGTAAACTAATACTAAGAATTTATTTACCTATGTATTTTGCAAGGATTCTTTTATCGTCTTTTCTGTTCTAAGAAAATCGTACTTCAATCTATTTTGACCAAGTTTTTCAATGCCAACTTCCATTTCCTAGAAAGGACTCAAGCAAGAACTTAAAAATGAATCCCACTGAAAAAAAGAAGAATTGTTTTTGAAGATAAATTTAAAATTTTCGTCAGTAAATTATGCAAATAAGATTATTAAATATTCTCTTTGACAGTGCTGATTCCTTGCCAAAGATGCTGTTTGCATTTACAACTTTTCCATAAAAAAACTTTATATCACTTCTATGTCTTCATTTTATTGATAAACTTTTGCAATAAAAATGTTTGTAGTTTTCGTGTAGGAAAATCAATACTTTTCAACTTGTTCAACGATGGCTTTCGTTTGATGTCAATGTTGGACGACACGGGCGGCCGGTCGGTGGTAAGAGTTTTGGTTGAGTGCGAATATTTGGATAAATAATAAAAATTAACGAAGGCTTTATGAAAAGGCTTTGTTAAATTTTTGCAAAATAAAAAATCATTTCCATAAATGTTTGTTTTTCGTTGTTCATTTCCGAGTTCATAATATGCTCATTTCTTTAAAGATATTTAAGCCAACCCAGGGGACAGTGGACTATCCTATCCTATCTTTCCTCTCCAAACCTTCAACAATTTCGTCTTTTGTTAAGAATCAAACTGCGTGTTTTTGTAAAAAAAAACAAAAAAAAATAGTAATATTTCTGCCTTCACTATTTCCCTCAAGTTTAGTTTATTTATTTGTCAAACCTCTCAAAATTCCTTCAAAATAATCGAGACTCGATAATACAATAGGCGTGTTTTTTTGCATCGCTATCTGCAGCTAAATTCGATTTACCAAAAAAACGTATCCGTAGTTGCCCATCCGCAGCAGTTTTATTTTATTTTTAAGTTGGTAGACTACTCTAGCTGCTGGATAATAAAACAAAAACAAAGAAAAACCGAAATATATTCAATATTATTTTTGAGTTGTTTTAACGTAGGTATAATTAATTTATAAACCAAAGTTAATTGGATTCACCTTCTTTCCTTATTTTCCATTTGTGCATCCATCTGCATTTGTTCAAAGTTTGATTTGTTATTTTGGTTTTACTTTCGGATAAGTTTTTGACATGTTGGGGTATGTTCGTATAGATTTCTTCAATCGTCGTTCAATAAACAAATAAATATAACAATAACAAATGTCAAACAGAGAAGTGTGTTTGAAAGTGTGTGTGTGCTTGTATGTATGTGTGAATTTTGATACAAAACAAGATTCAGATTTTGAATCTCGAATCCATTTTTTTAAATCTCAAGTCTCAAATAGATCATGAAATCAGAGATTTGTCCACTTTTTCCTCACTTCCACCACCTCTATTTAGCTGTCAGATTCACAAATTTGACTCGACTCTAAAGGTATGACTTCAACGAGCACTTTTTGCAAAATGTCAAAGTCAAAGTTTTTCCAAATTCAAATGGCGCTACAAAGAAACAAAAACTTTAATTTTGTAAATTTCGCACTTTTTGCAAACAAATGACGCTGTAGTTATACTTAAATCTCGCAAATAGAAAACGACATTACAGAAGAAAAATATTAAACACCATAAGGCAACTATGTGTGACTCGTTCCTTGATTTGTGCGTTCCAATTTTAATTCAAAATAAACTTTAATAAAGAACGCACTTAAAGTGTTTTGCACTTTGCGAACACAGCCTTAGAGACTCTTTGAGTTATCCGATTATCCGAGTTAAATAAATAAATAGAGTGGCGCGACAGCTCTTGAAGAGCCAAGGCCTAAGTGGCTTACTCTCATCAACAATTCTCTAGGTGCGTGTGAAGAATTGAGGGGACCTACAATTTAACGCCGATTCCGAACGGCAAAGTTGAGAAGCACTTTTTCATGACAGATTGATACTCTTGGAAGTTTTGTCAGTTCTTCGCAAGAGGCAGTGTCCGTGAAAGATGAAATAAAAACTTTATGGGCACGAGTAGGATTCGAACTCACGACGTTCTGCTTAGCAGCCAACGCACCTAACCACTAAGCTACGGACACTACGATTATCCGAGTTACCAACCTAAGAAATTCAATTTTACTCCGATCGAGTATCGATACTCGAAAAAAAAATTCAATTTTTTATCCGCAGTCAGATTTAAGTTTAAGTTTTATCCGCAACTGCGTGTTGTATTTGTAAATACATGGAAGCTCCAACTGCAGATGCGGATAGCTGTGCCAAAAAAACACGCCTAATTTTGAATTCTCAAACGATACGTAACGTAAAGAATGTCATCATCCCAAAATATTTACTCGTTCGGTCGATCACTGATGAGACTCACTCACTCGACAACGGATGCCGTAATTCGGCCCCTCTTCTTTTCAGATCAGAACGGTCACTTTTGCCCAAATGAACGCATTCAGAATGTTTTTTTTTACTTCCAGATTGCCAATTAAAATCGCCATAAAATAGGTCCGTTCGCATACCCTCCTAAAACAGTCCAATTTATAGAAAAATTACGAAATTTAACCAAATCCTCAAATTTTTTTTTAGTTTTTCATAAAAGAGAGCGCTGACGAGAGAGTAAAATATTTCCCCAACCTACGAATTTTAGCCCAAGAAATTTCTTTGGGCTGCTTGGTGAAAAGTGTCAAATTTGATTGAAAATAGCAAATAAATAAATAAATTCAAATTCAAAGTCTCAATTTTCATAAAAAAAAATTTGAGAATTAAAATGTGGGCAAAGTTTTTTGTTTTCCCGTTCGCTTACTTTTTTGTAGTTTTGTTTTTCTGTGAGAGAATTTTACCCCCCATTCCTTAAAATGTCTCGTCTTACGAATTTTAGTGCAGAAAGTACGCCAACGGACCTATTGTTAACAGTCAGGAATTCAGTTCTTGATTCACTTAATGGTTTCAAGTTGGTAGCGCTGGCATTTGATACGTGTCAAACTTAACTTTCATCTGAAGGTTCATAATATTAGGTCCGTTCGTTTATTTTTTTTAAATATCTTCAAGCTGCCGAAATTTATTAAAAACTGCTTAATCCTGTCCCCTAACATAAAAATTTCGTAAAAAAGAGTAACGATGAGAGGGTAAAATATTTCCCCTCAAATGAGAGAGACACTAAAATCTGGCCAAGAAATTTCTTCGAGCTAACATTAAGCTGTTAAAAACAGCTGTCGTCAGCTTTTTGAATTCAATTTCAAATCATCAAATCAAATTGGAAAATTGAAATTAAGAAAAGCGTTTTCTTACGGTTGCGGTTGGTTAGAATTAAGAAATTATTTTGAAGATGGAAAAACTCATCAAAGGAATATTACATTTATAAATCACGATTTACAAAGACTTATTTTAGTTTTGCGTTTGACTCTGTCATATACTACAACTTACTACAAAAGCGTTCCTTTAGGCACTTTTTCGTAGCTTTGACTTTCCTGTGAGAGAATTCATCCCAACTCCTGCAAATTTGACAGTTTACTTGAAGTTACTTGAAAAAGTAAAGGAACGGATCTATTAGGACTTATTAGGTCCGTTCGCGTACTTTCTGCTCTAAAATTAGTATAACGAGACATTTTAAGGAGTGGGGTAAAATTCCCCACAGAAAAACAAAACTACAAAAAGTAAGCGAAAACAACAAATCTTATCAACATTTTAACTGTCAAATGTTTTTGTATGAAAAATTGAAACCGTAGCTTAGTGGTTAGGTGCGTTGTCTGCTAAGCAGAACGTCTTTCTCTTGCGAAGAACTGACCAAAACTTCCAAGAGTATCAAATCTGTTATGAAAAAGTGCTTCTCAACTTTGCCGTTCGGAATCGGCGTTGAATTCTAGGTCCCCTTAATTCTTCACACGCACCTTGAGAATTGTTGATGAGAGTAAGCCCCTAAGGCCTTGGCTCTTCAAGAGCTGTCGCGCCACTCTATTTTTTATCTTATACCTCCAATGGAACGGGTTATGACTTATGATGTATGTATCATTCTTCGTACGATTCTGTTTTCAAAACAAAAATTCGTCTCTTTTCAGAAGCATTCCGTCGGTACAAAGACAGTCCAATGGAATAATGGTTTCAGAAAACTCTTCCGAAAGTTTCTGGACGTCCAAAGGAGGACGACAATACAATAAACGTTATAAACGTCAACTTACCACCAAGTTCATGCGATTGGACACCGTAAGACCCGCTCGTTGAAAAAAGAAAATCTTTCGTAAAATTGTTATCTCGATCTTTCTTTTCACGAATGGAATATTTGCCCTTTAGCTAGAGTAAATAAAAACGAACAAAATGTCAGCAACGTTACATAAATAAATGTTTAATAATCACATATTTGTTTTCCAACATCCAACCCCCAGCTATAGATTTTTTCTGCATTCACAGAAATCGGATTTTCTGCTTTTTTTCGCCCGTTTTTGCTCTAAATTCTATTCGTCCTCTATTTAAAACTCAATTTTATCTATCTTGATTTTCCAAAAGTTTGCATCTCCAAAAACAAAACTCAACTCTGGCATATCGCTTAACTTTTGGCATCATCCTTATATAGGTCAAACAAGTTCACAGCAAAAAGCAAAGTAAGAAAAACGAAAGACCAAGAGAATAGAGAAACGAAAGAGAACGCCAATATCGTCAGGGCATGGATCCAATTTATTCGTCGGAATTATACATCATACCTGTCAGGGGAGTATGGTCGTTTTTGGTTTTTTTTTTTTTTTTTTGAAGATGTTCGGTCTTTAATTACACTAAAAACGCCCCCAGTGCCCGGACGACCGGATCGGTCGGTCGGTCTGCTCTGTATCACGGCACAAAATCGATAGTGTTCCTACATTTGGAAGGATTTTAATTGATTTGCATTGTAAATTTTAGGAGTTTCAAACTTCGTGGTCGTTGGTGTTGGCGCAGCATCGTCGGTGGTAGTCGTATGGTTGTCATGTTTTGCTTGAAAGTGTTCTTTGATAGCAATTCCAGTGGAATGACGAATGGGATAAGAGGGAAAGGATGATATCGACTAACTGGGAAGGAAGGATGACATCTTCTGAACATCGAACACAAATGCTGAATCACTAACTTGGCCACTAATATCATGATTGGAATGAAATTCCCTGCTTCTCGGTAGAGATGATCCACGCAACGCCGCCGCCGACAATTGGCATTAAAATTAATGGCAGAATGTCAAACTCTTAATAGGCAACATTTCTGATTGTGCGGGAGAAGTTAATAGAGTTTTTATTGTTTCAGATGTGTTGGGGAATGCAAAAGCGATGCTGGACATTTTTTCTTAGAATTCAGTTTGGCGTTCGCACCCAGCACTTCGCAGATTATATCAATGAATCACGGAGACTTGTTGGTAGAAGATTAAGAGGCTGGTTTATTAGAGGCTGATAAAGTGTTATGAGTTATGACATTCTCTTGATAAATGCGAACAGATTTATCGGTTAATTTGAATCATAAATATTTTTTTTTCCTGAGAAATTTAACCGAATTCTTCCTTTTTTTCATTTTCATCGACTAAATCTATTCCAAAGCATTGAAATCTTAAAAAAAAAGCAGATGATAGTTTGAACAACAAATACTATTTCCGGTGACATTGTTGTTGAGCTCCTTAACCATTCAGTCTTTTTCATCGCATCCAGAGTTGATAAAAGATGAGACAAGAGAGAGTAGAGGTCAAGCAAAAACAGAGGACCTCGAACTGTGTTGTTCATTGAACATTTTCAAAAGAAACAAAAAGAAAACAGATTTCAGAAGTAGTATCCTCAGGACACTCTTCACCTTGACTGCATGAAAGCGGCAGAAATATAAATGACGCCTTTCACTTACACTTGACGACACCCTTGACGTTCATTTTTTTATGAAGAAGCAACGAGAATCTTACAGTATAGTCATGGCACCAATGGAAGGACCAACGAACAGAAAAAAAAGAATATTAAAATTTTAAGTGAAGAAAAAGGAAAGAATAGTATAGGTTTATGCTTTAATGACATCAATCTCTTGCCTTGAATGCCCACTTAAGTGATTTGCATACCAGCGTCAATGTTTGTTCATTTAAGCCAAAGAGTCTATTGAGCCATGAGAAGAGCACACTTTTCTCGGACCTTAGAAATTAATAGAGAAAAGTACTTGAGTCTAATGACTTGAAAGAGGTGGTAAAGGCGAAGACATGCATGTTTATGTTGTAAATGAACTGTTTTGAATAGAATTGTTGAAGACTAATGAGTTTATGGGGTTAATACTTGCAAGTTTTTGTTGGCCTTGATTGATAGAATTTTTACTATCTGGATAGTATACAACAAATAATCTTTTTTTGTCCTGACTACAAAAGAAACCATCCCAATCAATCCCACACTTTGTTCCTTTTTCCTCATCAGCAGAGTACAGGATCATTCATTGAACTCACTCATTTCATGGGTTCAAGTTGGTAGCGCTTGTATTTGACACCTGTCAGTTGAAGTTTCATAAAAGATCCGTTATTTTACTTTTTTCGAAAGTTTTGCGAAAACTGTCAAATTTCATGGAGTGATGATAAAACTTTATGATTCTCTTAAAAAGTAAAAGAACTCCAAAATCTCACAAATGCATAAAACTATATTAAATGTCAACAAATTTCAATGTATTTCTTATGGTATGACAGAACTCACAATTATCCCACAAGAAATGTTTGCATGTAAAATTGGGAGTGACGGAACTTACAAGAAACTTGAGTAAAACAATTGAAAAGTGTGAGAATTTGTGAGCTTTAGGGATTAAAAGAACTGACCTAATATTAACTGAATGTTTGTCATTAACGATAAGGGATTAAAAAAGTTACCTTCTACAAAAGGTTCCTCAAGAAGCCTCTCTTCGAGTACTACACGATGATTGTGGTCTACGGAAATTTGAAGAGAAATGAAACGCTAATGATGTCGCCATCGCCAGTCACTGAGTCAAGAGAAATTGTAGTTTCGATTACATGGCACTTCCAGCAGGTATTGAATGCGCATTATGTCAACCGAGCCAATGACGTAAGAGAAGCAAGACCAGTCAATGAAGACCCAGTCCTAGCCCCCAGCACAGAAGATTTAGAAAGCCTTATTCAAGTCCGCCGGTTCGGAAGGCATACCTGAAGTCAGCGCAAAACAATAGCTAGAGCGCATGACAGATGTGAGCACGGGAAACACATATCTTCAAAAACACCTTTCAACTCCAAGGCTATGTGAACGACATTGACATCATCGGTAGCTGCCAAAGAGCTGTGCTTGAGGTCTTCACGACGATTGAAGAACAACCGTAGCTCGTTTGTCTTGAAGTGAAAGAGGATAAAACAAAGAACATGCTATCAACGAACAAAAGAACATCTGTCCAACGAATGGGACAGTACGTTACTGTTTGTAGCAGCAAAAATTTCGATGTACTTAAGGGATTCGCCTACCTTTGAAGACACATCAATCCGACAAAGAGTTGCCCTAGCGAACCGCTGGTGTTTCGTCTTAGAAAAACACCTGAGTTTAAAACTACTCACTCGAGAGACAAACCGAATTCTCGGTCCTGAATGTGACAACGGAGGAGAAGGTTCAATCGCGAATTGTACTTACGAAGTGTACCAGATGTGGGTGTATTTCAGAAAGCCAAGAAAAGACGACTACATTTGCTCGGCCTCATCGATTGAATGGACGCCAACGCTCCAACCAAGAAAGTCTTCTCTTCGCAGTTCCCAGGTTCGTGACGACATGGCAGACCGAACAACCGATACAATGATCAAGTAAATGCGTATGCCATAGCGCTTGGTTTTCACGACTGAAGAATGCATACGCTGGACCGTTCTCGATCGAAAACTGCTGTGTCTCAGTTTGAGATCCTTCAAGGATTGAGAGACGGTTAAGTAGGTTTGTAAGGTTAAGGCAGTAAGCATTGTTTGTCATTTGTTAAAAAATATGAGAAATTATTTTTCTTCGTCGGCCCCTGCGCTCATTGTTGATGATACTTTATTTGTTGCCTTTTTTGAGAAAGCTTACGTCCTTAATCCTCCATAATCAAAGGCTTTCGATTCTGTCAGTCATATCATGTCAATCTATGTTCCTAGAAAGCTTTATATGCTAAATTTATATTTTCAAGTGCAACAAAATTAATTTTCTCTTATTTAAATGATAGAAAGCAAACAGTGCAAGTTGGTGACTCTCTGTAAATTGTTTTACTGAATGTTAGTGGTGTACCACAAGGTTCTATACATGGTCCTCTTTTGTTTTCTGCTTATGTAAATGAATTTCCATCTTCCTTTGAATGCTGATGACGTTCAGCTGTATTTTAGCTGTCCACTTGGCCTAATCGAACATGGAGCTTTCTGCGTCAATGAAAACCTGAAAAAGAGTTTGTCAATCGGACTAACTTTGAACCCAAAAAATCTAAGTGTCTATTTTCCACCGATTGTTATGAGCAATGCTCCAATGGAATTGGTGCTTACAACGAAGAATCTTGGTGTGACTTTTAATCTTTTTTTGACTTTGGATGATCATATAAAAAGACTTGTTGGCAAGGTCTGTGGTATTTCGTATGCGACACTCCTTCTCATTTTTATAAAAATGATCTATCCGAGCCAAATCCATTAATCTGCTTTCCTGACTTCAGTTTAGTTATTCGTTCTTTGACCGTATAACACGTTAAGCTATTACCACACTCGGACTTTCCCAGTTATTTCTATATTCAAGACCAACTCTTATGTTCACCGACACCTCCTTTCAAACCCTCTTCTGCTCGATAAATATACAAACACTTTGAGACTGCCCCAACCAGAAAAACAAACATAAACCATCTCCCAACTCAAGAAACTTTTTAAAGCTCTTTAAGCCATTTAAACATAAACAAGACATCTCTTCGAATGTTTTCTTTTAAAAGAAACCCACTGCAATTACAATTAAAAACATCATAAAAACACAAATAAATTAATTAAATTCCTTGGTTATGATGGCCAAAGAACCCTTAAAAGCAAAGATAACTCAACTTCTATTTACATTCCAGCCTTCCAAGAAAATGAAATTTTGCTCAAGTTAAACTCAAACAATTACACTAACTTTTACTGTTTCCCACAAAAACCTCAATTGAGGGGTTTTTGGAGATATGAAACCTAACAAAATTTTAAGCCAGATCTACCTACAATAGTGCTATAGTGCTTCCTGCGTCCTGCCCTAATGCAAGGATATCAAATCTCCATTACCATAATTTAGCAATAACCAAGTGAAATCTTCTGCAAGGAAATGTTTGCGCTACGAAGAATTATCTCAGTCATTCATACATACACAAAAAATAAAGTCATAGCAAATAGGTACGTCATAAGATAACAAATACATAAAACTTCAAACTCGAGAGGTTACATAACCAAAGAGACGGTCTCTGTATTAAATGCGACGCAATATTGGGATCCTAAAGAGGAGAAGACACAAGACACCAGGGACGACGAAATGGGCCACAAATTTTGTGTATAAAACCATCGACCGTCCTCGCTTGTTATTGACTTCTTATGCGTTATCTTAATCAAAGTATATCATTTCTACTTGTATCTAGGCCATCCCAAAGTTATAAACCAACTTACATTTGGAGATTTTCCCACACAAGCAAATCAGATTAAAAACAGACAAAAATTGTTTTATCCTTTTTGTGTAGGGTATTTTCGGGAATCGAGTGAAAGTTTGTTATTCAATTGAGTTTTAGACAAAAACGAACGAGATCATATAAGTATGTTTGCTTCTTGTTCATATGTTAAGGACTATTTTTTTGGTTGTTGAAAGTACTATGTAGGTACTTAGTGGACATATCAAAACAGGGCACTTTATGCAGGCATTGACTGGTGTGCTAGTATAATTCTTTGAGTGAAGTTATTTAAAATTTAACAAACAAAAAGTGGGAACAAAATAGAATGGCAAGAATCGTCATCATGGTCGAACTGATACAATCCAATCCTAAAGTCTGATTTGGACATGTTTCGATTTTTGAGGACAATCATGGTCTTTGTTCTAATTTACTCACAAACGAATAGCGAGCATCAATCAATACAAAGGGACAACATTTGCTGTTTCACAGCAGATCAAGTAGGTTGTAGGATGTAGGATGGATTGCGATGCCACAAATGTTTCGTAAAGCAAATTTCAAAATCCCACCCAACTCTAACATCGACTTCTTGGAGCCAACGTCAGTAATGTCTATACTTCTATTAACTTCGAGGTAGTTAAGGACGTTGCCTCCTAGGATCCGCTATAAACTCATATAATGACGACGGGACTGTAATCAAACACTCTTGTCAATCGCTGCTTCTTTGGACTAAGAAAGCGGATTGAGTTGTAAAGTCCTCTCTCGAGCAACTACAGTGCCACTGTACAAAACACTTATCACCCCGGTCTTTAATTTTTGATGCAGAGACTTGGATATTGACAACATCGAATGGACCCGCTTTGGGCTGCTTCGAGAGAAAAAAAAATGGAGAATGGAAACGAAGAACTGATCTAGTCAGAAATGTTAGGGTCCAACGACTTAAATGGTTGGGTAATGTAGACCGAATAGAAAAAATTGCTTGGTCCCGTAGAATTTACGGATCCAACCCGGAAGGAAGTCGCCGAAGAAAAAGATTGCGACTCAGATTGGTGTCGTGAAAGTCTGATGTAGCTAGTAGTTCTCCATCAGCAGAGAAAAACAACATTGGCTCAAGGATAGAAAGTTGGGACTTTCCTCTTCAGTTTAATGATGTCTGATTAACCTTAGCTATTAATCATTTTATGTCGTGGTGGAATAAATTTTGGATTTAATCCTCAAACAGCTTAGTCCCGATTCCAGGGTATAAGGTTAGCCCTAGTTTCGATGATTTTTCGAGCTGAGATATAGTTGTCCATTCACTCAAAGTAGTAACCCATATGTCAAAGTGGTTGAACTCTAACATTTTCGACGAAATTTCCTTGTAAAGAAGGACGTTAAATCTACTTCATTCGCATTCATCTATTCGCCGTTTCAACAAAAAGGTATTAATAACAATCTAAGTTTACTTCTCATGAAACTTTTGTAGAGAGACACTATTAGACTTTAGAGGCTTTGCTGCTCTATTACTGTTTTAGTCTAAAGTAAGTTTTCATTGAAGAAGTGAGGAATAAAGATTTGTAACTGGTTCTTTCTGAAAATAAGTAGTACCGTTGGTAGATTTTCTTGGCCAAAGAACACACTGGCACGTATTACCAGGCAGAGCTTAAGGTATTGCCACAGTACGGCAGAAAAGATGGTATGGATGATGCTTGCATTAACGTCTGTACTTGCTGCAGTTCAGATTGTCTCCTTTATGTTTATCCAGTATCGAGCGAACATTATGTTCATCGAAACAGGTTTCGATATTGCTATCTTCAATTTTTCTAGATGGGGTTGGGGAAGTCGTTTCATCTCCTCAGCTTCAGTTACGATGTTTCTATACGTTCCTACCTCGCCTTTAAAAGCCTCCGGTCAACCAGGCGCTGTTCACTATCGTTGTATAATATCAATGCTTAATTCCTGTTATAGCAGACCGCTAAAATACTCGTTTGTAACATGGATCAATACCACCAAATTGGAACTTTTGTGCTTCAGATCCCCAGTTTTGTGTGGCGATTGCAAGCTTAATTTTGAGGTTTAAATCTAATTTTAGGTAATTGAACATTTTAGGATTAAGTCTAGTAACATTGCTGACGAATTTTGCTTTGTATTTCAAAATATAATTTGTATTTAATACTAATTGCATTTTCGTCATTAAATTCCAATTAATTGAAGTCTGATGTAATCTCTTGTGTGTGTTTGTAGGTCTGGAAAAAAAGCTCAAATGACTGCGTTTTCAACACATGTACTTATTAGCATGGCATTCGCAAAACTGCTGTACTCTAAAACAATCATTAATTAAGATCTATGCGGGAGGAGACGATAATTAGTACCTAGTAGTGCTGACAACTTCTACATTACAATATACGCTGAGCAAGGACACTCCGATGCCGATGCCCGTGCGTCCCCCGTCACAAACCAACAGAAACGAAGTCGTTTTCATTCAGAATGCCTAGTAATTCATCTATTCGCTTTAAATCGATACCTAACGTTAAATATGATATTAACCCAAGAGATAACAAGTAATTATACACGGTGTTACGTTGGATGGGTTATGGGTTGTGTGCGCTGTGTGATGTGTGATGCATAACAGAGATTAACCGACCGACAACGGCGACGCGACGCGACATCAACGACAATGGGGTTGTTTAGCAAAATGTTCAATTCTGTCTGTCAAATGTTCGGTGTAGTCTCTAGACGGCTCTCATGTGTACAAAGTCTACAAAGTTGGGCATATGGGCATTAGGTGAGGTGATAGAGGTGGCTTTTTTTTTCTTACAGTTACGCATGAACAAGCTTTGCCTGATTAATGCGCATAATGTATGTGAGGTTTAAACATTTTTTTTTTTTTTTTTGAAAAAAAGCACAAAAATGTACGACAACCAATTAAACTGGACGGCAGAATGAGTACGAGTGAGTTGTTGAGACTAATTATATTGCTGTGTAACTGCTGTGTGTGTGACGTTTATGACGTCAGGTGAGGCTTTAAGTAATAAATTGAAATTGAAATTGGAAAAAACGAATAACTGCATGTTGGATAGAACAATGAAAGTTAATTAAGTCTTGATTGCGATAAAAAAAGGTGACTTGTTGGTATTGATGACGTTCTGTGTTAACCACTAACTCATTCCTTAATGATGACAGGTCAATAGGGTTAATCTGATGAAATGAAAATTGTTGTTGATGGGGGAAATGTAATTAAGTTTGTATAAGCTGACGAGCTTAAAATATTAAGAAGTTTTTAATATTGGAATTTGAAAAGATAATCTGTGGTGAAATTCTTTTGAGAAGAATGTGCCTGGCTGCAATAATTTCGCAGAGCTCAACGAAGGAGAAGGTGGCTTAAATCAGAATTGCGATTGGCGCTATCCCCATCTCAGGCGGCCATCGCAGACAGCAGAGCGACAGGACAAGAGTGAAAGGAACACTTAGGCATTCCATTCGGCATGTGAAGGAAAGAAAGAGAAGAAGTCTCAGAGACCAAAACATCACACAGTTCAGTGCCAAGTGCAAATTTCGTTGTACGGATCCAATGAAGTGGAAAAACAATTTGTCAGTGTATCGCGGCTTAGTTCGAAAGAATTTTATAGATCACATTGCGGGCCAAATAGCCGTCCAGGCTTGTTTCGTAGTAACGTTGTGATGGACTTTATTTTTCGAATACCTTGTTGATGGTCTGCGACCGTAGCTATCGCATTTCTTACTGCCGCAGTATTTCTTAAATCCCTTCTAATGATTTCTTCTGAAATTTTGCTGATTGTTCGAATGTATGCAATTTCCTCTGGACCACAAAGTAATTGTTTGTTTTCTGTCTTCTGAATAAATTATATGGAAATATTTGGTCATATAGTATCGACTGTTTTACTGTTGTACATAAGTTTAATAGTCCGATAGATGGTAGTGGTTCCTTTTTACCAATTAGTTACTTACTTTACTTAAGGTGGCGCTACAGTCCGTTGTGAACTTCGGCGTCAACCAACAGCCTCCGCCAGCCAGCTCGGTCCCGAGCATACTGTTTTCAGTTTTGCACTCCAAGTTGATTAAGGTCCTCTTCCACCACCTGAGTTGGGGTCTTCCTCTACTTGTTCGTCCCTCAGGAATAGTGTCGAAGGCTTTTCGGACCGGAGCATTGGTATCCGCTCTAAATGACAGAGCCATCTGAATTTCTGCAATTTGACCGTTCTACAACCCTTAAAGTTCACTGTTACTTAAAGTTCGCTGACGATTTTTTTTCTCCATTCCCCACCAATGCACACGGGGTCATAATATGACCTGATGAACTTTCCTCTCCAAACAGCGTAAGACACATTCATCCGATTATGTCAAGGTCCATGCTTTTACACAATACAGCAGGACTGGGCTGATGAGAGTGTTAAATAGCCTTCTCTTAGTTGATTGAGATAAAGGGCCTTTCCACTCAATTGCTTTCTAAGCCCGGCGAAACAGCGTTTCGCAAGAGTTATTATTCTCGGCGCTGGTGTTATTGCCCGAGTTAATAGCGGAGCCTAATACCTTAAAGTTGTATGCATCCTTTGTAACGTTCTGTCCGAGCAATCGATGTTGTGTCCTTCCCCGAAAACAGCATAAACTTCGTTTTGCCCTCATTTACCACTAAGCCAACTTAAACCGCTTCTGTCTCCATTCTAACAAATTCGCCATTGAAATCACGCTGGGTTCTTCCCATTAGCCTATATAATCGGCATACGCGAGAAGTTGAAGAGACTTTTGCAAAATGTCTTCTCAAGCACGATGTTAAAGAAATCGCATCACAGTGCATCGCCTTGTCTGAATCTTTTTCTTCTTCGAATGATTACGTTAGCTCGTTGCCCACCTTGATGGAGCAGCGTGAGTCCTCCATCGTCATTTTGTACTAGCAAACGAGCTTGGCTTGGATGCCAAAACTAGACATAGCCTTATACAGTTCATTTCTGTAGATGCTGCCATCCGCGGCAGGTGGGTGTCGATTTGGAGCGCAAATGTTTTTTCAAGGACTGGTCGATGGTTGACTTTCCTGGTCTGAAATTATAATTATAAGGAATAATCAAATTGTTGACGAAAGACTTCAGACGTTCACATATTACGGCAAAGAGGATCGTGTAGGCGATGTTAAGTGGGCTGATTCCTCAGTAGTTGGCGCAGTTCAGAGGTCTCCATTTTACAAACAATGCTGAGGTTCCATTCATCGGACACGGACATGCCTTCTTCCGACCATATCTTACAGATGGTTTGCCGCATTCTGCTCTCAAGATCTTCGACTGCTGCTTTAAACAGCTCGACAGCTAGACCATCTGCTCCAGCGGCTTTGTTGGATTTCAGCCGTTATATGGCCGATTTAATGTGCAATGATTATTTCGGTAAGAATTCAAAAGTGATACTGATAGGGCGATGTCAGTGTTCAAGTGTTCCACTGGATGGATGTTCCATTTAAAATACGTCATATAAGCCTTCACTCTGGACACTAGCCGGCTGCTGTAAAGTACTCGACGATAGAAGAATCGCTCTTACTTGTCGAGCCCAATTGAAAATATTCAATCTATCACACAATAATCTAGAGAAATCTTTGTCCTTCTTTTTTTTTATTTAAGTGCGTTTGTTAGCAGTTTAATACTCTTCAAGGCTAAGCAACATTATAAGTCCCAGTTTAAGTATTTATCTTCAAAAACACATTGTTTTCTGTCTGCTTACACAATACACATTACACTACACACCTATACAATGCCCAATTAGCTGAAGGTGCATTCATGATAAAACTGACCTACTCCTTTTTTCTTAAACGTGAACCACCCAACAAAGCCTTTATATCTTTGTCAACTCCCCGTTTCTTAAAGCTTAGTTTAAAACAATTGTACACAAAATACAATTTACGCGAAATTTATGGGCGCAACATTGAAGACCGTCCGCCTTACGTTGTCTCATGTCGCTTTCATATACAAAGTCGTTGTTATGGCTGCTACGCGAGCTATAAAATAGCTTTAATGTTTGACTGTATTTGGGTGCGTTTAATGTGTCGCCGTCAACGCTGTGACAGCGGTAAGACCACCCAGAAGATTTGTAGTGTCGTTGCATTGTTTCTGTCATTGTTTACATTCACATTGTTAGACATTACATTTTGCTTAAAATGTTTTTAAGTGTTCATATATTTGTCGGCTTTCGGTCTTAAAATAGAGAATGTGTATTAACGTCTTCTTAGTTTAAGAGTGTATTACTACGAAAGATCATTAGATAGAACGTAAAAGAAGACTGTTGGTTGTTTGAATAAAAAAACAGAAAAAGAAAACAATTTTATCTTCTTATTTTGCGTTCTCAAATCGAATTGCTTAATATTCAAGCAGAGATTTGGTAATTGAATAATCACAAAAGTTTGGTCGCAAGTAATAAAAATAAAATGTCTAATGAACAATAACTTGTCATAAACTTTTGCTAAAAGATTGTTTTTTTTTTTTCTTTTTCTTGCAGGTAAAGACGAGTTTAATATAAACAAATACTATGATGATCCACTATAGACAAAACTTGTAAGTTCATGTAAAAATGTTTAAAACACCTAAGATGATACTGAAGATGTTTGCTGAAAATGCCATTGAACTGTATCCATGTACCGCGCAGGGGAATTTCAAAACGAAATATTCGTAACACACCTAACAACATCAAAAGAGACGCTCAACAAATTATTGCAACAGTAATGGAATTAATTAGGTTCAGACGAATCCTGTTAACTAGTTAGGTCATTGTTTAGGCAGAATTATATATGATTTTAATTTTTATTAAAATCGGTAATCAAACCGATATTCACTTAGGGAGTTGTGTCATGGTGAACCGGCAGTCAGGAGGTATGTGCATCATGGGAGTACTTCGCTCAACACCAACAGCAGCTTTAGAAGAACTTCAAAACCTAACACCGCTTGACATCTTCTCTATAATGGTGGCAGCCAACTCATGCGTTATAGGCTTAGAGCCACCTCTAAATGGATCAGCAACAATACTGGTCATACTTTACTATCTTAGACAATATCAGATTTTTCCCAGATCGCTTAGTCTATAGAACGGCAAAGTTGAGAAACACTTTTTTCATGACAGATTGATACTCTTGTAAGTTTTGTCAGTTATTCGCAAGAGGCAGTACTTGTGAAATATGAAATAAAAACCTTATGGGCACGAGTTGGGCTCGAACCCACGACGTTCTGCTTAGCAGCCAACGCAACTTACCACTAAGCCACGGACACTAGGTTTAGAGACTATACCACCTAACTATACTTACTTACTTACTTAAGTAGCGCTACAGTTCCGTTCCCCGGACTTGGGCCCTCAATCAACAGTCTCCGCCAGCTAGCTCGGTCCTTATCTAGTCGTCCTCCAGTTTTTGCACTCAAGTTGATTGAGGTCCTCTCACGCGGTCTTCCTCTGCCTCCTACGTCCCTCGGGAATAGGGTCGAAAGGCTTTCGGGGGCCGGAGATTGGTGTTCATTCGCTCTAAATGACCGAAGCCATCTGAGGTCTTGGACCTTAGACCCTTCTGCTAGGTCAATGTCGTTGTACAACCCGTAAAGTTCGCTGTTGTATCTTCTTCGCCATTCCCCTTCAATTGCACACGGGGCCAAAGATTGACCCGAAGAACTTTCTTCGAACAGCCTAAAGGCACCTTTCATCCGATTTTGTCAGGGTACCATGCTTCTGCACCATACGCAGGACTGGGATGATGAGTGTGTTGTACAGGTTTTACCTTAGTTGCTCGAGAAAGGGCTTTCTTAGCCCAATGAAAACAACGGTTAGCAGGAGTTATTCTTCGTCTGATCTCGGCGCTGGTGTTATTGCCCGTGTTTATAGCGGAGCCTAGGTAGACAAACTCCCCTACTACCTCGAAGTTGTATGTGTCTATTGTGACGTTCTGCCCGAGCCGTGCGTCGGTGTTGGGTGTCCTTCCACGAAGACTGCATATACTTCGTTTAAACCCTCATTTACCGCTTAAACCATTTTTGCCGCTTCTGTTCAATTCTCACAAAGGCGCATTGACATCACGCTGTGTTCTTCCCATTATATCAATATTCATCGGCGGTACGAGAGATGTTGAATCAGATTTTTGGAAGATTAGTGCTTGGTGTTGAGTTGGAGTTCTGCAATATCTTCACAAGAACGATGTTAAAGAAATCGATGACAGTGCATCGCCTTGCCTGAATCCTTTTTTGACGTCGAATGATTCCGTGAGCTCGTTGCCAACCTTGATGGAGCAGCGTGACTTTTCATCGTCATTTTGCACAGCGAACGAGCTTGGCAGGGAACGCCAAACTAGGACATAGCTTTGTTACAGTCGTCTCTGTCTGCGTGCTGTCACACGCGGCTTAAAAATCGATGAAAGGTGGTGGGTATCGATTTGGAGTTCATAGGTTCTTTTCCAGGATCTGCCCGCAACGTGAAAAATTTGGTCGATCGGTTGACTTTCCTGCCTGGAAGACACATTGAAAGGACCAATCAGATTGTTGTCGAAAGGCTTCAGGACGTTCACATAATACGGCGAGAGGATCTAGTAGGCGATGTTTAGTAGACTTATTCCTCTATAGTTGGAAAACAGTTTAGAGATCTCCCTTTTCAGCGGATCGGGCAAACAATGCTGAGTTTCCATTCATCGGGCATGCATTTCTCTGACCATATCTTACAGAGATTTGGTAGCATGCTCCTCAACTATGGTATTTGATAATAACTTCCATGTTTCAATCTCTTCAAGATTTTTTTGGGAAGAAGGAGGATCTCTGGAAGAAAATCCGATACTCTTCTACACAGACAGGGTTCAAAGACTGACTACAGCGTTGGAAGTAGTAGCTACTCAAAACAACGGAATCTCAGTCTCTCATATAGACTTCCCAATTAGTGTAGTGTGTGCCAGGCGGTAGAAATGGCGATGAAAGAGGCACTATCCTGGATCAAAGCAAACGCTATATCTTCCAGGGATATACGTATCTTCTAAGACAGCCAAGCCGCTCTCAAATCTCTCACGTCTGCCCTCACAAACTCTTACATAGTCCCCGTTTGTCGATCATCTTTGAATGAGATGACAGAACAGTTTAACATTCATCTCATTTGGGTTCCAGACCACAGAGACATTCCGAGAAATTGCAAAGCTGATGAGCTCGCCACTGTTAGTGTGTTCCAGGAAGAAGAAATGGCTATAAAAGAGGCACTATCCTCGCTCAAAGCAAACGTTATTTCTTGTAAGGATAAATGTATCTTCTCGGACAGCCAAGCCGTTCTCAAATCTCTCGCTTCTCTCCACGAACTCGTTAATACTCAATGACTGTCGACTGTGCCAGGCAACAGAGACATTCCGGAAAATTGCAAAGCTAATAAACTCGGCAAAAACGGAACAATTCTGCCCACTGTTAGACACAATATAGGAACACCACTTGCTGCATGCGAACATCTTCTCAAACAATATGCTCTAGAATCAACAAAAGCTAGATGGTCATAGGGTACCACCTGCCTAGCAACTAAACAAATATGGCCAAGCATAGACCTGAAGCGGTAAAAAGGTTTGATTTCCCTTAGCAGAAATTTATTAGCTCTACAAATTGGAGTCAAAACAGGACGCTGCTGCATAGAAAGACATGCTTTGAGGCTAGGGGTCTACACTAATTAATTCTCTTGGAAGACGAATAACTATCTCGGTAATCCCTTCTTCGATAATCCCAGTGAACTGTCAACGATCGACACAAGATGTCTCCAATTTCATTTAAAATACGAAATGGTTGGTTTAAGTTCATAACTCTTCCACGAGTAACTTCTTTAGTGGCTTGACAATAGAACCACTCTAACCTTATCTAACCTTATTCCTCTAGTTCGGACTTTAAATCTTCCAAATTCAATTAAAAATCGTTCCAGTTCCTTCTTATTCACTTTGTCTCTTTTGCAACTAGGCTCCTTCTGTAGGCCTAATAAGGGCTAAAAGTTCGGTTTTGTTGCTTAAAGTGTCGCTTCGATCAGTAGCAGTTTTTCCATTACTCCATCGTTCTTCGGGATTTTGAACCTAAACTGCAACCATAGAAGTTAACTGCCAAAACATATTAAAGCTCACTTAACCGCTTATATGCGCCATATATAAAGCAGGATCTTTGAGTCGTTGTAGCATATTGATTGTTGTTCATGTTGTTGTGGCTAGACATATACTTGTGTTTGAGAAAATAAAAGAAAGCGACCCTGTGTCCACTCGGGGCTTTAATTAACATTTTGTTGCTCCTGTATAACAAGGATAAGGTAACAGACAAGTTCTCGATTTAATTAAAACCCAAAACATCATTCCACACATTCAATTAGTATCAGATTGGCTCAAGACTTCAAACGGAGTAAAATTTGAATTCCTTCTCTTCCTACAATGAATATGAAACTTCATTTAACCAGCACTGTGTATGAGTGAACCAACAAAGTCCTTCACAATTCATTGAACCAAAAATCAAATGGAAATGATAAATTGAACAATGATTCAAAAGGATTTTTTTCTTTTCAACGGCAAACGAAAAACGTTTCATTTTAAACGAATATCGATGACTACGAGAACGACTATGGCAACAATGTTTCCCAGGACACTCAATTTTCCTTAATGTAGGCATACTACCTACCTAGAAACCAATGAGCATGCATGAATATATACACAATCAATTCTATTTCTGTCTGGAAACGATAAAAAATACAGCAAAAAAACCATTTAAGGCGTTTTTTTGTTGTTCGGCTCTCGAACGGTTGATACTTTTGATGGAAATTTGAATTTTTTTTGCTCGTAATGTTTTCAGTTTATGCCGCACACACTACGTACATTCAGATGGCAGGCGGTCCAATTGGGTTCATAAGAGTCTATTTCTTATCTGAAAAAGGTTAGAGGGTATGCTAATAATCATTCGTTGAAATCGAAGTACGATTGGGTACAATCTGAATTTTCTCTTTAGGTAACTATGAGACATTTTCAAGCAGTTAGTATTTAGAAAATTTTGCCAATTGAACATGTCCTTGTTTAAAGTTCAGATTTGTGTTACCAAAGTTGTCACGTATTGTGTCTAAGAAAAATTAGAACCTATTTGTTATGGTGAAATTCATACCACTAAATGTCCGTATTTTAACCCTTCTCGATGTTTTTCAACCACTGACATCCCTCCTCCTCCCCTAATTGGTTCGGTTTGGTCTGAAACTTATTGCGACACCATCGTCTGCCGGTGATACATTCAACTCGCCTTCATACATCATAACTAACCATCTCTGAGCCCTTTCTCAAACTGTCTATGTATTTTAAATCCATGATGGTGATGATAAGACCAGACTTTCGAGGTTATCCCTTTCAAAACTCTTCTTCTCATTCTTTTGTTTGGGTAAAAGTTTTCTTTCCAATTTTGTTCGAATATTTCTGTGGAACGGCAATAATACAGCTTCAGGAGGATTTAAAAGGATAACTTCGTTTGCAGATCTTTTCAGAATCGTTTCTATTTTACAGATTTTTCTCGATTTTCTCTTCTTCTAAATTCTTTTTCATTGGATCTAACGATGGAGAATAATCTCAATTGTTATATACATTTTTCCTTCAGACTCTCTGAATCAGTTTTTCTTTCGAAGTCCTTTTTTTTTCAATTTAACTCGAGACTTTGATACAAAAATAAAGTTAGACTATTTGAGGTTGCAATTTATAAACTTTGTGGATAACACAAAAAAGAGGATAGAAAACGTTTTTTGTGTGTGTGTGTGTGTTGAGATTAATACGAATAAAAGTCTAAACAAATTTAGTTGAGAAGAAAAGCATTGGTTGCCGAAGGCCTCTCATAGACAATAATAGATTGCAATCTTGTAGTCTGCAAGGATAACAAATAAAACGCAACTAAAGAAACAGAGTTTTTAATATAACCAAAGGTTATTTTGTCTCATATGCTTCGGTTTTATTAGGTAAGAGTATATGAAAGTTTTAAGTCAACTAATAGAAAATGTGCAAACAGTTGAAACTCTACCAAACGCTTATACAGCTTTGGTTGATAAGCTCGGTTGCTAAAGTACTTCTGTTAAAGTGAAATATGTACTTTTCCCATTAGGCTCCTTAAAAATGTTTCATGTTTCATAAAGCGACATTGTGTCAAATTATTCAGAAAGACAATGGCCTAATTTGCCGTCAGAACATAAATATAAATTTTTTAGAAGCAAAAATAGAGTGAAATTGATAATAATACTTATCCACTGTCACAAAAATAAGCGCCGCCGGCCGGCCGTTAGGTTGAAATTATTCGCGTGAATAAACAATTCAAAAAAAATTTGTTATTACTTACCAGGGCGAGATATGTCCATAAAGAATTAGATGATAATTAGGTCGCTGACAGGTAATGCGAACTTACCCACTGGTTCGACATGTTTTATGCGAAGTTTGCTACTATTGAACTTTTTTTTAGAATCTTAGCCTTTGGTTAGGTTAGGTTAGGTAAGGTTCAAGTGGCCATGATGGAGTAAGACGCACTTTGTGGTACCACATGAATTTTGAGGCTTTCTTCTGAACTCAATGAAAGTAATAAGAGTTCGCTACTAAATTTTATAGATAAATTATATATTATGTAAGTGTGCAAATCGTAGGTGGATCCTACATTTTTTTTTTAGCTAGTCCAGGGAAGGTACGAGGAAGTGAGAATTGATTTTTCGCCGATTTATCCAAACAGCTAGAGCAAAAGTCATTTGGTTTGCTGTTAGGCAGTGTCCGGTTATGGCACCATTTAACAAGCAATCTGCTTACCATCTTGTACCAGTATTGGAGAGTTCGTCTGCCTTACAGTTTTCTCAACTGAAACTGTAAAGAGAAAATCCATCCGCATATTATATTTTGATATCACGTCTCCTATTAACCAGGACAAGACTTCTTAAATCTTAAAAAATTCTGCTTGGAAAATGCTAGAAGAAGGACGGCCGGCGGTATAAAAGACCTAGTTTTAGTTTTTCAGAGAACTCGCTCCACCAAACCCATCATTAGTTTTTAATCTTTCTGTATAAAAGTAGATTGATTCGTCTTCCAGGAATGAACTATCCTCCCAGAAAGATCTGGAAGGTATAGAAATGTGGAAGTTCCTATCGAACTGTAGTGGGGATCTAGTCTACTAAACTCACTGTGTTGAAATATTGAGCGATTGCTTCGGTGCGCATTTATCTTTATTAAATATTCAACTTCAGACGAAATTTCCTCTATACCGAAAAGCAGACTTCAGACAGGTCATTTAAAGGTGTAGGTCCCCGAGGTAAAAATGGGTTTCTTGGCTTTTTTTCACGAAGTTATCTGTCTTGATTTCCCACAGCTAAAAATGAGTTCATCGTTGATTGTTGACTCGTTATTCAGAGAGTCATAAATTTATCGATATTGAGGTCAACAATAGTCAACGTAAAGATGTCATATGCAAAACTAATATAGTAACGACTGTTAAGCTGAAGTCGAGCATAGTTGATTAAAACGACGAAATCGATTTGTTGAGAGCATCTAAGTTATTTTGATCGCATTCATTTCCATTCAGCCCAACCAGCTTCACCTGTTCACCTGCCGTCTTAAGCGTTAAGCGAAAGCATGGGCGGATAGTCCCAAAAGATGAGGGAAACTGTATGCCACAAAGAAAAGCATCACAAAGCGGTGGCACATCAATATTCTGGAAAAGTAATACATCTGGAGATGCCAGATCATTTGACCTTCAATCATTGTTGTAATCGACAATAGGAACTCCCATAGTATCATGAGTTTTCGAACTTTTGGAGGCCACGGTTAAGATAGAGTGGCTGTCAAGATGTTGTTGACTAACTTAGACCTCAAAGGCTCATTGTGATATAACTAAAGAAGTTACTCATGAGAGAGTATTGAGGGAGTATGGAACTTAAACATTAGAGAGCCATCTTGTGTCGATCGTTGCCAGTTCACTGGTATAATCGAAGAAGATAGTTATTCTTCCATTGAAGAGTCCCAGAAATGTAGAAGGTTTTGGACCGTTTGCTTTACCTCCTCGTCTAAACAGCTTCTACAGAAGCCATAAGTGTAAACCCCTAACCTCATAGCATGTCTACCTATGAGGCAGTGTACTGTTATGACTCCAATTGTGGAGCTTTTGCTTTGTCTGCTCAGGGAATGAAGGAAATGAAGTCTTTTGACCGCTTAAGTTCAGGTCTATGCCTGGCCAAATTTGCTTGGTTGCTAGGCAGGTGGTACCTTTGGACCATCTAGCGTTTGGTGATTCTAGAGCATATTGTTTGAGAAGATGTTTGCATATAGCAAATAGTGTTCCTATGCTGTGTCTTTGTCGAGCTCATCAGCTTTGCAATTTCCCGGAATTTCTCTGTGGAAACAGCACGGTACTGTCATCTCATTCAGAGATGATCAACAGTCGTGACCATATGGTCTTTTCGCAAGTAAAAACTACTACAGTAGCCTTCTTTACTATTTCATCAATATTTGCCTTGAAATCTAGCTTTTTGTCTAAAATGGCGCCTAAATATTTCGCTTAGTCGGAAAAGAATTTCGTACCTTTTCGTTAAGAGTACTAGTTCCGTTTTATGTGGATTGAATGGTATGCCTGTTTAAGGCATTTTGTATAAGACTTCCGAGAGAACTTGAGGGTGTTTCCAATTCCCAGATACAGATATTGCAACGTGTCGTCGGCATAGACAATCACCTTGAAACCCCCTGCTTCCAATGATGTTATGAGGTCGTTTACTACCATGTTTTATGAAAGAACCTCGATTCACCGAACTGGTGGTAGTGAAACTCCTCATGCTGGAAGTGATTATCCTGATAAGTGTGTAGGAATACAGAGTTGTCTTCTAAGTCCAAAAAAGCAGAGATTCATCTAATTGGTATTGTCTTCCATAACAGTCTTCTTCGTTTAATATATATAATAAGTTTGAAGAACAATCTGGTACTGTTCAAATCGTGCATTCTAACAGGAGTCATTACTTTATTATTTGCATGTTTGTTGTACCTTTTATCTTACAGTTTTTCAGTGTTATTTTTAACAATTTTATGGCGGGACATATTCTTTCTTCTTCTTATTCCCTTTGCCGTTTTTGCTTGCTTTTATATGAGTAGACAGGAAGGTTAAACGTCAGTATACATATTCATAAAATTTAAGTAAAAAGAAAAGAGCATTCTTCTTATCGCAAATAAAAACTGCACAAAAGGTATGTGACAATATGACAAAATAAAAATACGTACACTTTTACGAGGCGATTCTAAAATCGAAGTACGTGAAGGTACAAGGGAACACTGTGACTCAACATGGTGACACCTTTCGCATATTTAAATCGATCCATTATAACATTACATTGTTCTCAACGACGACGACGCACGACCACGTTGCACGTTAAATTTTATATCCGATTTTATGTTTGACTCAAGCTAACTTCGATATAATGGCAATCGACAATTTTTAGTCGTCTTCAACTCAACTCCACTTCAAAAACTAAATTCAATTCAACTAAACTCAATTTTCGAAATACTCAAAATGTCCTTCGTATTCTCTTTACCAAAGCAAGACGAAATTAATTTGACAGCTGAATTCTTAAGTGACTTCTAAAAAACTTGACATATTTCAACACCTGACGACTTGCCCGCAGTTGCAAAATTGCAGTTTGGACTTTGCAGTTTGCCACTGCAACTTCAATAGCTTTTTTAATGATCATCCAATATCATATTACCTCGGTCTCGACATCAATCAGCCCAAATTATTTGAAACAAGAAAGACATCAAGAGTCAATCCAAATAAAAATTTGCAATTTAGTACGGAGTTGCTCTCTCTCTCTCGTTACCGACTTTTTTTCCCAACTGTTTTATTGCTCTCGGAATCGTTTAATTTAACCCAAAGACCAGTTGTTTTTTTTCTTCTTGTTTGTAATGTTGTGTTGTTGATTTTTCATTTACTCGTATTCCAACATCAAATTGTTGTTTTAATTAAAAATGCACTCTGGTCATTTGTTGGGGCTCATGTTTAAATCTCACTTTTTGTAGAGCAATTAATTAAGTGCGTTTGTCGCTTAGTCGTATGTGTGCTGTTGAATACCAAATTAGAGTTTTTTGTTTTTGTCGAATACATTAGACCATTTTTGTGGTTCATTTATATGACGGCCGATTGTCGACGAACCTATAAATAAATTAACCAATTCGAGTTGGTATTGAATTGACAATTCGAAATAGTACTAGAGTCTGCGCGCCGAGTGACAGCTTTGTCACTTTATTGCTTTAAATTTATGATTTCTTTTTTGTGTCTTCGACATAAATAATAATTTTATGCGAAATAAATATGTATTCCAAAAGTCGATGCATTTTTCTTAGTTGTTGATTGAATTGAAGGTAAAATAGAAGATAGACAAAGTTCTTGATTGTTTCTCAAGATTGCAATGGATGCCCTTAAATGCTTTCAATAAAACTAAAGAATTTCAATTTTTTTCTTGTGACCTTGGATTTATCTTTTAAAGCAAAAGCAACACTTTAAAAAAAAATGTCAATATAAACGTTATAAAGTCGAACAAATCGAATTTCCAGGAAATTAATTTGAACATTCCAGCATCGTTTCATTAAAAATAGACCAAATCCATTTGTTCAAATAGAACGAAACAAATATCATTAATCATGTGAATTTACTGTCATTTAACAGATGTTCGCAAATATTGACAGAGTGACGCACTTAATACATTTTTGTCAATAAAACAACACGAAATGTCAGGTGCAAATATGTAAATATTGGTGTTATAATGGCAAAACACAACGCTTCGAGACCTTTTTTTAGGGATAGTGTTGCCAGTAGCAAGAGTAGAGAACATCAGTAAAATTATTGACTTGTCTCGTGACAGTCCTACAACATTAAACCAGTTTGAAAAATTAGAACTGTAAAACTATACGAGCAGAAGATTAAAGATTTTCAGGAGCGCAGAATGTGGAAGAACTAGGGGAATCCCACAACAGCTAAATTCATAATACTCTACGCTACACTTCACTCATACAAGCTAAGTGTCCAGTCCAGCCCGACGGAGTCTATAACGTTCCATTATTTTCATTTGTCACATTTATACTTATAGGTTGTCAGACCTATTACGTCCGTAGTGTTTCTCTTAGCGGGCATAGGACCTCTACTACTCCTACGCGCCATCGCGTCCGTATTCTAGAAATGTATATTAGTTTTAGCTATCTCTGCCCGAGTCGTGTTGATTCCTGTTCGATTGTTTTTCGCCAAGTTCCTTAAGGCCGGCCGACTTGTCGGTCTTCTTGTGTGAGTGGGTTTCACTTCAAAGCTTGATTCGCAAATCGCAATGAACCCATTGCCTTTTCGAAGACAATCGCAAATCTACTGGCACGTTCTTCTTGCTGAGTTGATCTTTAGCGACTTCTGGTTCTCTCTTCGCCCTTGTTGTCCTTTGATGGGGATCCGTGATCCTATGAGGGAGTAAGTATATAAGCGTTAATCCAGATGTTTATGAGGTTAGATTTCATAGTACACTGAATTCTTCCATTTCCCTTTGATAAAACTGCGTGCAGTAGGTACATCAGTTATCAACAACAGAAACAGTATTAGTGAGAGTATACAACCTTGAATCATCCCACCTTGGATTTCAAACTCCTCTGACAATTTCCCCTTATCTAGGACGTCACCTTTGGATCTATTATATGCAACCTTGATAATAGCAATATTTTTATCTCCCCTCGCGCAAATCAAGCTTGATATATTCTCAATTGACACTGTCGCACACCTTCTTGAAAACTTAGGAAGGCAGTTAAGGTGTAATCCACATAGGAAGATCCAGTGCGAAATCCTGCTTGTTCGGCTTCGAGTGTGTCTGCCAGGTGGACTCTAATCGGTCCAAAACAATTTTTGCTATTATCGTGGCTGCTGCAGGCTCTCTCTGGTTTTCGCACTGCTTGAGATCTTCTTTCTTTGGGACTTGATAAGCATTCCTTTTGTCCACTCTTCAAAAAAGCTCTCTGTTTGCCAAGTGCTCTTAATAAGTTGCTACTGCACCCACTTGGATCCTTGGATGTTGTTGAGGGAGGTCGTAAGAGCTTTGGAGGAATACCGTCAAGTCCAACCCCTTTGTTGTTCTTCAGTGCTTTGAAAAAATGCATATTCGAGAGGTCGTTAATTTGGCCGCCTCATTGGCGAAAATGCAATTTAAAACCACTGGAAAGCGTTCCTTCCACATTTTGGTTTTTTGCCCAAACGGCAACCCGCTATTGTTCTGAAGAGGTATACTTCGCCGCCTACAAAACCACTGCGTGAGCTTTTTAGTCCATTCTACTGCTTGTCCTGCCTAATCTACAAAAAAGGGCTCCCGTAATTACCTGAAACATATCCTTTCGGACCAATCGATAAAAATTTTATTGGACCAGTGCTTGCTTGAATTTAATGTATGAAAATATCTAAAGGTGTGCCCCAAGGGTGCTTCACTGAAGACAATCAACCCTAGCTTCGGATGTGGATCCGAGCTAATTGTTATTATATCTCCAAGTGCTCATTAAAATATGACCTCAATGCGTCGAAAACACAATGTATTTTGTTATTAAAGCGTAAAGTGAATCTGTTTACAGTGGGAAACCCTGTCATTGCAATATTCAGAACTTCAAGACCAATGTACACTAACATCTTATTAAAACCGTATCCTTATTTCAAGAACCCTAGACTGCGTGCTCAATACATAAAAATCAATGACTTCAATTTCAGATAAAAAATTGATAAATCACCCAAAACCGCTGTCCAATTTCCAGCTCCTCCATCGCCTAGCCACACCGAAGTGGGCGGCCGTGTATCTCCATAAGTATTGAGTCGCACACTGAGCACAGCAGTCACATTCCCGCGAAAATATCTATATTATCTTTATATCAAGATTTCGAGTGAGGAGACAGACTTTAAGAGAAATTCCTGTATGACTCACAGCTATCTCTTATCAGCAAGAACATGTACTGTACAACAAATATATGACGTTCAAATAAACTTTCTTCCAACGTTTTTCTTCTTTGTCCAAAAGAACAGAAAATTCCAAATTCTTTTCAGTCTTTATTTCGCCAGTAATTACAAGACTTCAGACACTTTTTCTTCCTATTAATCACTGTCTTACTAAATTTTGAAAATTTATTACTTCTCGAAGTGTTAAAAGGATTTTGCATCTTCCAAAGTCTTAGCGAAGCAAGCTAACAGTCCAAACAGAAAAAAACGACTGAACCGAAACATATGTCACAATATTTATTGCTTCCATTCCTACTCCCAGCCGTCCGTTCCAGCGCCTGCCCGTTCGTCGTAAGAGTCGTAAACTCTCATTTAACAAAAGCCAGTCAACATTTCCCCCAGGAAAAATCTTTGAACGCAAACAGAAAAACGGAAATTCGTCTAAATATGCATTTCGAGTAAACATCCAATTTCAGAATCCCAAACGATATTTATATTTATCTCGATACTTCTACGGCATAATGTTGGCACAAACGAACGTCGAACGTACACAAAAGCATCAGGAATATTACCATTCCGTCCTTAGGAAAAACACACAATCAATGCCCTCCTTAGAGCCCTTTTTTTTATATGCTTTTCCCCATTTGCAAGTGCTAACAGACGTCGTATGGAGTTCATATAGCCCAATGAATGTACAGCACACAGTATGAATCCATCGACGTCTTTAAGCCTCTTCATATTCAAGTAATACTGCCGGTGATATTTGTCCATATAACACAGCTACTTCAGGAATAAATGCATGCTTGCTACTTCTAACATTCGTAACGTATCCTTGTGTCTATTCAATTGGTCCGAGAATTACACTTTTTCCGAACTCGCATATTACGGGTAGTATCTTTTGCCAGCCCCAGCCCATCCTTGTTGTTGTGATCTCTTGAAATGGATGAATTTCCTCATCGTTAAGGGAAATGAGTTCTTCTTTTTTGTATATGATAACCTAAACATAAAATAGAAAAGAAAAGCTAAGAACCATCGCATCGTCGTAAAGGACCCGACCGACCTTCCATTTGGATAAATGAAACGGCACCAGCAACAGGATACCTATAAGCAGTAAGCACTTAAATATTCTTTGCAATATAGCACCAGTCAGAAGAAATAGAGGGAGAGAGAGTGAGAGAGCTTGAAGATGCTTGGCCTCCGGGCCTATCAACAACCATTAACAAAAAGAATATAAGTAGCTAGCCTGTTTGTCCCTTTTTGCATGATATGAAAAAAGGCTTTTCAATATTTTCCATCATCACCGTCTCGTTGCCATAGCTTCAGGTTGTGTGTCACTTAATAGGCCCTCGTACGTTCGTATACACAGGATTACACGACAAAAAACGAGATCCCATTTCTGTACACACAATTTTATTCAAAAACGGAAAGTTTGTTTGGCACGCGGGTTAAATATTAATTTCTAATTAAAGCCTAAAACCTTCAAATCCCTTATAAATCAGTTTTCTTCTCTTTTCTCTATTTTAAGCGGAAATGCAAAAAAAAAAATCTGTAACCTTTACTAAAAGAGGTGAGTCCTTTGAACGAGAGAAAAAAAGCAGCTCCTTCTCCCTTTGCGAAATTTTTATTTGCTTCTTTTTCTCCTTTGTTCGCACATTTTTAGCAAAGCCGATTCCCTTCTTTTGATGGCTAGCTTTGCTTTTTCTAGGCAGAGTATTATATTTCTTGTGAATTATGCATGAAATTCACTAATTGGTCTTTTAACAAAAGTCGGTCTTAAGGATTTGTAGAAATATGTACATATACAAATGAATGAAGGAGATTACTTCAACAGGGTGTTAAGGGCTTAACTTTTGGAAATTGTTGTTTTGTGAAAATTGGACTTACGAAATGACATTTCATTAGTGAAAAGCTTCTTCAGCTAAAAGGCTTAAGAGTTTTGACATTGAATAAGTTTAATTTTAATAAGTATTGAATTACGTTGGTTGTGTTGTCTTTTAGTTGTACAGATGCCTAAATCTGTCAAAGTGACAGCAGTGGTTTACTGTTAAAATTATACCTTTGCCGTGGATTTGAAATCAGCCCTAGGCTTTGTGTAACAAATATTTGTATCATGATTTGGAACATTTGTTAAGTATGGTCGCTAGCCAGTACGTTATTAGGTTGTGATGTCCTTTTTTTGGTTTCCAGTAGACATTTTTCTCGTCGGTCTTGCCAACGTCTTGTTGAAGAAAACACTAAACTTTGATTCTAGGTCTTCTGGACCGTTTGACAGATAATTTTTGTTAAGAATACGTCTTAAATTAGATGATAATAATTATACTCCTGATGGACGGTCGTTGGTCGCTATACCGGTACGGTTTGACAGTTCCTTGGAAAAAACCGGGGACGAGAACCTAAGATGCTACGAATCAGAAGGTTAAAAAGCGTCTTATGGCAATCAAAGCAAACGCGTAGTCTATAAGATTGGAACACATTACCGTTTGTGGGATAGGTTCCGATGATAAAATGTTCGGACTATAAAAAGCTTTCTTTGAACAATATTTCTAGAATAATGCTGTAATATTCGGCTTGGTCCGACAATTAAAACTTATTCACTTTTCAAATAAAAGACAAATTCACTTTATTCAAATCAATCACAAACTTATTTATTCAACACTTTCAATTCTCACTTTCAAACACAGTGTCTTTATTTAATCGCAGTTCACAATCAATTGAATTCGCTTTGCCACCAAGGAGCTATTTATATTACTCAAATAGGTTCGAGAAAATACTGGGTTTTTGTAGGTGCTGAACGTTCTCGATGCTTAACAAAGTTCGAGTTTCCCCCACGCTAAGGAGTGTATACACAATTACTTACCACTACAAATAAAACTTATGCTACATAACTATTCAGCTATAACACAGTATTAGAGTGATAGAGATAAATAGTTAATGCACATCACAGTATGTTCACATTACATATAGACAGATACAGAGAAATAAAGATAGTGATAGAAATATATAAAGTGTATTCACATTACAATACTATTGTTTCATTTGGTAGTAATGTATTAGTTTACTTATAATGTTTTCCGAAGGGAGTATTGGGAAATATTATTTAGTGATAAAGCATGTGACTTCAATACAAGGTAAGAGTATTCGACTCGTGACTAAAAAGTTCTTAATTTACCTTTCATGGCCTCATGGGCAATAAAACTTTGCAAAAAACTGGCTTAACTTCTTCGAGTTTCAATTGGTTTAGTATTAGTGCTTCTCAACTAAGCCGTTCTGAAGCGGAATAAAATCGAAGTTCCCCTCAATTCCCTTAAAGCCAAATTAATAGACACAGAATAGTGAAGGATTAACCCTTTTTCTGTTGACTAAGTGGAGAATTCGATTAATAAAATATAATTTCTCTTAACTGACTTTAATTCACTTATTCCGCCGTTGAGGGTGATTCAACGAAGGAATAAACATTATTTAAAGAAATGCTTCTCTGTCAGTTTATTAGATGACACTACTATTGGTTGCTATACGTAAAGCAATGACAACAAAAATTCCCAACAGGTATTTTTGGTAAACTTCACTTTATTATTCTGGGCTAAAATTATTATAAATATTCAGAAATATGATATGATGATGATGATAACTCTTATTCTATGGGTCAGGTAACCTGTTGAATAAGAGTGCAATAGGCGTTTTTTATTGACCAAGGAAGATGAGGTAGGTACTCTTAAAGTCTTCCCTTTAACATATCACGCTTACTCAACAACAATCAATAACCTGTAAATGGCGTGTTCCTGAAAACCTTAGACTTTGATTACTCCAGGCAAAAAGAGTCCTAATGTGGTGATATCGCACGATCTATGTAGCCAACTTGCCGTAGCAAAACTGGAAATGTAGTGCTCACCATAATGGTTTCTTATCATGTCTAATAGTCTAGCTCACCAAGATCCATGGGCCTGAAATTCGGTTAGGATAACAGTTAAGAGTTAAGATTTATTGATTTGATTCGTTTTTGAAAACCCAGGATTTACCGAAAATATATATACCTAATAAATCTACCGATACAAGTGTTTTAATCAACCGTAGGCACCAGGTGATCAACATCTTGTGGGAGGTCTGACTGGGCTATTAGCTCCAAAAGCCCCATTCACAAAAAAGGCGATCATATGTCATACAAAAAATATCGGGATATATCCCTGCTTAACATGCATACAAAATCCTATCAAACGTACTGTGTGAACTTTTTAAACCTTTCTATAATCGGCACTTACACTACTTGGATTGGGAGCAGGTTAAGGCTTAAAACAAACCGAAGCGGACAAAACGTTTGTTCGCTCTTCCCCGGACACAGGTCCATTGCTCTTATGAGGCAACACACACAGAAACAGACACGACACGATAAAAAGTCTTGTCCGCTCGTCAGTTGCAGTAAATACATGGGGTTGTATAGGAGCAAACCACACCAAAGAAGACAAACAGTCCCGGACAAAATGTCGACGCCTAAAAGTACACACCGTCTTATGAAGAACCACAGACCAAAGTGAACAAGACAAACAAATAGATTTCGACAAACGGACATATCGGTTGCTCATACTTGAATTTGTATTTTATTGCGATATTTCTTGTTGTATTTTGTGCAATTTGGTGTGGGTGGTGTTGTAATGGTAAAAAGAATTAAGAAAAAGAAGAATTAAGAAAAAAGTAGAGATTTCTTATGTGTGGATGTTTGTGGTTTCAAAGAAGTGTGCATGAAAACTCGACTAAATTTTTTCGTATGCATACATATGTATGTAAATTGTATATACACATGTAATTCCAAAATGTGTCTGCAGAGTATACCTAGTAGGAACGCTCTCCACGTGGTTCATTTTTGTTTACATTTTTGGATCCCGTTAGGTCTCACGTACACGAGAAATAGACGGCAATGTATGTATACTGTATATTATACACATGAAATTCCAACAGTTTGTCTGTTTCTCGATAAATGTGTTTGTGCCATTCATCGAGGAGGAATAAAGAAGCAAAATAAAATCAAGGGAAAACGCAACCTTTTTTTTTCAATTTTTGTCTTCTTTGTTTGTCCGCTGGCAAAACACACCGAATGCGACAAGGACAAAATATTTTGTCTTTGTCGTCCTCGGTGTGGGGTGAATTACGACACGATTTTTTGTCTTGCGACAAGCAAACAGTTTGTCCGCTTCGGTTTGTGTTTAGCCTAAGTAAGTAAATAAGGATACGGAAGTAATTACATTACGGTGGATGACCATGAAATACCTATAACCAGAAAAAAAAAATAAGAGAACATCATTATGTCAATTATGAAAACCAACAACAGATCACAGAAATATTTCGTGTGTTCTTCTTTTTTTTTCATGTTTTTTGTTTGTTTGATAAAACGCTCTATTCTCAGGATCTATTGGTTCAATTTGCAAAATTATTGTGTTTGAAAGCAGATGTCTCGAGGAACGCTGTGTTCAAAAACTTGACAGCACATAAACTTTGATATAGTTAAGTTCTATTTTGTCTTGAAGACTTTTTGAATTTGCAAGAATTTATTCTTAGAAATATTATCTTGCCCAACAACTTTGAGGTCACACAAGGCTTATCAACAATCATTAAATTGTGGGTTTCTTCAGCGAAATTTAGATTCTTGTCAATCTGAATGCTGAAGCCAAACATCAGTCTTCAAAAACTTATTATGAAGAATCGAATGGGCTGTGTCCGTTTTATGCTGTTTAATGCAGCTGTCTCTTTTTCGCGTTTACCTCTTACGGGAATCAATTTCCAAGACTTTTTCAAAGGACAATCCACGTGTTTGAATGGCTTTTCAACAAAAGCTTGATCAATAGTTAGCAAGATCCTTTTGAAATTACTTGCTGAAATTCTTTTCTTTAGGCCGAGGATTACAGAAAACTATTAAATGAAATTTCTGTGCCCCAGTTCAGAAACCAGAAGCTAATTTTAAGAAATGTCGGATGTCGACCTTGAGGTGAGGTTTGTTGCTCTTATCCGTCTGAAGCTTCCTTCAGTATGCTGCTAGATATGCCGTCTTGAGCGGTCTTGTTCACTTTAGGTTTAGGGTTGTAAAATGGGCGAAAACGTGCTGCAGGTAACCCATGGAACAATTAACGGGTACAGCATTAGTAATTGTGACAAGACCCCTTACCGCGGGTGGCGGGAAGTCTAAGTCCGGCTAGTCTGGTTTCATACTTACCACTTTGGGCAAACGTCTGCTGACTTCGAGTTCCTGGATTCAAATGAATTTACTCGTCTGGTATCCTGGCTTTTTATAGGCTGTCCGCCTGTGGTGCTTACTTGGCGGTGGTTGATTGACAACTTGCTTGATGTTTGCTGTAATCCGGTTAACAACCGGATTGTTTATGTTATGTTTCGGTTAGGAATTGGCTAGTTACTGGTTCGGCATGGCTGATAGCTATAGTAATTGTTTAAGATGTGTGCTAGTTGGCGACTCGGCGGATACTGATTGATCGGCAACTGATGATGATTGCGACTAAGGGAGTTTTTTTTTTTTACCCAGAACGGAAGACACATGATGTGACTCATATTTTGTGAAGAATACAAATTGGTGTAGTTATGGCGGGAATTTGTAATGAGTCATTACAATTCGCAAGTGTGTATTTTTTCGTTTCATTTTTCAGTGTCGCACATTCATCACTATACCACGGGTTCCTATGGTGATCTCGGATATATTTTTTTAATTATTTCGCGATACCGGCTCCACTCAGGCGTTCACTGTAGTCTTTGGTATTTTCCGGGGTGGTAAGCCATGTGTTTTCTTGTCAATTGATAATCGAGCTCTTAACTTTGCCACTACGGGAAAGTGGTCAGAGACCACATATGCGCACTTTTAAAATGTCGGATGGGTGTCCTGCATTGGTTGGCGACAAGCTACCATCTACGAATGTCACGTATTTTATCAAAAGGAAGCAAGACGAAGACTTAAAAATTAATTTGGCCAAGAGACTGAGTTCAAAACTCCTCATTCGAAAGACAAGACTTCTATCCTACCAATTCTACGGCGGGAAATGATACTGGGCACTTTCGAAAGAAAAATTCTTTGACGGATTTTCTGTCCCGTATGGGACGATGGCGATGTAGTGTCCGCAGCTTTGTGGTAAGGTGCGTTGGCTGCCAAGCAGAACGTCGTGGGTTCGAGTCCTACTCGTGCTCATAGTTTTTATTTCATCTTTCACGGGCACTGGCTCTTGAGAAGAACTGATAAAACTTCCAAGAGTATCAATCTGTCATGAAAAAGTGCTTTTCACCTAATTGGCGTTAAATTGAATAGGTCCCTTCAATTCTTCACACGCAACCAGAGAATTGTTGATGAATGATGAGAGTAAGCCAATTAGGCATTGGCTCTAATTATTTTTTATTTATGGGACGATGGCGAATGGAGAAGAAGGTTCAACCGCGAACCGTACGAGAGATGTTGATGTTGTCAAGAAAGCCCAAAAAAAAAAAAATACGACCACATTGGCTCGGTCACATTGAGCGAATGGAAGACAACGCTCCAGTTGAGAAAGTCTTCCGTTTGCAGCCCCCAGGTTTGAGAAGACCGAACCTCCGGTACAATGACCAAGTATTTTCGGATGCCAGAGCCCTTGGTTTTGGCGACTAAAGTGTGCATGTGAGATCCTGAGATCCTTTTTGCTTATTCATATGGAGAGGTGTAATCCAAAATGATAACCTAAACAATGCTCCTAATTCCGTTTTCTCGGTCGATATTGGAATCTTTTACGACAAGCAAGCCATCCCACGTGCAAAAACTTAAAATGCTCATGTATTATCTATGGACTCTTAAAGAGGTGTAGCTGTAGTTTAAAATTTAACCTTTGTTGGGTGCCGGTTGAAAAAACCCTAATATTTGTTCAGCAAATTGAACTCCTGCGTAAACAAATAGAAGGAAATGCTTAAATTCAATAACTCCATCTCCTACAACATATCTTTTTACACTTATCGTTATCACCTTACTTGGAACTAGCTGCTTGGAAAATCAAAGAATTATAAATCCTATCTTCCTTCAAAAACCACAAACTTCAGTCGTGTTAACTTTAACTTCACAAAACAACCCAAGGATATGTGAAATCGATCACTGCCGCTGTCATGTCAACGACAAATGGCATTCCTCCCTTATACCTATGCTCGTGTCAAGTTGAGCAACACATTTTCGACATATTTTCGGAATTCCAACACTTTGGGTGAAAATTCTTCACTTGCTGGAGGTAATATAGTGATTGTAAATGGCACGCCTTAATCAACGCATTCCATCCTCAGAAAAAACGTGATAAAAGAAATATGTTCAATAAATAAAACCTTGACCAGCTAGACCTTGAAGATGAGTTCATGTATTTAAATTATATTAACAAACGAAGAATCCGCGACCGTAAATACTTTTTGTCAATTTCAATTTAAGACACAAGGGAACTGGTAGTTGACACCTAAGCCAAACATTGTGGGTTCAAGTTCCAGTTTCGATTCAAACCACAGCACCATGTCCGAACCATGTTCAGCTATCAGCGTTCTGCTAACATTAACACCCTGTGAATTATATACAACCACCAACTTTCAAGTCACTAAAAATTTTTTTTCCATAATTGGGAAAATCTTCTGGAGTTATGCTCACATTTCTAACTAAAGGCAGCTAACCAAAAACCTACCCAAAAATGTTAAATCCAAAAACACCCGATAACAACTTGTAGGTTTTAACCAGGACCATAAAAAGCGCTGATTTTTCACTTTTATCCTGTTTGAGTCCCTTGAAACAGAGCAAAACATGTACATTCATGTCAGCCATTTTGAATGCGTTTATGGTTTATCGGCTACCTCTTTTTGACTAGCAAACAAAAATTTCAATTGAATTCATTTTAAGGGATGGATATCGCTATCCCGCGAACAGGAAGCACAACCATCAGGAAAGCTTAAGCCTCTAAGCTATTTCGAGAACAAGAATTATTTTTTTCCTCATCCTCCACAAAAAAAGGTCTAAAAGATTAATGATTTGCAACAAAGCTATATGGCGGTGTTTGATATGGCAAAAAGGAAGGAGAAATGGTTTGGGCATTCACTTTGATACCGTTAACGACTAGCGAACGTCGGCAAAATTCATTTTCAATGGCGGGTTAGGGATCCATCATACATATATTCTACTCTACTTCTTTATTTATAGTCTCGGTTCTGTGCGATTTCTGTGCGCAATGAATGCATTTCATTTTCTGGCGCTTACCCACTCGACATCGATATAAGGACTTGCATCAGAAAAAAGGGAGAACCCAACGAACGATTCGAATATTCTCGTACACAATAGTCGACTGGTTTAATTAATGAAAGAAAGTATTTTTTTTCTCTCAAACAAAAAACCAATGTTACTGTTGTTGTTGTTGCAGTGCAACTCTGGCTGCATGCAACTCTTTTGTGAATATCGAATGAAATGACGATTGAAATGAAGCCTTAGAATGGGAGAGTCAGCATTATTTCTGAAGGGACGTTGTCTGATGGTGAAAGAAAAAACTCATTTATTTCTAATTAAAGTGGAACTTTTGTAAAATTGCAAAAATAAAAGGAAAAAGAACAATGGTTAGAAATTTTGAATTGAATCCTCAGTTTTCAATATTCAACAATTGAAGTATTGAACTGGAATTTAAAAAGTTTGCAAATTGAAACGCGGTTTGTCTGCAATTGAATGTATCATTAACATTTGATTGATTTGAAGATCGAAATTTCGTTTGAACCAAATTTATTATTTGATTAGACGATTACGTAGCTTTATTCAAAATCCCCAACTGAGGCTTTGAGCATTTAAACAATTTCAGGCCTAAATCGCAAACACCAACCTACAATGCAGGTACATAGGTTAGGTTAGACCCCAAGGGTGCATTGTGATACCACATAAAAAGTTACTCATGGGAAAATAATGAACTTAAACAAACCATTTTGTACTTTGAATGAAATTAGAGAGACTTCTTGTGACGATCATTGCCAGTTCACTGGTATTATCGAAGAAGCGATTACCGAAATAGTTATTCCTTCTATTGGAGAGTGCCGGACATGTACATAAAGGGGTTAAACTGTTTCCTCTTCCTCCTTGTCAAAGCAGCTTCTACAGAAGTCATTAGTGTAGACCCCTAGCCTCAAGCATGTCTTCATATGCGGCAGCATCCTGTTCTGACTCCAATTGTTTAGCTTATGTTTTGCCTGCTCAGGGAAATCAAGCCTTTCAGGTCTAGACTTGGCCATATTTGTTTGGTTGCTAGGCAGGAAGTACCCTGTAACCATCAAGCATTTGTAGATCCTAGAGAATATTTTGTGCGAAGATGTTTGCATGTAGCAAGTAGCGTTCCTATGTTGGGTCTTTGTCTAACAGTGGCGAGCTCGACAGCTTTACAATTTGTCGGTGGTCCAGCACCTGATGAATGCTATTCTGTAATCTCATTTAAAGATGATCGACAAACGGGGACTATTAAAGAGTTTGTGGGGACAGACGAGAGAGATTTGAGAGCGGCCTGGCTGTCCGAGAAGATACGTATATCCCTGGAAGATATAGCGTTTGCTTTGAGCCAGGATAGTGCCTCTTTTATCGCCATTTCTACTGCCTGGCACACACTACAGTGATCGGGAAGTCTATATGATATACTGAGATTCAGATTTTTCGAATAGATACCACTTCCAACGTTGTGCCGGTCTTTGAACCGTCTATATAGAAGTGTATCTTGTTTTCTTCTAGATGTTCTCCTTCTTCTCAAAGGATAGAACTATGAAAGTTATTATCGAATACCACTTTTGTGTTGGTATAGTCCAAGCAATCTGGGATAGATCTGAAATTGTCTAAAATAATAATATGACCAATGCTGTTACTGAACCATTGAGAGGTGGATGTAAGCCTTACACATGAGTTGGGTGCTACCATTTTGGGAAAGGTGTCAAGAAGTGTAAGGCTTAGAAGTAGCTCTAAAGCTGCTGTTGGTTTGGAGCGAAGTACTCCCGTGATGCACATACCTGCATCACCATACGACAACTCCATAAATAAAATAATCAAAGACCGAAAGCTTCTTATAAGAGTGCGCCTTTCGCAGTAATTGGTTTCCCACCGAACAGTTGGACAAATCATAAGATCGTTTTGGAGTAAGTGAATTCACTGTGCTCGATATTACCGAAATGCTGATACCCTTCGTCGTAAGATTATAAATATCCTTTCGAACCGTCTGATCTGCAATAAATAAACGCTGCGCTAGTGTACCCCAGGGCTTCCTATTGACTCCTACACTTTTTTCATTTTCATTCAGGATCTCTTATCTAAAACTTCTAATCCACTAACCTGCTTCGCTGACGACAGTTTAAGATAGAATAAGAAACTTCTCTAAAATGGTACTACAGTGTACCAGCTCAGTTCCTAGCTAGCAGTCTCCAGTTTCGCACGCCAAGTTTTTTGAGGTCCTATATTACCTGTGTGCTTCCCCTGAGTCACGGTTTTCCTTAAACTCGTATACTCTACGAGCCGGAGCATTATTTTCTAAATGACCCAACGATCTAAGTATGTGGACCTTAACTTTGCTGGCTTGGTCAGTGCCGCTCAACAGCTCGTGCAGCTCTTGAATCCTTGTCTCTATTCTTCATTTATATACAGATAGACTGGAACAAAAATCACTTAAAGAATTTTTCTCTCGAAGAACGAGATGATAAGGGTTCTGTACAGCGACACTTTAGTTGCTCGAGACAGGACTTAACCACTCCATTGCCTTCTCAGTCGGAAGAAGCGCAATTGGCAAGAGTGATTCTTTGTAGTTGTCTGAGTTTATAACGGATCCTAGGTAAACCAAATTTTTAACTACCTGGAAGTTAAATCCGTCTATACTAACGTTGGCCCCAAGACGTCGATGTTGGGTGTCCTTTCTTGTTGACAGCGTTAAGTTCGCCTTCGTTAACCGCTAGACCCATCTTCCTGGCCTCCGTCTCAATGCTCACGAACACTCTACTGACATCACGCTGTGTACTTCAAATTATGTCAATATCATCTGCGTATCGTGCGTAGTTGGGCGGACTTTTGTGCCTCTGGTGTTGATGTTTGAGTCTTGCAAAATCTTTTTCAAGAATGATGTTGAAGCTACATCTCTCAATCACATCACCATGCACGAAACCTTATCAAAGCATTTGCGCACACATCGCCCATTGTACGGTAGCTATAATCGTTCTACCAAAAAGACTATCCGCAGTGTGATGGACAAATTTGAGTCCATCACAAGTTGAGTGAGCATTTGAGCAATCAACCATCATCATTCGTTGACCGACGAAACTCATGATCTGCTTTAAACATCGCCGCCGTCTCACCCTGATTTAACTTGATGGTCTAGAGTAGGTAATCTCGGATGCGCGTCATTCAGAGAAGCCGCGAAGGGCTCTCAAAGACAGCACAAAATGCCATCTTTTCGTTGATGCATAAATAGAAGACAGTGCAGTAACTCACTATCCAGGTGTTCGTATCATTAAATTGGCAGCACTAGCACTTACATATTACACCTGTCAAATTCAATTGCCATTTGAAGTTTCATAATTTAAGTTGAATGTCGAATTCTATTAAAGTTGGGACAAGGTGATGAATAATAATAGACCAATCACGTAATCAATCAGTGAAATTACTGATGTCGTTAGGAATCAGATCAAGTGAGTGAAAATTGTCAAAACGCCTAACAAACATTTTCTTCTGCCAACCTTTAGGTTCTAATTGTCCAAGAAGACCAAGACTCCGCTGAAAACTCCTATCAACTGCTGATGCGCCTTAACAGTTGGTTTCAAAGACAGAAAGATATTCGCGTATGCGTTTGTCAAGTGTTTGTCACTTAATGCATGGTTGGATCTGCAATTCTCTATCAGCCTTATCACGAATAATTTTTCCCTGGAGTTTTTTCCCAATTTGGGAACTTTGCTATCATGAATAATTTTCTAAAATGGGAAAAAATTAATTTCGAAAAATTCGTATCGCCAATAATTTTTTCCAGGGAACTTTTTCCCTATTTGGAACAGAATTTTCCCCAAGTTAGTTGTGAGGGAAAAACTTGCTATGCAGCACCATGAAGTGAATTGGAATTTTTTTTCTTTGGTGGAGAGAGGGGCAGAAGTCGTGGGGCTAAAGATCAACACGGAAAAACTTAAGGGATCATCCCTGGAATTGAATCATCGATCCAATCAAATATTTCTGGACAACTCTTTTAGCTTAAACACCAAGCCTGGACTGTTCCGTCCATTTTTGAATCCGTGCTGTTTTATGGGTGTAGTCCTTAGGAAATAGACACTGCCACAAGAAAGCCTTAAACATTCGTTAATAGATGTCTCAGAAACATCTTGAGAATTTTTCTGACCCAACCGTATCTGAAATGTTGAACTTCATGCGAGAACAGGCCAGGAACCCATAGACTCTATCATATGAAGACGAAAGTAACAGTGGATTGGCCACACGCTTCGAAAAGGCGACTGCTTCGCTATGGAACCCGTTGGCCGTTCACACAAGAAAGCAGACAAGTGGGGCGGCAGACAATTGGCTTGGCGATTAACAGTCGAACAGGAATCAGCACAACGACTGCGTGTATTAGAAGTGGCCCTATGTCCCGTAAGGGAAACACCCTGGACGTTAGAGGTCAATAGCTTAGGTACAATACGTGTTAACAACAAAATTCAGTTTAGCTTCCAAATGTATGTTTAATAAAGAACCAAAAATGAATGAGATTAACAAAAATATTGTCGTAAAATTGTCACGAATTTTGAAGGTATGCGAAATAATAAACGAAAGATCAATTCACTGAAAACCAAAACAATCTGCGAAGTATGGAGTTGTGATCCTGGTTTCAGTCCTTAGCATCTTCTTTCCATAAATGTATGCATGTATGTCTGTAGATATTTTCTGATGCAAATACCTCGGCAACTAGGACAGGACTAGGCAATGTGTTTAGCTTTCAAAAATAGGTTCGGGATGTTAAGAACTATCAAATATGTCTGCAAAATTGTTTATTGATATAAACATCCACAGTTTCAATAAATTTTATTTGAATTTGACACAAAAAAAAATATTTTATTTAAATTTGAAGCTTTCAAAATAACTTCGAAAATCATTAAAATATCTTAAGGTTGGTATAATTTCTTTCCGGGGAAATAAAATTCCTTGGGAGATTCTCGATGGGAAACTTCTTTTCCGGGGTAATTTTTGTTTCCCTGGGAAAAAAAGTTCCCATAAAATTGGCGATAGGGCTGTATATTTATTTCCCCAGAATAAGAATCAAAGGGTTTAAAAGTGCCTAGTCAAGGTTTCAAGGAATATTGCTTTTTGTCAGAAAGCAACTAAAGCATTTTTGCTCTCCGTTTCTTGATAAGGTACTATTTTTGTCATAATTTCTGAGAAGGTTTCAAGAAATTGCTCTGAATTTACTGGTTTTATAACCAGTAATGGATTGCCCTTGTAATACAAGGGAAATTTCTTGCCTTTGGAACAAAGTGTATTAAGTGCACTTCAGTATTTCAGTACTTACAAGGAAATAAATCAAAAGCTTAGAAATGTCTCCCAATTTAATCATTACTCTTGAAACAGACCAATATTTTTAAGAATCCCATCTGTTCAAGTTCTCCATAAAAAAGGATTATGTTATCAGTAAACTGGAAATAATGCGCATCGTAGAAACAAGGAACTTTTCTGTAATAGGCATTTACTTATTTAGTTTTCATAAAAACTCACTCGCACAATAGAACAGAAAAGATTATAATAAACAAAAAATTGTTTTTTAAAGAAAGCAAGTGGATTTCGAAAACAACAACTAAACTATTTATTTTTATCCCTTCGCATTGTCAACTGATTTATTTTGTATTGTATAGCCAAGCAATTTTTTTCCTTTTTCCTTTTCAGGAATAGAAAGGGCTTTTTTACGCACACAATGCATGCTTTCTGGTCAGGACAATGAGATGGAAATCCGAGTCTGATTGTTGAGACTCAAATATTTGTGTTTTATTTTTAAACTTAACAACAATGCAGTCATTTCAAGTGCAGTTGCAGTTACCGTTGATATCAAGTGGAGTTGTTAGTTTGTTTTTTTTCTTTTTTTCTGTGTTATTCGTTAATGCTTCTATTGTAAGGGAAATTTATATTTCTGTTATTTATGCAGGGATTCAAAAGTACAGTCAGGCAAAGTTTTATATTCGTTAGGAAAGTAAATTCAACATGAGCTTTTGTATTTCTTTCTTAAATGCAGTGTTTTTTGTTCTGTTAAATAGGAATTAATATGATATTAAAACTAATTTAGTATCGGAACTTGTTTTTCACTCCAAGCAAGCACTTAAGGGGTTTTTGATACCATGATTATGCCATGACACATCAACGAGCCCAACATCGGTCGTACGGTCATATTCAGAGAATTGTTCTTTAGCCGTACTACGCGGAACTGTCTTCCACATGCAAGTCAATGTTAACCGACACCTCATCCTAAATCCTCTCCTTCTATCCCATTTTCCCTAACCTCGTACTGTGCTTTGGCATAAAAAGGGAATGAAACCCCTTGAGTGCGTGCTTATTATAAAAAAAAAAAAAAAACAAAAATGACACAGAAAGAAAATTACTGACGGCGCGACGTACATTAATTTTGGATTCCTCAATATTACAATGACAGGAAAAACACATTGGTTAATAGTTCCATATTCGCGTGGAGAATCTTAAGAAGATCGAATTCCGCTTTTTAAGTTTAAGCTTTTAAGAAAGAAAATATGATTCTTTATACGAAACATTAAATTCAACTCAATAAGCTAGGAGATAGAGAGATTTCAAAACAGGAACGAGATACGGAAATGTTACAAAATTAGGGTAAAACAATCCAAAGGTTTGACACCCCTAACCGAATCCTGTATAGAGACCGTCATAGGAATAACATAGTGGCACTCGCTAAAGATGTGTAAATACCACTTTTCCATTCTGTTTCTCCACCTCAATCCACCATCCAGCCGACATTGACGAAATGAAGATTGCAATATCTAAATTTAAGTCGAATAAAATCGCTTTAGCAGACTATAAATTGTATAAAGGAGCTGAAGATGATTTGGTAAGGAGTATGCATCAGCTTATCTGCAATATTTTGTCGGAGGAAAGCATGCTCGACGTAGTGTCCGTAGTTTAGTGGTTAGGTGCGTTGGCTGCTAAGCCGAACGTCGTGGGTTCGAATCCTACTCGGGCCCAAAGTTTTTATTTCATCTTTCACGGACACTGCCTCTTGCGAAGAACTGACAAAACTTCCAAGAGTATCATCTGTCATGAAAAAGTGCTTCTCAACTTTGCCGTTCGGAATCGGCGTAAAATTGTAGGTCCCCTCAATTCTTCACACGCACCTAGAGAATTGTTGATGAGAGTAAGCCACTTAGGCCTTGGCTCTTCAAGAGCTGTCGCGCCACTCTATTTATTTATAAAGCATGCTCGACGAACGGAAAGTCAGTACCGTATGTCCGATTCTCAACAAAGGAGATCCCCTGATCTGCACAAACAACAAAGCTATAAGTCTCCTTATCATGCATCGCATTCAAGATCTTGTCTGCCGTGCTAAGACAACGTTTGAAGTCAACAACCTAATAGGTCCTTATCAGTGTGGCTTCAGACCCAGCCATTGTTCAAATATTCACTCTGCGACAGATCTTAGAGAGGACGTAGGAACTTCAAATCTATACCTAACACGTTCTCAAGGCCGCAACTATAGAAACCAACTACATATATATAAGATGGCAATGGAAAACTCACACTATTCCAACATGGTTGGAAAAAACCTTACGAATGCATTGAATGTCAAAAAAGGTTTTACTCAAAGCGATGCGGCGCCATGCAATTTTTTCAACGTCAATGTTGAAAAGATTGGTCAAAACTCCAACCTGAATACAAAAGGCAGGATAAGACACACAGCCTTATCACCGTACCTGATCGTAGGAAAAATTCTCCCCGATTCGTACAATTTCTAAAAGACATCTACAAAGAAATTTGGAAGCTGCGTCGGAATTACAAAATGAGAGCGATTTCATGTGATCAATTTACTTTTTTGTCCGAATGTCTCCGAAACAAAAAAATTTAAAAAAATAATAGTATTTTTTCACTCAAAAAAACCAAAGAAGTGCGTCAATAAATGTCTTTATTTTATGTACCGTGAAGGAAGTAAAACTTCCCATCGGACATTTGCTCCGATCGGGACCGGTAATAAGGCTGATAATTGTAAGAACACAAGCATGATGACAGTGGACGCTGAAATCAAGCGAAGAATCACTCTTGCAAATCGCTGCTTCTTTTGATTGAGAATTGATTAGTAAAGTCCTCTTTCGAGCATTTAAAGTGTCACTCTAAAAAACCGCAACCATCACTGTCGTCATGTATAGTTGTCTGTTAATATCGGATGAAACTGCTTTTGGGCTGCACCGAGAAAACATTTCTTTGAGTAATTTTTTTTTAGTCCCGCCTGCATTAATGACCCTGCTCATCTGCTCATCGACCCTAGCCAGAAATGGTAAGGTTCTACATATTAAATTGTTTGGTCATGTAGAGTCGTCGAATTTAATCCAGAAGGACGTCCCAGAAGAGGAAGACCGCGACTCGGATGGAACACACAGGTGGTTGAGAAGCTCAAACAAGTAGGAGTGAAAACTGCAGACATATAGCTTAGGACCGCGCCTGCTAGAGACGGTTCTATGATGAGGTTCGGGTCCGATCTGAACTGTAGCGCCACCTTAAGTAAGTGAATTCAACTTGGTTTCTTACTCCCCAATCAGTAATGCAGTCCAGATCACAGGGTTTGCAGGTTAGTGGTTAAGAACTTTCAAATAGGAGATCTTTAATAAAAATGAAAAGACTCGGGGACAATATGGATCCCTGGAGCATACCACCGGCCGTTGATTTTTTGCAGATCAGACTTAAACGGTTCGAAGGGATGTTTCTTTTTAAAGGAGAAGGAAGATATGGAAGAGAAGTCGAGCTACCATGCCACAATTATGCTTGTGTCTTGCCATGCCTGATAACTTTTTTGACAATATGATCTTTATCAACTTGTAAACTGATGAAATTTAGAAGATGTCCCTTACGATATAATAGTGTATCATCACAGACTCCATTTATACAGCGATTACTGCTTAAATAGCAACCACCATTCGTCGCTGAAGTTCTCCATGTTGAAAATATAAAAATTTTATAAAATTATTCAAGGACATTAATATTACACTTCTGTTAGACTTTTGTTTCAATTTATAAAAAAAAATATTAATATTCACTTCCGTTATCTTGCCATCGCCATTAGGTACTCTCTTCTTTATGAATTTCTTAAATATATTGATAGCAACTTCTTCATTATTTAAAATCCTCGAAGTACCCTTTGTTCGCCATTCCTAAAAAAGTGGAGAAAACAGATACTTTTGTGCATTGTTTTTTTTTTTTTGTTGATGTGCACGTTTCCAAAACAATTACTTTTGACAAAGGAGAGGAGCAACTCAATAGCAGCTCTTATTTTTTCCTGGGGTGTTTAAGAAGAGCTGACTGAACAAGATGTCCTAAAGCAAGTGTTGCGTTGTCGCTAGCATCGATTTTCAATGTTTTCTGAATCTATCTATCTATCTATCAAGGCATATATGTACTTTGAAATTCAACATTTTATACCAATTGAAAACAAAAACCCTCTCGTGTTTTTAGAAAAAAACATTCTCCTCAATGGCAACCCTAAAATTCGAAACTGTAACAATTTGTCTATGTTCACTCTTCTTATCGATAACAATTCGCATGTCTTTCCATAAGCGCCCCTCAACCTCCGCCCATACATTGATAAATGAATAGAAACTCGTCTCTAACATTTTCCAATTTATGCAGAGAACATTTCTAGAATTTCTAGAATAACACTTGGATGTGAAGTGTGTGTATGTTTTTGATGTTTTTGTTGTCGTCGTCCTCAATCTATACTTCTTAAGTAATTCACGTACTTTAAAGTTGTTGTCTGGTGCTCTAAAGCATCTCTATAGATATGTTTATTAACATCCTTGTTGAACATGTTGTAAAAACATTCTTTTTTTCTTCCTTCTTTTCAGGTGAGTACCTCAGAAGCAATATTGGGAGAATAAGGATATGTACAGAGACTGAACAGACACCGATTATAACGGCTCATTGATTATTCAATTTCTGTCTCTTTTTTTTATTCTTTTGGACGAACATGACTTTTATGAATTTTGACATCAGTGAATAACTTCCGAGTGGGTAAGTTCTTAGAAGAAGATTTTTTTTCTGTACTTGTTTATTTTTGGGGGTCATGAAATACTTAATCAATATTGACATGAAGAATATTCGGAAATGAAGTAATAAACAATTTTTTGCAAAGTAGGCTTCAAGATAAAACGAATGAGTTGCATGAAACTGCTTGACATGCACAGTCTTGAAGAAGTTTGTTATTTCTCAATATATACAATATGTTTCGTAAGGTCGAGCGAGCCAGTGATGGAAGAGAAGCAACAAACAGTCCCAGCCCAGCACAGAAGACGTAAAAAAAGCCCTTCAAAATCTAAAAAGTAACAAGTCTGAACGGATGGCAATCCTGCGGAGCTCTTTAAACATGAAGGAGGTAATGGGGGAACTGGGTACTTTTTTATGTTTGTTATGTATGCGACGATGGCAATTGGAGGAAAAGGCTCAACAGTAAGCTTTACCAAGATGTGGATGTTGTCAAAAAAGCCAAGGAAAGATACAACCCTCCAGCCAAAGACTTCTTCTCTTCGATTCGATTGCATGGGAAGAATAACTATTGCTAATCGCTGTTTCTTTGGGCTAAAAAAGCAATTGAGTGGAAAAGCCCTCTCTCGAGCAACTAAGGTTAAATTGTACAACACACTCATCATCCCAGTCCTGCTGTATGTTGCAGAAGGCTGGACCTTGACAAAATCGGATGAAAGTGCCTTAGACTGTTTCGAGAGGAAAGTTCTTCGGGTCATCTTTGGCTCCCTGTGCATTGGAGGGGAATGGCGTAGAAGATATAACAGCGAACTTTACGGGTTGTACAACGACATTTATTATTATTATTATTATTAACTTCTTTACTAATCAACTTAAACATAATTACAATAAAAATTTAATAAAAAAGAAAATAGACATGGCTTTATTTTGCCGTCTGCCGATTGATTGATAGAAAAACATACATATTTGATAAGTAAAAATAAGCTATATAATAAGTAAAAAGAATAATGAGATAAATACATCGTGAATTGCATTAACAAGTTTTAAAGTAATACTAAAACAATTCAATGACACTGTTGCGATACCTATAGGCATGAATACAGTATTGTGATAGTGATTCCCAACCGTATGTACCATTTAAGAAATCTTTGGTTTCCTGAAGTGTGAGAAAGCTTTTAGAGAAATATAGTCTTCTAATTTCAAGTAAAATTGGACATTCCGCAAGGAAATGGAAAATGCCTTCCGGTACGTTAAGATTACAGAGACTACAAGTCACCAATAAGTCTTGTCTGTGCGGCATGCAATTGAGGTAAAGAGTTTCAGTCCTCATTTTAAATATAGTACTGATTTGATAGTTCGACAAGCTGTTATTGAAATAATTATTTGGACCAAGACAGTGATTTAAATTCCTATATAAGCATCTAGATTCAGATAAACGCGCGCGGTTTAAACAACTTTCATAAAAATTTTCATCTATCTGCGCAATGCACTCGTAAAATTTGTTTTGCCAGTCATTTATGTTTTCAAGTGTTAAATCAAGTACAATACCTTGTTCCGTAGCCAAATCCAACCACTCTTTGAATGGCGACAGATTGCGTCTAAACGCGTACATAAGTAAATGTTTCTGAAGATTTGTGCTTGTGCGCTTCATTATTTTTATAATGAAATCAGCATTTGCTTTGAGGTTCTTACAATAGATTTGAGGTATTCCCGCTTCTACATGAATAGCATAAGTGGGAACTGAGGGAGGTAGTTTGAAAATACGTTTAAAGAAAAAGCACTGTAATCGCTCAAATTCTTCCACTTTCTTATAACCAAAAACTTGATTTGCATAGCAAAGACAGGAATTGATTGTTGCATTGAAGACCTTAAATTTAGATGCAGTATCCACGTTTTTATTACAATAGAATTTAGGCCACATAAGATTGATTGCAGTTTTTGCCTTACTGACTTTTTCTTCTACATGTTGTCGCAAATTAAGATTGTAAGATAGCAGGAAACCTAAATATTTAAATTCATTAACAACCTCTATAGGTTGGCCTGCCAGTTGCCACTTTTCTCTCGGATGTCTTCTAACTACCGTGTGCTGAAAGATCATGATTTTAGATTTTGAGGTGTTAATGTTTAAGTCCCAAGTGTCACAATAACTCTTAAGCTTATTAATTTGAAGCTGTAATGTAACGGGGTTGTCCGTTAAAATCACTAAATCATCTGCATAAAGGAGTGTTTTAATGTGTTTATCTCCTACTACAACACCGCCTGGCAAGTTTTCAGATACATCGTCAATGAATAGGGCGAACAAAATAGGACTGAGGACGCAACCTTGTGGAACTCCAGTTTCAGTAACAAAAAAGTCTGACATATTACTACCATTCCAAACTGCAGCTGAAGTGTTCGCAATTAGTTTTTTGTAAACATTCAGGAATTTCGTAGAAACACCTATCAAGCTAAGCTTGTATACAAGTGAGTTTCTGTTAACAGTGTCGAAGGCAGCCTTAAAATCCACAAAGAAAGCATAAAGCTTTTGCTTTCTTGTAATAAATTTTCTAGCTATAGTCTCCAGAGCAAAAATTTGATCGACTGTTGAAAGCCCAGGACGAAAGCCACCTTGGAAGATACTAAGCCGATTATTATGTTCAACCCAACTGGAAAAGCGATTATAAAGTATTTGAGCGAATATTTTTCTTAGGCTACAAAGAATTGATATACCCCTATAGTTTTCAACTAAAGATGCATCACCCTTTTTAAAAATCGGAAAAATAAGGGACTTTAGGAATAGACATGGAACGTCCTCGTGTAAGAACACGTTATTAAAAAATATCAGAAGAGCATCATGAAAATTCGCAGTGCTATTCTTAAAAAACTCAACTGGTATCCCATCAAGTCCACAGGACTTGTTGTTTTTCATTTTGTTAAGTGCGTTGACCAACTCATTTAATCCGATTGGCGCATCGAGATCTTCATCAACAACATTAGGAAGTGCGTATTGGAAAATTAGTGGAGAAATTCCTCTTGTCAGAAGTCGACCAAAGTATGATCCAAACGTTTCTGCTTCAACTGCAATAGCTGACGACGGTTTACAGTGGCCTATTTTCCGAACTTTGTGCCAAAAAACTTTTGAATGTTTGCAGTTAAGTAACTCATTAGCAATTCTCTTAAAGTAGTTACTTTGCTTGGTTGCACAAATGGCTTTATATTTTTTATTACTTAAGACATAGAGATTCTTGAAATGAGTACTATGCGTTTTACGGAAAAGATTCAGTAGAGAGAAGGACTTCTTTCTATATTTTATGCACTCCCAGTCATACCATTTTTCTTTGGACGCCTTACTTTTAAAGTTATTTTTAGGAGAGGATTTTTTGATGATATCTATCAGACGGTCCATTATTTGTTCACTTGAGAGATCGTGAAGAGGGATACAAGAATTGGTTTCATTCAATAGATTACGCCTATAGAGATCCAGATTGCTATCAAACCATTTAATTTTTTGTATTTTCAAAATAGGAGTTGGCGGAGCTAATTCAGTAAATTTAAGTATAATTTTAACTGGCAGATGAGTGGAAAAGGTCTCTGTGAGCACCTGAAAGTCCACAAGAACATCTAGCCACGCACCTTTTGACACACAATAATCAATTACAGAACAGCCACGCTCAGTAACGAAGGTATATTCACCATTCATATCCCCTTTTGTTATACCATTTAGAACAACAAATCCGTAATCTTCACACATACCCAAAAGGCGCCTTCCACAACTATTAGTAATTTCATCCATGGACCTTACAACGACATGGACCTAGCCAGAAGGGTCAAGGTCCAGAGGCTCAGATGGCCTCATTTAGAGCGGATGGACACCAATGCTCCGGTCCGGAAAGCCTTCGACACTATTCCCGAGGGACAAAGGAGGAGAGGAAGATCGCGACTCAAGTAGCGCACTCAAGTAGAAGAGGACTTCAATCAACTTGAAGTGCAAAACTGGAGACAGCTAGCTAAGGACCGAGCTGGTTGGCGGAGACTGTTGATTGAGGCCCAAGTCCACAACAACAACAACGCAAGATTTCATGCGAGGGACCGTTCTCGATGGAATACTGCTGTCTCAGGCTGGGATCCTTCATGAATTCGGAGTCGGTTAAGTAAGTAAATGCAATACCAAACGCTCACGAAAACGATATCTCAATTGCTCCTTACATCATGCGCTGTATGGCTCGTCACTCGCAGTCATCTTGTTGAAACCAGAAACAAGCAAGGCTGCTTGACATGGTCTTCGCGTACACTCTAAGCTTAAACTGATGGATGTTGTCGGTAGAGTATTATCCATCACGAAATTTTTCCCACTTGAGATCCGAAAGAAAATTTAAATCAGTCTTCGCTGTTATGTGTTCCACTCAGGAAAATTTCTTCTTCATACGATGACTGATTTTCCCCGAAATGTTTACCGTTGGCAAAGAGCATCTCACTCTAATCTCTAATCCATTCCACATAGGTTACTGGCTAGAGTCTAATTTGGACTCATTAAGAAAAGTACTCCTCCAAGCCTTGGTGGAAGGCTTTAAAATTTAATATCATTGTCGCTCGGCAGTGGCCGCGTTATTAGTACAAGTCTTCCTGCCTTACTTACCTTTAAGGGGTGATCGCCTAAACCGTTGTGGATTTGAGTCTCTCCCAAAATGTCTCTCAGACCACCTTAAGGTGTCCTTAGCTAGCTACCGAACGTCGGGCACTGCAAGATTTTAGTCAGTTATGACTTATGACCCTCTTTCACGACATCTTTCTGGTTGGGAGATTTTTTGTCTATACGCTTTTAAGGACCATGGAACTTTTTGTCAAGTGTTCAAAGCAAGATAAGCTCTATAAATCAGCAGTTGGCAAAGGTAAATCTGACGCTCTGGCTAAATTACCGGTATGTTTGTAACGTAACCAATTACTGACATGTTCTCTGTGTTTCCTCGTCAACCTAGAAGGACGGACGAGTTTGACAGTGGTGGAAGGTAGACAGGTAGGTAGAATACCTACCCAATTTTGACCCATGCTCCTCTTTAGGCCAATGCCCTGTGTAGGTAGCAACAATCCTGGCTATGTCATGCCTTGGTTTGGAAATTAAATTGATTGATTTCGGTTTGTTGTAGGCGGACCAGATTTTCCTAGACATAACGCAACTCGTTAAACTATTCCAACTATGATTTTCTTCTGATGTGTATTTATTTGGTCAGGGTATAGCGCTTCACAACTCGAAGAGGAGCATATAGGTACTCTCACTGCCAGTGAGTTGTGATGTGCTGTTCCTTGCCTAGCTAGCTCATCTTGGCATAGTCTCTGTAAAACAAAGATTGATGCTTTCTCAACACAGAGTAAAATTCCTCATTTCAGCTCTAACATAACACCAGATGAGATGATAAAGTGCACCATTGTACTATCAGTATGGTACGAATATAGAAGCGGTCCTAAATGGTTTTCCTGTGAAAACCTGAGTGTATTGCTCAATATAAATTCAAGTGAACACACATTCTTTTTCTGTAAAATCGTAAACAATATTCCAGCTTCCAAAACATTTCAATTATTTACGTTCTCAATTTCATATATGCATATTCTTACTTTCCCTATCTTTCATTACTCCTTTTCCATCTTTTGCAAGATACACTGAAAAATCTAACTAAACGAACAAAAATGTTCATTTCAAATTGCATACTGCACAACAATTTATGTTCAATCAGGCCAAAATATCCTTCCAACAAGAGACCGAAGTGTTCTGTATGCTCATTTCGATTTTCGGAATTCTATCTCGTCCTCAACTCGATTATAAAGAAATATCTTTTTTAAAGTGAACATTTTGAATTATCCTTTAGGAACATCCTTCCATAACATCGTACGTAGCATCTCGCATCCTGCCTTCAACTTCTTCTCATCACTTCAATGCAACGGTTTGAGTACAGTGTCAGTGTCTTGTGTTTGAGCAAAATACGAACGCAAAAGTAAATGAAATTCCATTGGAAGAACCCTTTAAGTCTAGAAATGCTCTGAATTTTATTCAGGAGGTGGAATTGTTGAGAGGTTGAGAGTATTATATTTTATTTGTGACGTGAGCATCTTGAATACCTTTTCTGAGTAAGGAAAGGTAATTTCAAACCGAAGCAAAAGAGGGCATTGTGTCTATTTTTATTTTTCCAAATCTAGAGGCAATTTAACTTTGTCCCTTCTCAGTGTCGGAAAATTGTAATGCAATTTCATCTCTCTCTTATGTGTTTGATTTAAGGATGTAACGGCTTAATAGCATTACAATTTCCAGCTCCAATTTTTGCTCCTTTTCAATGTCGCGTCGCTTCCTTGTACCGATTTTATGTTGTCAACCTTCGTCTGTTTCGTTAACGTTTTCATTAACTTAGAAACCCTTTTAGTTACCTCGCAATTTTTTTAAAGGTCTATTGCTAACAGGACGAGTTAATATAAATGGTAGAGTACCGTACGGGAGTGTGCATAGGGTGTTGGAAAATGATAGCTGTTAGTAGAACTAGAATGTGATGTAATAATCTTTTCTTTGACCTTCTGACTCTGTCAGAAGATATCAAATTCTGTAAGGAACGCTAGTTTTTGGATTAAATTATGGAAATGGATTCTTTGAAAAAAAGGGGGGTTTCATGAAGGTAGATATTTTTCCCCGAATGATAGAGAAGACACATAAAAAGAAAGCAAGAAGTTCCTAGAGAAGACACTTCCCGCGAACAAGGCATATTGAAAAAGAAGAAATGTGTGGCCTTGCCCTAAGGCCCGGGAAAATTTGCTATTTTACTTTAGAAAATGGTTCATTCCGGTAGAAACAAGAAGGCGAGTGTTTTCGAAGCTGTTTTTGATGGAGGAATTCAAGACCGCTCAGACAACCACATCCTAAATCAGACATGTGTTCAAGAGATTCGAGGACTATATTTATTAGGTGAAAGCTGCGTGAATGCAAAATAACTACTAATTCTGCTTTCAAGAAACAGATTTCGGCCAAGTGTGATTTGCTTGATAGGATCAGTTTCAGAGTAAATATTTTCTCCTCGGAAACTGTGCTCCTTAAAAATGTCAAATGCGTGGCTTGTGCTGACTAGCACAGTCGATCTTTGACTTCGGTGGGATATAGACGTGTCTTGAAAGCTTTAGTAGTGAATTAATAATAATTAGCAAGTGCTACTGATCAAAGTTAAGGAAGTGTTATCTCCAAGTGTCCGATAGCGCAGAGGTTAGCGTATCGGCTGGTAAAGTGAGAGGTTGTGGGTTCAATCCCCACTAGTGGTGCGGACTTTTTTTTTTTTATTCATAACCATACGTGGTTATGATTAATCTAATAAAAATGAGTAATAAGCCGACAGGGGCATCGAAAGATGCTTCTGTAAAATCACCTGATGGTAAAATAGCGGTCGAAAACATCGCAAGTAATGAAGGAGGAAAGAAGAGGAGACGGAGCCTAAGACCAAAGCCGAATTTGGATAGCAAAAGGCCAGCCACCACCTCAGCCAAGCTGCAAGCGGAGGTGGATGACATTCAAAGAGCAGCAAAGAAAACGGCAACAAAAAAAATCCAACGGCAATTGGAAGAGGATTCAGCTTCTGATGATTCCGTTGAATACATGTCCGGTGAAGGGGAGGGACTGTACAGGTCCGGCGGGAGCAATAAATTCGCAGACCTGTCCACTGAATTCACTGATGAGGAGATAGAAGAATCTATCCTTACAAAGCAAGCTAGCATCGACAAATGCGAGAAAATGCTTAATACGCTTAAGGAGGAAATTAAGCCCCTTCTACTACTCCTTAAGCAAAAGCAGGAGACGCGCCGGCAAGAAGAGGCAGCCGAACTAAAAAAGAGGCAATTACAGAGGCAGCAGCAGCAAATCCAAAAACAACAACAACAACAACAGAAGCCGCAAAATCAAAGTGCTGCTAAGCAACAACCAAAACAGCCGCCTAGACAAAACACAGGGGCGGCACAATCAGGCCCCAGCACATCGGGGGCCTCAAAATCAATGGCGACAACAGCACCAAAGCTGTCCGCAGCATCAGCAACAGCTGCAGTACCAGCTGTAGTACCAGCGGCAGCACCAGCAGCAACACCAGCAGCAGCTCCAGCAGCAGCACCAGCAACAGCACCAGCACCAGCAGTAACACAAGCATCAGAACCGATAGCATCATCATCAACAGCAGCGAGGCAGCAACAACAGAAACTCCAGCAACACCAGCAACAACCACGGTCAAAGTCCGAGAAAGTGCCACCAATTAGGACATACAAGGTCGACCTACAGGACATAAAACAGGTATGCAAGTCGGCCACTGGTAACAAATTTTGTATAAAAATTATAAATGAAAAACAAAAGCGGTATTCGGTTCAATGCTTTACATTGGCCGAATACAAATTAGTCAAAGAGTGTTTAAAAGAAGCCACTGCTGAATTCTTCAGCTTCACTCCTAAGAGTGAAAAACCAAAGACGGTCCTTTTGAAGGGCATCAGTTCCTGCACGGAACCAGAAGAGCTCCTAGCTGAGCTCCGTCAGAAGGCCAGCGATGACCTCGAATTCATCGGTGTCAAGCCTTTCTCTACGGTAAGGTCCAGACGGGAGGGGCATAAACTGCCAATCTTCATTGTAACTTTGTCGCCCCAAAGTAGACTGGAGAGTCTAAGGAACATCACTGTCCTAGACTACCAGGTCATACACTGGGAAAAATTACAGAGGCACGACGACATGCTGCAATGCATGCGCTGCCAAAGGTTCGGTCACGCTGCAGCCAACTGCGAAATGCAGTTGCGCTGTGTGAAATGCGCCGAAACCCACAATAGGGGTGAATGTAGGTTAGGGACTGAGCGGGTCGAAGACATGACCCAGCTCAAGTGTGTAATCTGCGGGAACGAGGGGCACCCTGCAAATTATCGGGGCTGTCCTAAAGTCCAAGAGATACGGGAGAAACAGGCCAGCCAAAAGGCCGTAGAAAGTCGAACCGTACGACAAGCTCCAACAACAAACTCATTCGTAAGGCCCGATCTTTCTTACGCCAAATCAGCGAAAGGAATGGGTAAAGCGAGACAGGCTCCACCACCGGTCGCTCCACAGGCCCAAGAGCCTAAGGCGCCGGCAGGTCAGCCAGACATTGTGGCCTTGTTGGTTGCCATTCAAGGCCAACTAGCAGGACTGCAAAGTCAGATCTGGGAGCAAGCCTCAAGAGTGGATCACCTCCACTCTTTGATGACTGGCCAAGCGCAAATTCAGGGTTAAGGGCGCGCTGCCGAAGACGCGCCTTAAGATCCTAGGTTTGAATGTGAATTCATTGATTAGGATCGAACGTAGAGCCAATTTGTTTCAGCTGTTAAAAGACCACAGTCCTGATGTGTTTATGGCTAGCGAAACCAAGCTTAACCAGAAACATAAACTGACTGATAACAATTACAATATCGTAAGAAGGGATCGACCCGGCTCCACTCAAGGAGGCGGTGTTGCAATCTTCATACGTAAGGGCATTAATTATAAAGTCATGTACAATAATGATTTGCGAAAGCTGAGGACGCTAGAAGTCTGCGTCATATGCATCTCTCTCACTCAAGGGAAGCGGATGTATATGATTGCGGCTTATGCGGCTGAAGCTCCGCAGGCTACTACCTTTATATCAGAGCTCGAGATTATCTTCAGGGTACTAAAACTGAGCTTGGAAGAAAACTACTTCGTAATGGTCGGAGATTTGAACGCAAAACATGAAGATTGGGGAAATCAAACTAACAATCCAAGAGGTAATCATCTTTTTAATTTGATGAATCTTTGTAGTGTTGAATATGGTGTCGACTTGCTGGCTACAGAAAGGCCATCGTTCCCAAGGAGCGGTTCCTTCCTGGATCTTTTGCTGTACGACACCAGACTGACAATAACGGACAAAGTGGGTAATCACCCTCGAAACTGCTTACAGACAGTCGAGTACGACAGTGACCACTGCGGACTCGCTGCTGTAATTCAGATTCCGAACGAGTGCGTGGAGTTGGATGAATACGTTCCAACGCATTCTTACAATTACAGTAAGATGCGCTGGCCTCGTTTCACCCAAGTCCTAGCGAGAGAACTTCGTTCGAGTGACATAGCCCCACCAAACAACAGAAACTTGACAAATACAGAAATCGACCAACACCTTGAACAGATGGACAACATAATAAAACAGACAATGGAACGGACAATACCGAAGTACAAGGAACGCGACCAAAACAACGTCTACAGTAACGCGACCATAGACGCACTGCACAGACAGAAAAGCGGACTACTGACAAGACTTAAAAACTTGTACAGACGATTTACAGACCCGAACGACCTGGAGATTAGGACACTGAAGTCGTCGATTAAGAACGTCAACACCCTGATCAAGGAAAACTACAGGTTATCTATTAATTTGTACTGGGACAAGAAAATTCGGGCCGTTAATTCTAGCGACCCGAGTATGTTCCCTCAAATTAATAAGATATTTAGGTCCAAGAATCAGAACGACCTTCCGTGTCTTAAACTCCAGAGGACAGTAGCGAACAGAGACGTACTTCTGACAGCGCAAATAGATCCGGAGGAAGCCGTCTTGGACGATGACTTCTTTGTGATTGAAGATCCGCAGGAGAAAGTGGAGACAGTTGGTGCTGCTTTCCAGCAAGTGTATAAGGTGAATGCTTGCACTCGCCCGAACCACGACCTGGAAAACAGAGCCTTACTTCATCACTTCTACCTAAGGAATGATATTTCGCAATGGCGATCCGAGAACCGTGGTTTTACCCGGTTTGATGACGACTTCTTAGCAAACGCTATAATCGCCGATCGAACGGGCTCAAGTCCCTTGCTCATCACGAAGGTAGAGCTCCAGCTCATCTTCGATTCAATAAAGAATAAGAAGTCAGCAGGTGTCGATGGTATATCCAACATTGTACTGAGACACTTACCGATTGAGGCAATAGACATCTACACCACTTTGTTCAACAACGCGCTGAATAATGCATATTATCCAGTGCGTTGGAAGACAGCTGTGGTCCATCCTCTCCCGAAGAAGGGAAAGGACAACTCCAATCCGTCAAATCTTCGGTCGATAAGTCTTCTTCCAAGTATCAGTAAGGTATTCGAAAAGATCATTAATAGAGCTCTGATTCAGTGGGCTGCGGACAACACAATAATTCCGGATAATCAGTTCGGGTTCAAGGCAGGACATGACACTATTCATGCCGCGTCTAAGCTCGTTTCTGATATCCAATGGAACAAGTCCATGAAACAATGCACGGGTGCTGTTCTGGTGGATTTGGAGAAGGCCTTCGACACCGTATGGTTAGAAGGTTTGTACCTTAAACTCACCAGACTAGGCATCAGTAAACCATTGTTGTATATGCTTTATGATATGCTCAACGGTAGAAAGTTTGTTGTCAAAAGTGGCAATGTAACTTCTACCACCACCTTTGAAATTAAAAACGGTCTTCAACAGGGAGCGGTGAATTCGCCGATCCTCTTCAGCATTTACACCAGCGATCTTATAGGTAGCTTAACTAACGCAATTGCGTATGCCGACGACCTGATTGCGTACAGAACGGCTCGAAAGGTTGAAGTTATTAGAATTCTCTTGCAGCGTGACTTCGAGAAGATTCAGCGATACTGCGACGATTGGAAACTGAAAATAAATGTCCAAAGTCGGAGACAATTTTGTTCCGGACTCCGTTGGCTAAGGCTTCGCGAGATACGTGTAAGAATTGGCGCAAGATGGTCATTGTTGATCCTCACGGACAGGCATTGACGAGCAAAACTGTAGTGAAGTACCTCGGTATCTGGTTGGACCAGTATCTGTATTTCGACAGACATATAGATGCTGCTCTGACTAAGGCCAGAGGAGCCTTCGCTCTGACGAAACGGCTGTTTTACAGCAGTCGGCTTGACCCAGAGTGAAGGTAATTTGCTACATGGCCCTCATACGGCCAATGATCGTTTATGGTTGTCCAGTGTGGTTCAACATTGCCCCTTCCCAAATGGAGAAGTTTCGGGTGTTCGAGAGGCAGTGTCTTCGGCGCTGTCTCGGTTGGTATCGGACACCGGAATCTTCTTATCTGCATTATTATTCAAACGAGGTTCTATACAATGGGGCTCGGATCAACAGAATTGACAATTTCGTGATAAAACTTGTTCGGGGTCACATTGCGAGAGCTATGACTTCGACCAACAATTTGATTTTCGGGCCGTTCTATCCGAACGAGAACTACTTCGAGAATGCACGCTTGAGCGGCTTCATTCCACCAGAGGCATTCCTCTATTTAGACCAGTGCGGCATGATACAGGATAGATTGGCAGTACCGCTTATCTACCACGTCAGGCGTAAAACCGTAGACCGGCGACTCCTGTATGAACGAGGCATCCTCGCTCGTGATGGAGCGGAGCTGCTTCGGTTCAGTAGGGCTGTGTCCGAACAGGACCGCATTGATAGGGTGAAGCAGGAGAACCAGTATTGGTGGCTTCAAACGACATTTGACAATGGGTAGTCCGGGGTGGGGAAGTTTTTGCCTTGGCCGGCTTACATATTTGTTTTAGTCTTAGGTCTTAGGTTTAAGTAGAGTAGGTATGGTGGCACAATAAAATATAAAAAAGGAAAAAAAAAAAAAAAAAAAAAAAAAAATTGAAAGTGAAAGTGAAAAAAACGTAAAAGCGTAAACGTAAAAACAAACAAAAATAATCAAAAATATATGAATTACAAAAAAGAGACAAATACAAAATGCGCAACAGATTATAAGGACAAAGTTTTTGCCGCTGTGGTTGTTCTAGTTTTAAGTAGTTGTAGGTAGGATAGGTAATTTTAAGTTTTATTTTAAGGACCCTAGTATGTAAGTAAACCCCCCAAAAAAACAAGACATTGCCATTAGTTTTTTTAAATTTTCTAATAAAACAAAAAACAAAATACAAATGAAATAAAAAGGAATAAACTTAGTTCGTAGGCCGAAAGGCATTAATTTTAAGAACAATGAATTGCTTAGAGCGCCCGACTAGGGCCAGTAAGTTATATATAAGTAGAATTAATTAGGCTAGTTTCACATTTTTGTCTAGCATGTAAGTAGATTTAAGTTTAAATGAATAAAAAAATGAATTAAAAAAAAAAAAAAAAAAAAAAACATGTGTTCAAGAGATTCGAGGACTATATTTATTAGGTGAAAGCTGCGTGAATGCAAAATAACTACTAATTCTGCTTTCAAGAAACAGATTTCGGCCAAGTGTGATTTGCTTGATAGGATCAGCTTCAGAGTAAATATTTTCTCCTCGGAAACTGTGCTCCTTAAAAATGTCAAATGCGTGGCTTGTGCTGACTAGCACATGATCGATTTAGTTGGCGGTACGACCCTCCGGAAATCTCCAGGTCACTGTATAAATCTTTCGTATAGACCCAAGTGCTTTTTATCACCGTATTACGAACTGCTGCAAAGTCGATTAGTAAGTAGCCGTTATCTGTTGTAACTTCGTGGAGGCTTGTGATTTCCAACCAATCCGCGAAAGATGTTAACCTAACCGATTTTTGGATTGAAGTCTCCGAATAACATTTTGATGTCGAAGCTCCATATACATAGGTTCTATCCAGGAGGTTGTAAAAATCCTTCTTACTAGACTCCTCATCGGCTGGGAGGTGTGCTGATTTAAGCCAGGCGATCACTAACTGGCTTGAAATCCTTGTCTTTGGACAACAGCTATAATGTCGATTTTTTGTCGAATTTACTAGATCACAGTGATCGGCCGTATACATTATACTGTGTGCGAACATTTTCAAGTTTTTGTGTAGCATCAGGGTATACCCTTGTTCAGTGTTCTTTTGTTCTAGGTTTAATTCGTAGTCCGTTGCCGTTCCGGGTCTTGTAACCGTTTGAGAGGAGTAGCTATATGCGGTTCTATGCGTCTCTTTCAACACTCCCGTTTATCAGTTTAGCAAGTCATATCTTACAGATAAAACCAGTTTCCGGTGGTAGCCAGGAGAAGGTTAAGTAAGCACTTGCAGCCATATAAAAAAACGCCTATTTCACAGGTTAACTAACTCAAAGAATTAGAGTTATTCCATGCGTTAAAATTTCTCATTAAAAAACAAATCCTTCGGGAATTTTGTTGTTGTTGATACTTGACAACCGATTTGTCGTTGTCTAATCTAATGAACTGACAGACAAGCAAGCGGGTTCACCTATTGATTTGCCAGGTCCGCCTGTTGATTGCCGGATCCGTCAATGATTCGTCGGGTTCGCCCGGTGATTTGCCAGCTTCGCCTATTGATTGTCTCATCCGTCCAAGATTCGACGGGTTCGCCCGTTGATTTGCCAGGTTCGCCTGCTAGTTGCCGAATCCGCTCATGATTCGTCGTGTTCGCCAGGTTTGCTTTTTGATTGCCGGACTAGTCCGTGATTTGCCAGATTCGTTCGTTAAATGCCAGGTTCGCCTGTTTGATTGCCTAATCCTTGTGATGATTGCTGGGAGCGTATATTCATAAACTAGCTGAAGCTCTGAAGAAACGAAGATCATTTCCATCATAACCTATAGACCTGGCCAGTACTCAGGAACTAGTGATACCTTAGAACGCTCACTAAACTATAATTAATTTGTGACCTTAAGAGCCACATTTTAGCTTATGTTTTGTACTTTCTTTATTAAAATCCTGAATATACCGACGAACTTAATCTCAGCCTTATATCCAAAGTACCTACATCACAAATCGCTGTAAAGGAGCACTCTGAACAGCGTATTCTATTACGAGATGAACTTTTCGGAATTTATCCTAGAATGAATGTGTTCTCTTTGCTTGCTGAAAATGCCACTAACCCCACGGTTTGAAGGCTTAATTTGGACCTGGGACTTTGGAATGATTTTTTATACAATTTACTATTAAGAATTTTGTAAGGGACAGAACATATGGCAGACAAACAGCTAAAGCATCTACACATTTAAGGGCTCTTACAAAATATAAATAAAATCCTTACAAAATTCGAGAAAAAAACAATCGTTCAAAGAAGAATGTTAAAAATGAAATTACACCTTTGTTGATATTTTTCAATAACCTTCCGAGTTTGTTTCCATCATCCTTCCTAGAATTCCTTCTAGAAGTTTACCCAAAGATTTGCGTGAAAACACAAGAAAATAATTTCCTGGAATTTCCTCCGCTGCTTCTTCGATTTTGAAATGCAAATTCAATATTATAAAATGTAAATCGAAATGACGAAGAAAAAGGGACTGAGTGTTGATGATTTGATGAGATGACAAGACAAGATAAGTGTACATTCTCGCCCACCTCTTCGCTCTTCGTTGTTTACATCAACCTGGGGAGAAAAAGCATTCAAAGCTTTTAGTATAATCACAATTTCCACCTACACCACCTCAAGAAAGATGCGGACAAGATTACTTAAGCATTAAGAGACAATTCCCTTGCATTCTTATCTTTGGGAGAAAAGTTGTTGATATTTTGGAAGTACCTTACTTTAGATACTTTGAATTGTTTATTCAAGTTTTCCCTCTTCTAAGTTCTTTAAGTCCTGTGTCCTCCTCCTCCTGCCTTGATCTTACTGCTGTTTCTGCTCTTGGCAAATAGTATGCTTGACAACAAAAACAGAAGTAAATGGACTCTGGAAGAAAAAAAAAACTTGTTCGTATATTGTTATACTTCAGAGCAGCATTTTCCAATTGTGAGGAATGATGTTCAGGAATTGCTGGTTAGTCCTGTGGCTACACAAGAAAATAATTAGATCCCGAAGTTGTCGCCGCAATCCAGTTTCAGAGTATTTGCACCAAGGTAAATGAGTAGGTTCTTTGTTCGAAGGAAAATTAGAAATTCCAACGAATCCTGCTATCCCATCTTCTCCATGATGTCCTGTCGTCAATGGATATACAAAAATGTGGTTGTTTGTTAAGATTTTCGGGGTTTCTTATTTTTTTCTTCTTCATTTTTCTGCTTCCCTTTTGCCGATTTCAATGCCTGAAGGTTATTTTTTCAGAGAATTTGCGAAATAACAGGAAAAATGTTCTAATAAGTATTCGGTATTGTTTTTTGTATTTTGGGTTTTTGTTCTGTGTTGTTTGTGAAATGTTTATCAGGATTCAGAAGATGAGGAAATTGTGAAAATCATTTCTATATCTGCATACTTATTTTCCTTTTTTTATCTTTTGGAATTTTCATTTCTCATTTTCAAAGTCCTTAAATACAACCTTGGTTTTTTTTTTCATTTATTTTTCTAAGCAATGATTGAGAGATCAAAGTTTCTCTTCAACTTTTTATCCTGTTCATGGAAACCGGACAGAAAAGGAAGGTTTCTTGGAATTAGTGCCGAAATCTTGATTCCTTTTTTATTTTTATTTATTTGAAGCTGAAAGCGTTTGGTGGCTCACGAGGATACTTGTGAGGATGTTAATCTCAAGGATTTTGTTTGTCCGCATATTTTAAAAATCTAAAATTGGGTGATTTTCTTAAACAGGGAACAAATCTTAATACGAATTTTCTTCGAGTAGATTCTCTTCGCTCTGTATGAGTAGGGGCGTTGAGCTAATCTCCTTGCTCACAGTTAAATCGCTAAAATGACTTATAGATGAAGGCCGCCACACTACAATACTTTCACAAGCGTCTTAGCAACCAAATGCTCTGCGGATGCTTTCTCTTCGAAATGGAACTATCAACCGTTGAAGATTTTTGAAACCTAAGTGAGAGCAGATCGCTTGATGAAATTTTCGCAGAATTTCCTCGAAAAATGTGAGAATACCTCAAATTTGCTGCAAGTCGTAGTCGCTATAACGCTTTGTGCTTTTTCTTCAATCAAAGCTTTTAAAATAGCTCTTTGCTAACCGTGGTATTAGGTGGAACTTTTCAAACAACTATGTTCCAGGCTGACACCAGTCTTGCGCACTATATCGATTTCTAAGACTGAGGTTTGCTCTGTCTCTCCAGAGTGTTCTCGATTAAGCACCTAACGTCGAGTTGAAAACTCAAACCAAATAACATAATCAACTTTCATCGTGTACCTCTTACTTTCTGTTGCGGAAACGCCTTATGCTAACTTTCTGGTAGATTGGATGACATGTGGTCTTGATTCTACGGGGTTGGTCTCAGATTCGCTATTGGTATGGTATGTTTTCGTCATGCCGGTGTCTAACAAAGTGTGGTCTCTGGTAAGCGTTCCTCCCTGACCACAGAATGAACAAAATAACCGAAATGGTCTTTGACAACTTTCTTTATTGTGGACTCGTTGTTTGCGATTCCAGCAAAATATGTCTGGTGATCTTACGTCTTGTAGATGGTGGGTTTTCGCGGCCGTGAAATGGACGTTGTGGTGTTCACATGCTGACGAGTGGGGACCTTTTGTGTTAACCTTTCATCTTTCTTGATGGCGTCACATTCTTCGACAAGAAGTATAAATTCCTCCACTGTTCGGGCCACATGTACTCGGGCCTTAATCCCATAAAAATTTGGTCGAGCTTGTCATACGAGGATACTGCGTTTTGAGTTTGTACTTCTTCGCACTTTCTCGCTATTCCTGGCGTCGAAGGAACCTATATCTTATCCCTGATTTTGTTCAACTATCGCAACGGCGGCGGCCGGCGGCAGGAAGCATTGGAGAAACGCATGGTGGAAGGGTTCCCATCTTCAAGCCTAACCATTCCAATCCATTTCTCCTGAATAATTTCGGTAGAGTGCGGAGCAAATAAGTCTTGGGATGTTATAACTCCCGATTAATTCGGTCACTCTCCTTCTATGAATTCCAGGGAATTGTCCGTTCTGTCAAACTTCTCGATCTCACTTGGGGACGGTGTTCATAACTTCCATTTCATAGCAAAATGTATGCCCAGTGGCCGTGGGCAAAAAAAGACGGTGTGGGCTGATTCAGTTGGAGCTCTATTGCGGACAGGGTACAAAATCTGCCGGTACGTGGGGTTTTCGGTTCAAGTAGTTCAACTGGATTGAGGTCTTTCTTGGCTCTTAGAGAAATTATAACTTTTTTCTGATTCGGTATGCCTGCTCGGGTGATTCGTCGTCAGAGTTGAGTCGGTGCTCGATGGTATCCGTATTCACTTACTTCTCGAAACATTTGAAGAGATGGGTTCGCAGAACTTGCACTGTTCCAGTCGTGTCCAGCTTCTGAGTCGTCAGAGTGTTAATCAGCTCCTGTAGCTGTAGAAGACGAACCCCAAGTTCTTCAGTTCTGATTTGATTATCGGTTTCAGGTAAATCGAAGACGAATTAAATCTATCTTTCAAAAATCCGTTTTTGCTTTGCTTGGTTTTTTGTGCTCTGTACTAAGCCGCTGCAGGAATAAGTGGTCGGGGTTGATATTTCTTCCTCGGAAAGTTCGTCTCTATGCCCAAGATTACACATGCCAATTTATTTCAATTCTTTTGACCTCTTTGGGTCCGAGCCGGGATTAATTGATGATTTGTCTCTAGTCTCTACCATCTAGGGAGGACGTTAGTGTCTACTTGGTACTGTTAAAGTAAAGAAAAGCCATTAAGCTTTTCGAACATTATGCAAACTCTTGACGACTCCATAACAATTATTATTCAAAATAACAATCATTGCTTCTAACATTTCTTTATCTAAACACACATTTCTAATGCATGAAAAAAGGACATTATTTGACTTCAGAAAGGATAGTTACCTTCCTATCCACGTACCAGAGTACTATATGGACAGGTAAATGACATTTCTATAACGCTGTTCCATTTGAAATTCAGCACGCCATCTACCTTTTTATGTTTGCACCGTAAAAGTGCATTTGTAAAAGAAACACGTTTTCCATTTCAAATAAAATTGATCGTCGATATATTTTCTTCTTATTAGTTTTTCATATTTTCTTTGTTTTCAAAATTGTTCGTTCATCGATTTGAACAAGAAGTAAAATGACCTCTCTAAATGTCAATAACAGCAATCGTAGCATGTCATTTTCTCGTGAATGTATTCCCTTCGTGTGACAAAGGATATATTCGAAAAAGGATTAGAATTCTTTTAAATTCGTGACATTAATTGTTGTATCTCTTGTTTGTATTCCCGGTCAACTATCATTAATACTAGATCTTAAATTCCAATGGAACTGTCATAGTTTTATCATGGCTTAGATTTATCATTTGCCCTTCCATAACGATTGTTTACATCTGATTTTTTTTGTTTTACTAAAATAAAAGAAGAACAGATGCCCTCTGACCCCTTTGTACTTTTTTGTGTGAACCTTAGAAAGACACCGTATCTGAAAACCATTCTAGCAATTAACTTTTGGTTTTTAAGAGTTTTTGTAAAGGCACTAAGTTGTCGAATGCTTAAACTTTATACGAAGAAAGATCAAAGCTTCTCAATAATGTATGAAGTTATCAACAGTGCATATACGACATTCCATCATCTTCAAATAAATTTGTATCGAAATGTCTTGATCGTAACAGCTGCAGGTTAAATAGTGTTCAACAATTTATTCAAATTATCTACTCCTAATTTTCCCCCAGCCGTCTAAACAATCGATAAACTCTAATATAGACTTGCAAATGACTAAGCGCACATTAAGCAGCAAAACCCATAAATAAATTAATTTCCTCCCGTCATCTATCAGGCCATTGCCCGCCATCACCCACCGGAAACTACTGTTCACTATTACAACTCAGTGTGCAAATTCTCTATATATACAGAAATAACCGCACTCCACAGACACAGAAGACGAATTGACAGGCCCCTTGTCTGTTGCGTCTTCATTTCAATAAGGAGCCAATATGCACTTTGCACTGAGTCATCATCATCATCGCCAGACACCTCACGCCAATAAAGACATATATATCTCTTAAACGTGTGACTCAACATTATCACTTGTCATCAAAGGCCACCCACTACCGCCCGTTACCGGACTATCTACTGCCCTCCTTTAATTAAATAAATACCCAAAACGACGAATTACACGCGAATCAGTAAACGTTCAGATATAATCTCAAATAGCTAACAAATCTGCCGACCCCCTTTTAATCCTCATCTATTAAACTTATTTAACAACT